>LR738709.1:380042976-380122496 GCA_902687465.1 Secale cereale | reverse complement strand
CCCCCCCCTTCAGTCATTGCGACTAGGCTCGATCTCGTTAGTCGGATTGGATATCGGGCCATGTTCCATGGTAGTTAGTTCCTTCTCCTGTGCTTTATTACATGCTGATGTCTTTGATAGTGCTAAGACAAGTTGCACTCGGGTCAAAACGTCATGGAGAGACCAAATCAATTTTGAAACTTGATAGTGTCACACATATAACAACACATGACAACTCTAAATATTTTTTATGGCAAATTTAATGACATTAGGATGTCAAATTTAGTTGTTCATACCAACTTTCTTTTCAGATGACAAATTTTATTTTATTTTTTGGGTTTGTTCTTTCTTTTTGGACGATAACTTTAGTTTTAAAAACATCGATACCCTAGTGCTTCGTGTCAGCGTGTGGCACTTATCAGTTGGGTCAATCTAAAATGACCATCCAATCATAATACTAGCAATCAATGTATAAAAGGCAGAAAATCACCGGGATATCTACTCCTAAACGTAGCGGATTCGAATCCGACTCATCTCGATTCCCCGCAAAGTCCTGTCATATGCGTACGAAGGATTGCTTCTAGAGAACTCCGCTAGCCGCCACCGTCCCTGACTGATGGGCACCCAAACCAGAAATTCTCACACACGCACCCGACCTCTCCTCCCACCCTTCGCCGCCCCTTATAAACACGCAGATATTTCTTTCCACACCCTCCTCCTCTCGAGATCGAAGGCCGCGAAAAGACCAGAGTACCCCGCCCCTCATCCCCAAAGACTCCAAACCCCTCGTCGGAAGAGGTGAGCTTAGCAGTCTTCACGATGGCGGTGGCGGAGCTCTGGGAGACGCTGAAGCAGGCCATCTTAGCGTACACGGGGCTGTCCCCGACGGCCTTCTTCACCGCCGTGGCGGTCGCCGCCGCGCTGTACCACGTCGTGTCGGGGATCTTCGCGCCGCCGCCGCCTCCCCGGCAGCGGCCGCGCGAGGAGCCCGAGGCCGAGCCGCTCCCGCCGCCCGTGCAGCTGGGCGAGGTCGGCGAGGAGGAGCTCCGGCAGTACGACGGGTCCGACCCCAAGAAACCCCTCCTCATGGCCATCAAGGGTCAGATCTATGACGTCACGCAGAGCAGGTATCTCGCTCGCCTGAAACCCTGTCTTTTGCTTTGTAATAGTTGCTCTTTATCCACCGATTTTATGATATGATTGATGGATTCTCCTATGGCACACCAGGTGACTGGTTTACTGGTCAGTATTCGTGTGAATCTGTTGTGATGCTGCTAGTACACCAGTTTTCTGATTTACTGGTATTTTTATGAATTGATTGTGCAATTCATCAGAATTGGGGGTTCACGATCGAGTAGGATCAAAACAGGTGCGGTAGTTTACAGTGAGTCGGTGAACTACTTTTGGAGTAAGCAAAGCCCCTTTCTGCTGGGTACTTTTCACTTTAACAACTGCACGAATTATATTAAGGGGTTTCTTGGCCTTTGCATTTTTTATGTATAGTTAAATGGTTAGGCTCAATAATGCTATAAGATATGTGGTTTCAGGACTATGCTTCGGTGCCTTAAGGCACCTGCCTTTGTGCCTATGGCATGTGGGCCCAACAGGCGGCTGGCCCACATGTCCTGGACCCAAAGGCATGTGCCTTTAAGGCACTGAAGCTGCGCATATCTTTATCCTTTGGTATGCAAGATGTGGTTGCTGGTGGAGCACACATAACTTGTGCGGGAGAGGAATACTAATATAAGAGCATCTCCAATAGCATGTGTATATTTGGATGTCTATATATTCATATAGACAATGGTCTAACAAGATTCCCTCATATACACATCCAGTTTTGCATCAGAACGTCTATATACAGGGACCATGACAGGTGGGCCGTCGCTGGGAAGAGGAAGAAATCATAACTACAGCTGAGTTTAGACAACGCCTTCACATTGTCTAGGCGTGGACATTGTGGAGGATGATTTAGAGAATGTGTATATTTGGACGATCATATAGACAAGCTGTTGGACGCCTGTTTTGGGCTCACGTTGTGCAAAACGAGTATAGACATCCATATAGACAAGCTATTGGAGATGCTCTAACAGATCTTGGATCTATCATTCCGAGCTTTATGAGCATCTGTATCATCAGATGCTAAAAGATGGACACCAGGCCTCATGCTTTCGTATGTCCGCAAAGGATTGAAGTAGTGGTCATGTGTGGGTGTGCTTGAGCAGTTGTTCGTAGCGTGCTCGAGCTTCTTGTAAATTTACTTTGCTCTCTTCTATAAAAATATGGTATACTCTTGAAAATTAAGTACTGGTCAGTATGGCTGATTCCCTAGTAAGGGATGCTATGCCTGGAGCTTGTATTAAGCAAATATGATTTTTGATGCTCACCTGCAACTAAATTTAAGCTTCTTAATTCATGTTCCAAGTGCTGGACTAGAAATAGCTAGATGAAAGAGGTCACTGTGGGATCCACCTTAGCAAAAACTTGACTAATGGATGGACACTCCCTAACTTCCAATGATACTTTTAGGTGACCAGTCGTGTTTCATGATGGATGCATAGTCATCCATGGGTTAGGATCCTTTACCGTCATATATATTGTCATCATGCTCTCATTTATATGATGGATGTGTCAAGTCTCTCGTATACATTTTTTTTTCTTCTGCTAGTATTTCTAATTATCCTTTTGACCTTTTTTTACATTTAATGTTTGCAGAATGTTCTACGGACCTGGTGGACCTTATGCCCTATTCGCTGGCAAAGATGCCAGCAGAGCTCTAGCCAAGATGTCTTTCGAGCCCCAGGACCTGAACGGTGATACCTCTGGCCTTGGGCCGTTTGAGCTTGACGCACTGCAAGACTGGGAATACAAGTTCATGAGCAAATATGTGAAGGTCGGCACCATCAAGAAGGCAGCCCCCGCAGAAGACGGCACCACAAGCACATCCCCAGAAACAAATGAAACAGTCACCGCCGAGGCCGAGACCGAGAAGGCACCTGCCACCGACCACAAGCCGAGGGAGGTGAGCTCGGAGGAGGTAAAAGAGAAGGAAGCCACAGCTGACGCAGTCAGCGCCGAGAGCTAGAGCAATCCCATACCCCCTTGTGGTGGCAATAAATCTGTGTCATTCAGTATGTAATCTGTACCAGCACGTTGGACATGGGGATATAGTGCTGGTGCGCTGTTATTGTTAGTCGTTACTGGAGTGCTGGATATTACTGGGGTAGCGGGGTGTGCGTGTGCCTCCCCTTTGTTAAGGCGTCTGTTATACTTTTCGGTGAATAATTTAGCTGCTGTCTAAAGTATCTCTCGCCTGTGTCTTGCATTTTCTTGTGCGTTCGCAAATCCTCCCTTCAAATCAAACAGTTGTTGCATCCAGTTTACGTGGTCTACATGCCAACTCTAAGCTGTGAAGAGTGAAACACATAACGGATGACTTGAACAAGTATTCATATAACAGAGAAAAAAAATATTAGATGCAAATTATAAGACAATGATACTGGAGCTGTCCATCCAAAGCTAAGACCCCATTCGGCATCCCTCCGCAATCGGAGCGGATGGAGCTGCAGTGAGAAGTCTTGGAGTGGGCGAAAGGGTCGTAGATCCGCGGATTTCAAGGAGCCTGCGCATTGCCGGACAGGGCCTAACTGTAAATGTCCCGTCACACATTTCAAATGAAATTTAAGGTGATGGGACTTTTGGGAGGTGGCGGTTGTGGTTTCTGAGCGAGACCACTCCTCGCTGTACTTCAACATCTCCTCGTCGAGAAGGCGGATACATCGCTTACTCGTCTCCGTCATTGTCTTCCACCGGTGTGAGTTCCGGGTCCTTGAGGATTTGTGGCGGCGAGGCATCGGAGTCCCTCCAAGTCCGCACTCTCCAGCATCTTGAGAGGACTCTTCAGAGGACGAACTTCCGCCGCCAAGGTAGTGGAGGATGTGCATGCGTGCCTTTGTGGCGAATGCGTGGAAGGGGATGGAGGAAGGGGGCAGCACCTCCAGCGCGGCTAGGCGGTGGCGACTCCTTCTCCACCTTCATGCAGCGTGGCGATGGCGACTTCCGTTCCTACCTCAGGAGGCGTTCGATTTTGAGAAGGCCACGGTTGCACATGGGAGAGCAGGGAGGAAAGGAGGCTCCGCCTTCACCCGTCGGCGTGAAGGCAAAGGCGGCTCCCCGCCCTGACACGGTGGAAAAGCGGCTCTGGTGACCACGGCGAACAGTGGTCGTGGAGGAGCAAGCTTCGAAGCATCAACTCCATCTATGCTCTGTACTACTCCGTCGTCGCCGCGGACTCCGAGAGGAGAGGCGGATGCTGCGGCTTGTCCTCCTCGTAGCCGGAGGATATAACTATATCCTCCTTCATGGAGGAGTCGATCATCGTGGAGGAAGAGGGCTTCGGAAAGGAAGGACGATGATGCCAAGATCCGGATCCAAATCCGAATCTATCGGCCGGCGCCGACGCCCAGGAGTTCCCCGTCGCCGATGAGTGGATGAAGAAAGGAGCGGGTGCGGTGCGTGGAGATGTGGATAGTGTTATGTGCCGGCATCATGCTTAAACAGCCGTGGCCCGACGAATGGATGGTCAACCCTCTTCAATGTGGCGCCGCTACTGGAGTTTGTTTCTCGGGACAACGTGTCATTGTTAAAAGGTGTCACATGCTTAGTCGCGTCAATAAGCGTCACGCTCCCACCCGGTCACATCAAGCGGCATCAATGCTTGCCGTCGTGGCTCTGAACTGGCATTGACGCGGGCACGTCCATTGAAGATATCTTGGAACTGGGTTTTGGGTGAAACTTGGGTGTCAACGCTTGCATGGAAGTTTGCTTCAGGTTTGCGGGTCGATGTCCAGCCCGATCCGCACACGGATGAGTCCAGTCAGATGTGGACGATTTAAGGGTCAACGTTGAACATGCCTTAAACAGCAGGAACGGGCATGTATTTAGTTAGAGAAACAACACTGTTTATTCGTAATGACTTTACCACAAATGAATCTAAGAAAACACTGTCATTAGTATAATCTCAACTATCCCAGCACCAAATGAAGCCCGGAGCGAGAGGTTCTCGGGTGGACATGACGCGGTAGTGCATTCGTTTAGTCCCACATCGCCCAGCCACACAGCGCATGAGTCAGACGCACGGTATAAAAGTCCGAGGGCACAGAGGAGTTTCCACAGGTTAGCTGGTCTGATGGTTAACGAAACCACGGCATAGAGGCACTGCAAACACCCGAGATGAGCGAACTAAGCTTGTCCCAAGTTTGCAGTCCTCGATGTCGTAGTTTTGTTTTTCCATCTACAGTAGCTTCTAGCACGTTAAAATATAAATTAAGTTAGTTTCTGGGCTCAGAGGGCCCAACCAATACTAAGCATCAAACTGTTACTTCTCGCTCGTGAGTCACGAGCCAAGCAGAAGGCCACCTGCTTCGTCTTAACTTTGATTGCGCACTCACGCAACCACACAGCTAGTCCACAACAGCAACCTCAGCACAAAAGAAGGAAAATTCAAACACTACCACAACAAAAAGGAAAACATTGCGAGACGGCGCGCCGGCCGAAACACCAGCCGGTCACACGCCACGCGCCATGTAGTTGTGGGCTCCCAAGCGCACCGCTTCCCGTTTTCTCCAGAAGAACCACATCCACACGTCTCTTATCTTTTTTTGTCCACATCTAGCTTTTCTCTGTCTATCCCATCGTCCCCAATTTCTTCTTCTATCTCTCGCTTCCCTTCTTCCATCAGCGCGCAAGGCAAGGTCGGGCACTCCAGTTACGCTGCAAGCCACGCCGTCGCTGCCCCCGAGGACCACCGCTGTAGTCCACTCCTCGCCAGCGTTCTTTGCTGCAACCATCGCCCGCTGGAACCGGCGAGCTCCGGTGTTGCTATTGGTTGCGCCAGCAGCTGGAACCGGCGAAATAAAAAGTTGCAACCGGCAAACTTTTTGCTACGGCGACAACGACGGTGTATCGTGATGAGCTGCAACCCGTTGGTGCACCGAGCTGCATCCGTTTTGCATCTGAGCCACGGCGACGCCATGGGATGGTCGCAACCATCCATGTCGAAGCTGGTACTAGGGGGGGGGGGCATCCCATGGCGGTGGTGGCCATGACGGGACGGCGGTGCAGCAACTACAGCGCGCACAGCTGAACCAGTTTGTATTTTTGTTGCAATCATCCCCAATTTTTGCTACTACCATCTTGAGATTTTGCTGGAACCAGCGTCACGTTTTGCTACATGCTTCAACCAGCGTCGGAATTTGCTACAACCGGCATACCATTTCGCTACAACCAGCGTCACGTTTTGCTACAACACACAGCCAGCATCGCGGTTTTGCTACAACTAGCGTCGCTTTTTGCTACAACCGTCATCATGTTTTGCTACATCCATCACGACAAGGCTGGAACCCGCGGCTGTGGCGGAGGCATTGCTGAACCTCCTGCACGCGCTCATGCTACAACCGCTAACCGAAAAGCTTCAAACGAGATGAAAAAAGCTTCAACCAGATATATGAAAAGCTGCAAGCAGTCATTGCCATGGCGGAATGCTACAACCATTGACATAAAATGCTACAACCTTTATAAAAAAAAGTTTCATTGCAGCACATCAGGTGGGTCTGGTGCGACCGGCCGAAATTTCGTCCGGCGCACCGGCGCCTAGCGTTGCCCCAACAAAAAACTGCATCACGACCTTGCGGCGTACGCAACAAGACATACCGGCCCAAAACGACAAAAGAGATGAGTGGTATTTGTTTCAGAAAACTGAAGAGAGGGTCTAAGAGCATCTCCAACAGGCGCCGAACGCGCCGCGCGCTAAAAACTTCTTTGCCGCGCGCCCATCGCCTGATTTGGCGCGGCGTCCAGCGCTGGCTTCAGCAGCCGCGCTAAAATGCAGCGCGCGCAGCTCCTGCAGTGCACAAAAATGCAGCGCGCGTGAATTCTACATTTTTTTAATTGCATAGATAAATAAAAAATGATACAAAGATATTTTACATCGGTGCAAGTAGATAGATAGTTCGAAAGCATAGATAGATAGAATTACGGTGCAACTAGATAGAAACTACTACGGCATACATAGATAGAAACTACTCCAAGTCGCTACCACCACCACCATCATCATCATCATCCTCGGTGTTGTCCGAGGTATCGAGCCACATGTCGTCCCAACGTTCATTGTCTGAAAGATCGACCTCCCACCCGCTGCAACAATATCGCACTGCGCATTCGCCAATGCCTTCCGCCGACGCCGGTCCGCCCGCTCCGCGCGGCGCCTTGCCGTCCTCTCCGCCCAGTAGGCACGCTCGTCGGTGACGTCCTCCGGGTAGCGACGGCGCCACTCCGCCATGGCTCGCTCGTCCTCCTCGGCGATGTGGAGGCGGCGCGGCCGCCGAGTGTGATCGGCACGGTCCATGTCGGTGATGAGACGCGGCGGAGGGGCGAGGCGCTGCGCCTGCTCGCGCGTGTAGACGTCTCGATAGTTCATCTGCGACCGGGGCCTCTCCAAGCGCCACACTGCCACGTCGTACGCGCGGGCCGCCTCGTGCGCGCTCCGGAACGACCCGAGGGCGAGCCGGACGTCGCTGGACCGGATCCCAGCGGAGTACCAGCCGTTGGGGCGCTCACGGACGCCGCGGTAGCCCTAAGAACCCCGGTGGCATGGCGGCATGGTGGCGCGGTGGTGGCGCGGAAAGCGGCGAAGCGGCGAGGTGGCGAAACAGCGAAGCGAGGGGAGGGCGCGTGGCTGTGTTCTGTGCGTGTGGCGAGTGCGAGATTTTATAGGCGCGCGCGAAGCGGCGCGTCAAATCTACCGCACCACCTGCCGCTTTCTCCCGCGCGCGCGCAGACGCTTCCCGCGCGCGGTAAGTTCCCGCCACCGCTGGAGCGCGTGAAACCAGCCGGCGCGCGCTAAAACCAAACTTTAGCGCGCGGGCGCGTCTTTTGCCGCGCGTGTTGGAGATGCTCTAAGGGCATGTTGATACGTCCAAAACGTACCTATAATTTCTGCTTGCTCCATGCCTCTTTTGTGTGATATTGCTATGATATTTATACACTTCCATACACTTTTGATCATATTTGGACTAACCTATTAACTCAGTGCACCCCAGTGCCAGTTTCTGTTTTCTGCTGTTTTTGTATTTCAGGTATTCCCATTACGTAAATTGCCAGAAAAATTCCGGGAAAAATATATAAAAAATCAGCGTTCCGGAAGCTTCCATGCGGCCAAAGTAGGGCCGGAGGGGGGCTACCAGGGCTCCAGGCGGCCAGAGGGCGCGCCCCCCTCCTGGCCGCGCTGCCAGGGCGCCTGGGCCCCCTGGCCTCCTCTGACGCCCCCCTTTGGCATATATTTACACCGCGTCCCGAAACCCTCGAGGATGGAACCCTTTTTCGCGATCTCATCTCTGTTCCGCCGCCGCCGCGCTTCCAAGATCGGGAGCACCAGGAGAACTCTTCCCGGCACCCTGCCGGAGGGGAGAATCACCACCGGGAGCCTCTCCTCCATCATGGACGCCTCCTGGATGAGTTGTGAGTAGTCTCCCTTGGACCATGGGTCCATGACCAGTAGCTATGTGATGTTCTCCTCCCCTCTTTGTTCTTCACCGATTAGACCTCGTGAGCTGCCCTACATGATCGAGGCACATATGTAATCCTTATGCTGTTGCTATGATGAGTTTGCTGGGATCCGATGGATTATGAGATTATGTTCAGATTGTGTGTGAGTAATATATTTGATTTACCTCTTTTATATTTATGTTCTTGAGTAATTCTTGCATGTTCTCCGTTGCTGTTTATTGCTTTGGCCAAGTAGTAGGTAGTAACTCCAAGAGGGAACATTATGCTTGATTGTGGGTTCATGCCCCCCGATGACTAGCTTGAGTGACAGAAACATGAGTCTAGGGGATGTGCTATTGCCACAAGGGGGAAAACAACGGTGCTTGTACTCGCGGGTGCAAGGATTGTTTACTTTACGCAAAGTTCTTTTAATGCAGTTGTCTGTTGCTTTGAGTTTACACTATGGGTGGGACTCGCAACTTAATACCAGCGAGATGTTCTGGATAGATATCTCAAGGTGGATGATTAGTAGTAGATGCAGATGGATTTCGGTCTACTTACCTTGGCGTACCGCCCATGCTTTTGAGCCTCTACCTTTCTTTGCAGCATAGTTAGCATTGGTTTGCGCACATAATCCTGTCAATTGCCCAGCTGGAATTTGTTTACCTCGCTTAGCTGTTTTATCGTATTTTGGGAGAGAGACATCACTAGTGAACATCATGGGACCCCGGTCCATATTACAATCACTGATCACATCCTCTATTTACTTTCAGTTCTTACTTACTAGTTGCAGTCATACCTATCACTATTATCTCTTGCGTTTGATCCTTTGTAAACGACAAGGCCGGTGGGATTGACAACCTCTCTGTACTCGTTGGGAGCAAAGTTATTTGTATTTGTGTGCAGGTCCGGTCAATCGCTAGTTGCGCCGCTAGCAGTTGACACCTTCTTGTTGACCCTCGGAGTCTCAGGGGAATTCGATCCTTGGTATCTTTGCCAAGGGAAAACTACCGCTACACTGCATCTCAAACCTTCCACTTGGGGTAACCAACGAGGGGCGAGAAGCCATCAAGCAAAGTTTTCTGGCGCCGTTGCCGGGGACTCCACTCTTCAAGATAAGGGAGTTGCACGCTATCTTTTACCTTTGCTTTTTGTCTTGTTAGTTTACCTTTCAGTTTTTGCTTTAGTATCCTTTATCAAAAATCACAAAAATAGTTATCTTGCTTGCTTGCTGCTATGGGTTCCACCGAGAACACCAAGTTGTGTGACTTCACTAGTCATAACAACGATGACTTTATCTGCACACCCATTACAACACCTGCCACTTCAGCACCTTCTTATGAAATTAAACCTACTTTACTGAACCTAGTTATGAAAGATCAATTCTCCGGTGCTGGAGATGATGCTGCTTTACACTTAAACAATTTTGTTGAACTCTGTGATATGCAAAAGTACCAAGAAATAGATGGTAATATTGTTAAGCTTAAGCTTTTTCCTTTCTCCTTGAGAGGAGGAGCTAAAATTTGGTTTCAATCTTTGCCTAGAAATAGCATAGATTCTTGGGACAAGTGCAAGGATGCCTTTATTGGGAAGTACTATCCACCTGCTAAAATTATCCAACTAAGGAGTAACATAATGAATTTTAAACAATTGGATAATGAACACGTTGCCCAAGCTTGGGAACGCATGAAATCTCTTGTCAAGAATTGCCCTACTCATGGTTTGACTACTTGGATGGTTATCCAAACTTTTTATGCAGGCTTGAACTTTACCTCGCGGAACTTGTTAGATTCGACCGCGGGAGGAACCTTTATGTCAACTACACTTGGTGCTGCCACGAAGCTTCTCGATGAGATGATGACCAATTATTCCCAATGGCACACCGAACGCGCTCCAACAGGTAGGAAGGTAAACTCTGTCGAGGAGATTTCCTCCCTAAATGAAAAAGTTGACTTGATCATGTCTCTACTTTCTAAGCAATCTTCTATTGATCCTCGTGATGTTCCTTTAAATTCTTTGATTGCTCAAGATCAAGTAGATGTGAACTTTATCTCTAGAAACAATTTCAATAACAATGCTTATAGGAGTAATTTTGGTAGCAATCCTAGACCGTTCCCCTCTAATTCCTATGGGAACAACAATGCTTATCCTAGCACCAAGAACTCCACCCAAAGAGATAGAGACATGCATGGTTATGAGAAACTTCTAGAAATAGAGAAGGCCACTAAGAACTACATGCACACCCAATATGAACAAAACAAAACCTTCTCGAGGCAATTAAATGAGCATACTGCTATCTTGCAAGACATTGGTAGACAACTAGAGAGCCTAAATATTGAGATTTCTAACCTCCAGACTAGGCTCACTATCACTGAGACCCAAGTTTCTAATATGTCCCACACACAAGCCACTTTGATAAACCAAATGGCAGCTAAACCCGAAGTGGTTGCACCCCTAAAGGAGGAAGAAGATAGAATTAAGAACCTTCCTACCCACCACACTGTTGCTACTATCCAAGTCGTTGAGGATATCCAAACTCTTAGCACCCAATGCACTCCTGGTCCCATTGGACCTATTAATGGTGATGCTAGGACCATAGAAACTACCAAACAAGTGATCCTAAAGGACACCACTACCACTTTACTTGATAGTAGTGACCTTGATTTTGATAATTGCACCCTTTCTGAAGTTATTGATTTTCTTCACAAGATGTCTAGAGATCCCCGCACTAGCACACTTAATCTTGCCTTCACAGAGCATATCACTAATGCTCTCATCAAAGCTAGGGAGGAGAAACTTAGGGTAGAAGCCTCCATACCTAGAAATCTAGAAGATGGTTGGGATCCTATGATTAAAATTAAGTTGAATAACTTCTCTTGCTATGTTTTATGTGATGTTGGAGCTAGTACCTCCGTTATGCCCAAAAGAATATATGATATGCGTAAATTGAAACCTTTTGATTCTTGTTGTTTTGGTGTTCGTCTTGTTGATTCTTCCATAAAGAAACCCTTGGGGAGGATCGACGATGTTCTTATCATTGTCAATGACAATTATGTTCCCGTTGATTTTACTATTATGGATATTGAATGTGAACCTTCTTGTCCAATTATTTTGGGACGTCCTTTTCTTTGCACCGTTGGTGCCATCATTGACATGAAAGAGGGGAATATAAAATTCCAATTTCCTCTCAAGAAAGGGATGGGACACTTCCCTAGAAAGAAGATTAAGTTACCTTTTGAGTCCGTTATACGGGCTAGCTATTCTTTTACTCTTGATAAGACTTGATCTCTTTGCATTATGCCTAGCTTAAAGGCATAAAAGAAAGCGCTTTTGGGAGGTAGCCCACAATGAATAAAGTTTTATTTCGCTTTTGTTGTGTCTTGATGTTTGTTACTACAGTAGCATCATCATTGTATCTTTAGTTTTCAGCTTTGTGCCAAGTTTAGCCTCTGATTGCAAGAAAGTTCAAAAGTTGTGACGTGCTGTCCAGGAAACAGATTATGTCCTTGGATAGAAAAATTAGTATAAAATCACAAGATCATCTTTTTGGTCTGAATTTTTTCGACAGCGTGCTCTATACAATTGGCTTTCGGGCGTCTGTTCTGAATTTTTTGATTTGAGTTGCAGAAGTGCCCCGAAAAAATTATTTACTACCCGCTGGTCTGTTTTTCACAGATTCTGTCCTGTTTTGCCTTTCCTTCATTTTGCAAACCTTGAGCTTGCTTTTTCTTTGCAAAAACCTTTTGGCGATCTTGAGAAACAATAGACCTTCAATAATATCCTTATTTCCAGCAAGGAAAAAATATTTTATTATGGGTACTAACCTCGCTAATCAGATTATGATGAGTTATGTATGAAGGGAGTTTTCAAGTGTGCGAGGGAAGATGATAAAAAGATTCAGGAGTGTCAAACGCTCAAGCTTGGGGATGCCCCCGTGCACCCCCAAGAAATATTCAAGAAGACTCAAGCGTCTAAGCTTGGGGATGGCCCCGTGCATCCCCTTCTCCATCAACATTATCAGTTCGTCTTTCGTTCCACTATATTTTTATCACTTCATGTGTTATGTGCTATGCTTGGAGCGTCTTGCTTTCAGTTTCCTCTTTAGTTTTCTTTAGCTTTGCTTGCTGTTCATAACGAGTTGGAACTCAGCTTTCTTTGTGTGGGAGAGAAACACGCTCCACTTCAACCTAGATAACAACATAGAATTTTCATGTTTATCTTTGCTGTGTGTGTTCTTTGTCTTTCAATAGCTACTATCATGTTCAGCTCTTAGTTTTCATGCTTTACTTTTTAAAGAGCTTTTGTTTAGTTGGTTGCTGGAACTCTCTTTAGTTATCATGCTTATCTTGTTAAGAGAGTTGGCTTCTGTTGCACTGGTTGATATGTCTATAATAAAAATGCTATGTGCATAATGGTGCTTAGTAGTTCATGTTTTCTTATGGTTAGTCTCAAATAGCTGGGGGGTTCTTAATGTGTATTGAAGTACCAACATGATTTGTTTGCCTATGATGTGGTATGGTTTAGTGATATCTTCCTCCAAGAATTTATTTTGATTGACTTGGCATATGCTCACGCATATTTAAGACTGTAAAGAAAGTCTATCAAGCCTTGATGATCTTTAATTTCTGAGTAGCGATATAACTTCCATGCCCGATTCAATGTTGCTTTGTCACTCTGCATGATTATGACCGTCATTGCTCTTTCAGTTGGTCGCTCCCAGTCTTTTGCTAACCTTCGCCTGTACTAAGCGGACTGACTGCTTGTGCATCCAAAATCCTTTAAACCAGTTATGCCATATGAGTCCACCATACCTTCCTATACATGGTATTTACCTGCCATTCCTAACGAAGACTTTCATGTACCATCTCGAAATTATTCAAAAAAAGGCATTTCTCTTTTGTGCCTCTGTTTTAGCTCATGAGGAAGTAGTAGTTAATTCATGATCTTTTTAAGTTGGACAAGCTTCACCCCGGGATTGCATGTCTAATGTGCAAACCCATAATACGAGAAGGAACTGGCAAAGAGTGCGCCCGGCTCATTAAAAAATATACAACAAACAAACCCTCCTTCATGCTTTGTTCATTAGAAATCAGAAAACCTTGGCAGTGATAAACAAAGGAGATTAAGAGGATGTGATCGTCCTCATGCGGGAGCCGTTCCTCGAAACTTGTCCAGCTCAAGAAGTGATTGAGTTATCTGCTAGCATTCGTTGACGAAATATGCATATTCTAAAAAATAATTATTACCTCTGTTTTTAAAACCAAGAGCTCTGGTACATGTTTAGTTTTTGTTTCCGACCACGGGTTTTCAACCTTGCCAACAAAAGCCACGGTTCGAGAGTCTCCACCTTCTTTCTTCAAAGCACCAACTGTTGAGAGCATGATTGTCATTCTGAGTGTAATGTGCATTGTCCCAAAGTACCATTGTCTTCTGCATGATTATGATATCGTTTATTCTGAAATCATTGTATCTAGTCGTCACTTAAACTTTGGAGGTGCCCCTGCATTTATGTTTTGCTTCACTAAAGGGGGCAAGCGAGATATCACTTTGTCATTTTGCACACCATGCTCATTACAAATCTATTGAGTGTTTCAGTATCATATTGTAAAACTTTCAGTTCTTTGTGATTTTCTCATGAGGCAACTTAACTACTAAAGATTCATTATCTCAATAAGCATTTGTCATGTGACTATAAAAAGTTCTTATATGGTTAATATCATGTCACCATAGAAATTATGCCTGTTATCATTTACCTACTCGAGGACGAGCAGGAATTAAGCTTGGGGATGTTGATACGTCCAAAATGTATCTATAATTTCTGCTTGCTCCATGCCTCTTTTGTGTGATATTGCTATAATATTTATGCACTTCCATACACTTTTGATCATATTTGGACTAACCTATTAACTCAGTGCACCCCAGTGCCAGTTCTGTTTTCTGCTGTTTTTGTATTTCAGGTTTTCCCATTACGTAAATTGCCAGAAAAATTCCGGGAAAAATATATAAAAAATCAGCGTTCCGGAAGCTTCCATGCGGCCAAAGTAGGGCCGGAGGGGGGCCACCAGGGCTCCAGGCGGCCAGAGGGCGCGCCCCCCTCCTGGCCGCGCTGCCAGGGCGCCTGGGCCCCCCTGGCCTCCTCTGACGCCCCCCTTTGGCATATATTTACACCGCGTCCCGAAACCCTCGAGTAGGGATGGCAACGGGGACCCATACCCGCCAAACCCATGGGGATTTCATCTATTAGGGGGTGGGGATGGGCGAAAAACATCCCCATGGGGATATTTACCAGACTAATTTATTCCCCATAGGGTACAACTGGGATGGGGACGATATCCTATTCCCCAGACCCAATACCCATCGGGGACCTAGTTAGTAACTATGACACTGCGGTCAACCTTAAAATATTCACAAACAAACTTGCGAAAACAAAAAAAAAGCTGTGAAAAAAAAACCTTAAACCTATCTCATGTCCTCATCTCAGCTGCCACCATGACCAAGAAGTTAGTAGGACCTAGATATGCATTAGCAGGACAAGGACAACGCTATTTATGTATGTTGATTATAGGGTGTCATATTATGTATATGAATATTTGTTTATGGGGATGGGGACCCTAATGGGGCCCCATTCCCCAGTGGGGCATGGGTATGGGGAAATTTCATCCCCAGTCATGTAAACGGGGATGGGGATGGGCTGATAGGGAATATATGGGGATGGGGATGTTGTAGGTATCCCCATAGGGGATTGTCCCCATTCCCATCCCTACCCTCGAGGACGGAACCCTTTTTCGCGATCTCATCTCTGTTCCGCCGCCGCCGCGCTTCCAAGATCGGGAGCACCAGGAGAACTCTTCCCGGCACCCTGCCGGAGGGGAGAATCACCACCGGGAGCCTCTCCTCCACCATGGACGCCTCCCGGATGAGTTGTGAGTAGTCTCCCTTGGACCACGGGTCCATGACCAGTAGCTATGTGATGTTCTCCTCCCCTCTTTGTTCTTCACCGATTATACCTCGTGAGCTGCCCTACATGATCGAGGCACATATGTAATCCTTATGCTGTTGCTATGATGAGTTTGCTGGGATCCGATGGATTATGAGATTATGTTCAGATTGTGTGTGAGTAATATATTTGATTTACCTCTTTTATATTTATGTTCTTGAGTAATTCTTGCATGTTCTCCGTTGCTGTTTATTGCTTTGGCCAAGTAGTAGGTAGTAACTCCAAGAGGGAACGTTATGCTTGATTGTGGGTTCATGCCCCTCGATGACTAGCTTGAGTGACAGAAACATGAGTCTAGGGGATGTGCTGTTGCCACAAGGGGGAAAACAACGGTGCTTGTACTCGCGGGTGCAAGGATTGTTTACTTTACGCAAAGTTCTTTTAATGCAGTTGTCTGTTGCTTTGAGTTTACACTATGGGTGGGACTCGCAACTTAATACCAGCGAGATGTTCTGGATAGATATCTCAAGGTGGATGATTAGTAGTAGATGCAGATGGATTTCGGTCTACTTACCTTGGCGTACCGCCCATGCTTTTGAGCCTCTACCTTTCTTTGCAGCATAGTTAGCATTGGTTTGCGCACATAATCCTGTCAATTGCCCAGCTGTAATTTGTTTACCTCGCTTAGCTGTTTTATCGTCTTTTGGGAGAGAGACATCACTAGTGAACATCATGGGACCCCGGTCCATATTACCATCACTGATCACATCCGCTATTTACTTTTAGTTCTTACTTACTAGTTGCAGTCATACCTATCACTATTATCTCTTGCGTTTGATCCTTTGTAAACGACAAGGCCGGAGGGATTGATAACCTCTCTGTACTCGTTGGGAGCAAAGTTATTTGTATTTGTGTGCAGGTCCGGTCAATCGCTAGTTGCGCCGCTAGCAGTTGACACCTTCTTGTTGACCCTCGGAGTCTCAGGGGAATTCGATCCTTAGTATCTTTGCCAAGGGAAAACTACCGCTACACTGCATCTCAAACCTTCCACTTGGGGTAACCAACGAGGGGCGAGAAGCCATCACATGTACAATGGTGGCATATGGATACATACATATGCCTCATGACAAAAAATAGTTTGAGGCACCTACATTGATTTTTTCCCCAATGCAAGCTATCTCTAGTGAGCATTGTTAAGAAATAGAAAGTAAAGACTTTAATACATATGTATCTCTACTTTTCACTTCAACCTTTTCAGCTTTTGACACCGGATCACATTTTTTCACTCCAAGCACCCGCCTCCTGGAGAGGATCCCGCTTCCCTATCCGAACGTACTTTAGTTGTTATCCGATCCTACATGGCATGTGAGGCATCACCCTGAAGCTATGCATTGTACATACCCTAAAACAAATTGAATTTGCTAAGCGTCCCCTGGTTATGGCCCGGTTGTAGATGATGACAATGGCAGCAGCTGCCACCTTGCGACTGGATCGATCCGGTTTTGAAAAGGGAGGTTGTGTCGTAGCATCTCTAGCAGACACACTAAAAATATCAAATCTGTAGAATTTCGAAAGATTTATGGTACCAATCAATTTTATGTCCAGAATAGATATGTAAAATTTCACGAATCAGTAAACATTTTACATGCCACCGAAAACGCGAGCCTTCGACCTATATTTCTACCATTTGAAGGGCAGGGCACTATATAGGCTCCACGCGCGCCGCCGTTTGTACCAGAGGGCTCGACCGATCAATTTCTTGTGGCTCCGACGAAGTACGACCTTCTCTTTTCGTTTCCTCGCCTCAATCCCAACTAGCTCCAGAGTGCACTGTCCAATTTCTCACGGCGGCACGCGTGCGGCCGGCGGCCGCGGGCGAGCAATGCGCGACGTCGACGGGCGAGCAATATGAGCGGGGCGGAGCACACGAGCGCGCCCGAGCTGCAGGGCGAGGGCGGGCGGTGCGAGCGGGCTGAAGAAGAAGGCAAAGGAGAAAAATTGTTGGATTCATGTAAATTCCTTTTTAGGTCTCCTTTTACCGTATCTGTTCTTTCGGAGCCCGTATCAGATCGAAAAAGGTTTTAAGCGACACTTTAAACATGTTTTATGGTGTCTGCTAAAGATGCTCTTAGACCAGGAGCTTAGTGGCTTTGCTTTTGTTGTGGCGCGCCGTGTGCCCGGTGAGATTTAGCACGTAGGTTGTTGGATAGCCTAGAAATGAACGACTCAAGCTTTGATGGTATCCGTTAGATCTGCTGCATGAGTTTTTGTCGGCTCCTTGATGGCCTTGGCGGTGATAGGCGAGAAGATGTCTCGCCCATCCGCTAGCATTACCACCTTCTCTCCCATCGCTGCCGGTGGGCCCTCCTCTGGTGGACACCACAGTGGGTCTACGAGTACATGTTGGTGCAATTTTGGAAGATCCGTGTGCAAAATGATGCTTGGAGCATTACTTCATGTCCGCGGTGAAAAAGCTCTTGTGTAGGGCTTCATTTGTCATAGACAACAGCGGTGAATTTGTGTCGTTACATTTTCTAGGGCGTTGTCTTCATGCCGATGTACTAACCTTGATATGTTAGTCTTGGCATTCTGGATGAAAATCACGTCCTAGTTGTCTGTGCGGCAAGGACACCGATGAAGACACGAGAGTGGTATCCCTTGTTGAAGATGTTGTCGCGAAGGAACTCGACTTAGTCATAGGTGTTTCCGGCATAATCATCTAATGGTTCTGCTATGGTTGCCTATTTCTTGTACACTGCTTGTTGATGAGTTCCACCCAGTCTCCTTACATTAACTTCAATGATATATGCATCTGTATGCGTTGTTTCTATGAGGCCTTAGCACGATGACTTCCCGACTGTCTACTACAACAACATATGCCCGGCTCCAGCGAGGGAGGGGCGATGACAGCGGTGCGCCTTCGGCTCGCTTCAGTGCATGTAGTCGTCGCTAGGTGGTCTACGGATCTGGATATTTTTTTTATTTCTAGTGTTCGTTGTACTACTATGATTGAAGATGAATAGATTGAAAGTTTTCCCCGAAAAAAATGAAGAGGCCAAGAGGTTCATCCTTCCTGATACATGGCAGCCTAGGGTCATCAGCATGGTTTTGGCTCCATCGCCAAGGGGCACACATCATGTATCAAAAGTGAATTTTATAATTTATGCGTGCCTACTTGGGTTCCTCACGGATGGTATACTACTACTACATGACATTCCTTCCATTTGCACCTACTAGTACATGACATGTGCTTTGCAGGTCATGGAAAAAAGAACTGACAACAATATTATTATTTTTGTGAAACAAACTCACAACAATATTGCATACATAAAGGCTAGGCATGACAAATTAGCTAACTCAAAATTAATAATGGGGCATGTATCTTCTACTGGTAATTCTACTCAGTCGGCAACCATCATTATTAAATACCACCTCAATCAACAAAAAGCAACATAACCATTGTGAAATTTTGGAAATTAACTTGAATCAGTTTAAATTTGAATAAACTAATGAAAGCATTTTAAAGGGATAATCCTGTAAATAAAAATTGTTTATGTTAAAGGGTTAGAATAGCTATAGAGCTATGATACGTCTCCAACGTATCTGTAATTTTTTATTCTTTCATGCTATTATATTATCAATCTTGATGCTTTATATGCATTTATATGCTATTTTATACCATTTTTTGAGACTAACCTACTAACTCAACGCCCAGTGTGGGCTGTTATCTTACACTTGTTTTTGTATTTTCAGAAAATCAATACCAAATTAAGTCCAAACACGATGAAACATTACGATGATTTTTTTCTAGACCAGAAGGGACCCTAGAAGGTTCGAGAGGAGGTCAGAAGCGCCACGGGAGAGCCACGAGCTCACAGGGCGCGCCCTAGGGGGGTAGGCACACCCCCTAAGCTCGTGGGCCCCATATAGCTCCGTTTGACCTAATCTCAACTCTATAATTTTTCATATGTCCACAAGCCAACAGAGAGCCGCCCGAAACACTTTTTCCACCGTCACAAACTTCTGTTCTTCCGGGATCCCATCTGGAGACCTTTTTTGGTACTTTGCCAGAGGCGAAATCGATCACTGGTTTTTTTTACATGATGCTTGCTACCTTCCGATGATGCGTGAGTAGTTCACCACAGACCTATGGGTCCATAGCTAGTAGCTAGATGACTTCTTCTTCTTCTCTCTCTCTCTCTCTCTCTCTCTCTCTCTCTCTCTCTCTCTCTTTGATCTTCAATACAATATTCTCCTCGATCTTCTTGGAGTTATATTCAATGTAATATTATTTTACGGTGTGTTTGTTGGGATTAGATGAATTCTGGGTTTTTGATCAGATTAGTCATTGAAAGTAGTTGAGTTTTTTCTGAACTTTATTATGCATGATTGTTATAGCTTTATATTTCTCTTCGATCTACCCATTTGGTTTGGCTAACTAGATTGTTTTTATCGTTAGTGGAAGATGAGCTTTGTAATGGGTTCAATCTTGTGGTGTCCTCATCTAGTGACAGAAGGGGTAGCAAGGCACATATAGTGTTGATGTCATTAAGGGTAAAATAATAGGGTTTATTCATATTGATTGGGTTTACTTTGTATACATCATGTCATCTTACTTAAGGCGTTACTCAGTTTGTCATGAACTTAATGCCATAGATGCATGATGGATAGCGGTCGATTGGTGGAGTAATAGTAGTAGATGTAGGCAGGAGTCGATCTACTTGTCACAGACGTGATGCCTATATATATATACTTATATATACATGATCATTGCCATGAATACATCATAACTATGCGCTTTTCTATCAATTGTCCAACAGCGATTTGTTTACCCACCGTATGCTATGTGTTCGTGAGATAAGCCTCTAGTGAAAACTATGGCCCCCGGGTCTACTTTAATCATATTATTACACTACAAAAGAACACTTCCGTGATGATACATGTTTGTCACAGTAAGTCACATTTTCTGTCATGCATGTACATCCATGATGATTTTATGACAGAATCAAGATACTCATACCTGTGTTGTCGTAGAAGTGTTCCATGACAATACTCAAATTATCATAACGGAAGTGTCCACTTCCATGGCGATAAATGGCGTATCATGGAGGTGTTTTCGTCAAGGGTAACCGACATATGACATCCACCGTAACGGGTCGCCGTTAAGCTATTGGGTCAGATTTTGGATTCGATAACCCGCTAACAGCCTCGACCAATTGCGATTTTCCATGTGTAAAATTATCATTGGCCGAAGGGACCACGTGTAAACTCCGCGTTGGGACATATGTCATCCAGCGAATGGACGTGACATGCCTATGCTACGTCGACATGTGGCTCAGCCCAACAATGGCCCATTTTGGTTAAATGGCCGACTTGTTTGACTTGGTCAAAAGGTAGCGGGCTGGCCCAAGGAAAGCCCGTTAATGGCATGTTCGCATATAGCACATTTACAACCCGCTAATTCATGGCCCGTTATGGCCTACCCTAATTAGGCTCAACATCGTCATGTGGGCCGTCCAATATGATTCCAGCCCGTTGTAACTTCTAGCCCATGTATGGCCCACGACGTCTTTCGGCCCACATAAGGCCCTTTGTAGCTCTCGACCCTTTAACGACCCGTGGTGAAACTGGCCCATAATGAACAGTATATCACTTTAGACCCATTATTTAAGTGGGTCATTTCTAGCCCATGTCATCTTTCGTCCTTCTAAAGGCCCATTTATTCTTGGGCTCATTTCCAGCATTACATTACTTACAGTCCATTACTGGCCTGTTCTGCTGATGGGCCAAATTTGGCCCGTGGTTACATTCGGCCAGTTTGTGGCCGATTAATGCATTGGACCGTTTTCATAGTGTCATCTAATACGAACCATTAATGACCCATTATGCCCGTGGATAGAATTAAGCTCATTATACACACCGACCTATTAACGACCCGTTATGGTCCGACATATAAATAGACGATTTCCACTTTAGCTTGTTCACGGCCCATATCATGGTCCGTTATTGTTCCACGAATAGTGCGGCCCATGTTTGGCAATTTGATCATACTACTCGTACAAGTCCCATTTATTACATGACCAATAGAAGGCCCATTAATTCCACAACCCATAGAAGGCCCATGGTTCCTACGGCCCGTAGGAGGCCCATGGATCCTATAGCCCCTGGGAGGCCAATACTTCAGCAGGTAGCAGGACCATGGTTACAACGATCTATAAATGGCCCATGGTTATTGTGGCCTAGTTCTAAAAAAATGTTTTTGTGTCCAGTAGCAAACCTCAGAAAAAGAACTGAAGTGACTACAAGCAAAGAAATAAACAAGACAATAAGGAAATAAATAAGCAATGAACTTACACTAAGATATTACACATATTACATCCACTGGGCATCAAAGCTCGCCACCAGTGCAAATATAGGGAACAAAGCAGCATATTACATACACTGGGCGTCTAAATTGGCCACCACTGCAAATAAATGCGGCAACAAAACAAGTCCATGACTAAAACAACTTTAGAAGAGCTAAAGAAACGTTATCCTGGGTATCCACCATGCTGGAAATAAGCCTAGCAAGCTTATTAGCTTTCCCTTGTTTGGCGCTAAAATCCTCCAACTATTGATGTTGCACCAGAAAGTATGCATCTAGATTCTGGAGGGACTTCCTGAGTCTTTCGGCTTCTTGTCGCAGCACAACTAATCGATGTCTTTCAGCTTCTAGTTGAGACTCAAGAAACCAAACTGATTCAGACAACGAGTTCGAAGAGCTTGTGCCATCGGTAGTGGCCAGTAACTCGAACACTACATCAAGACGGGACTTTGGGGCCGTCTCATTGTCTTGAAGATAGATTTCCTTATCCATTTTATCAGCTCTGTTGGAGACCAACAAGGTTGTTTCATGCTACCTCTTGATAGCATATTTTACGGTGGGTGAACAAATTACTACTAAGCAATTGATAGAAAAGTGCATAGTTATGACAATATCTAGGCATGATCATGTATATAGGCATCACGTCCGTAATAAGTAGACCGAAACGATTTTGCATCTACTACTATTACTCCACACATAGACCGCTATCCAGCATGCATCTAGAGTATTAAGTTCATAAGAACAAAGTAACGCATTAAGCAAGATGACATGATGTAGAGGGATAAACTCAAGCAATATGATATAAACCCCATCTTTTTATCCTCGATGGCAACAATACAATACGTATCGGTTCCCTTTCTGTCACCGGGATCGAACACTGCAAGATTGAACCCAAAGCTAAGCACTTCTCCCATTGCAAGAAAGATCAATCTAGTAGGCCAAACCAAACTGATAATTCAAAGAGACTTGCAAAGATATCAAATCATGCATATAAGAATTCAGAGAAGAACCAAATATTATTCGTAGATAATCTTGATCATAAACCCACAATTCATCGGATCTCGACAAACACACCGCAAAAAGTATTACATCGAATAGATCTCCAAGAAGATCGAGAAGAACTTTGTATTGAGATCCAAAGAGAGAGAAAAAGCCATCTAGCTAATAACTATGGACCTGAAGGTCTGTGGTAAACTACTCACACATCATTGGAGAGGCTATGGTGTTGATGTAGAAGCCCTCCATGATCGATTTCCCCTCCGACGGAGCGCCGGAAAAGGCCCCAAGATGGGATCTCACGGTCACAGAAGGTTGCGGTGGTGGAAATAGGGTTTCGTGGTGCTCTTGGATGTTTTCAGGGTATATGAGTATATATAGGCGAAAGAAGTAGGTCAGTGGAGCTACGAGGGGCCCACGAGGGTGGGGGCGCGCCCTCCTGCCTCGTGGCCACCTCGTTGCTTCCTTGACGTCCACTCCAAGTCTCTTGGATTGCGTGTGTTCCTAAAACGATCCTCGCGAAGGTTTCATTCCATTTGGATTCCGTTGGATATTCCTTTTCTGCGAAACACCGAAACAGGAAAAAAACCAGCAATTTTCACCAGGCCTTTGGTTAGTAGGTTAGGCCCAAAAATAGTATAAAAGTGCATATTAAAGCCTGTTAAGCAACCAAAAAAAATAATATAATAGCATGGAACAATAAAAAGTTATAGATATGTTGGAGACGTATCATTTCACTGCCCCGAACCTTATCTCCATTACTTACTTTACCATTGCTTAATGGGGTACTCTTCTCCAATATTCTGTCAGCATTCTAAAAGAAGAAACAAGCAGACACATAACATGTTTAGCATGTAGTTTATGAAACTCATTTTGGTGAACCAGTTTGGTAGTAAGGTGGACAAGATAAACTAACACGTATTCTATTGCAAAGTGGTGCATAATAAAAGCACCAAACAAACATATATCTATGTGCTATGGCCAGTGCATTGTCTTGCCAAATCAAAATAGAGACACAATTCAAGTCATATCAGTTCAAGACAAAGCAACATTAAAAGAATATAAGTGTGGGAAACCACTCAACACCACAAGAATTCAGGTGGGTACCACCAGTATGCATGTACAACTAACAACACTATTGGCTCCGTTTTGATGCTAGTAATGTGCATGAAATGAGAAGACAACTATCTACATAATCGAAAGTTAAAATCAACATAGAGCTATTTAGAAGAGGAAACTAGTTAAAGAAACATGTTTAAACATACATGTTGTGCCATTCGAGTTTCGATTGGATACTTAAATTTAAAAATTAGTTGGTATGAGTAAATAGAGTGATACCAGAGCAAAGCAGTTTGCACAATAGCTATGGAATATTTCCTGAGAACAATTGTTCTTTAGGTTTAAGCACTTGTTCTACAAGAATAGAGTACAGTAAGACGCATGCATATATCACTTCAAAATGAAATATGATCTCATAGACCCTACCAGATTGTTGGGTCTGGACCAGTACAGAACAAGGCGTTCCCAGTCATCATCTTGTAAATGTGTCTCAGGATAAAGTAAGGGAATTTGATGAATTTTCTTTGCTAGTGAGGTAGGTTTTATTTAGGTAATTCCTATACCGCCGCAAAGCATTCTTGAAGATAGCGTAGGTTACCTCATCCTAAGTTTCCAAATCAGGTCTTCTCTATAGAGGAAAATGGGAACATTTGCTGTGTTATAACCAACATGGAGGTATAAACTATGGGACAAAGCAAAGTAATTGCCATGAACAACATTACTTACACATAACTCCTGGAGGAACACCTGCAGCTGGCTTTTTCCTTCATCTCTACTATAATATTTCCATGATGGGATGATGCGCACGTAGGATTTAACAACATCAAATGCGGTAGACGCTAAACTATGGATGATTGGTTGTGCTTCGTCCACAGGAATAGGTGCGCTAACTGGTGGAGTTGGGGTTTGCTGTGATAGTCCTTGCGCTTTGGGGAGTGGAGCTGCATTAATATCTGCTCTTCTTTGGGAGATCTGTGATGGAGATGGTGATGTGTCAACTGGAACTGGGTTACTATCTGCTGGGGTTGGGGTTTGATTGGGTGAAGCCGGTTCTCTGTCCATTGGAGTAGGGGTACAATCTACAAGAGTCTGGGTTACATCTGGTAGGGCTGGTTCTTGTGCAACTACAACCGCAGTGCTATCTCCATCGACAGGTAGCACTATTTTATTTGAAGAACATGTTTTTACTTCGCAAGATACCGCCATCATCCCCTCCAATTCAAATGGCCAAATAAGAAAAATAGTTGAATGTACAGACCTTGTATGAGAGACATATGCAAATAGATAGTGAGGAACAAAGAGGCCATGAAATAGTTCACATATATGTTGTTTAACTAAACATGATAGAATGACATAATTTCACATATATGATGTCTATCTAAATAGGATAGCATGACATGATTCAAAGATATGATGACTGACTAAATAGGATGGCATGAGATAATTAAATGATGTCTTTAGTAAACAGGTTCACATGACATAATTCACATACATGTTATCTAAGTAAACATGATTGCATGATATAATTCACAAATGTGATTTATATACTAAGCAGATGGCATTCACATATATGATGTGTGAACTAAGCACATGGCGTTGAATATTGTGCATATGATGTCTAAACTATGCAAAGCAAGACACCATATGCATGATATGAGCAGTATAACCCTACCAACTTAGAGCATACACCTTGTTGGGGGGGATAGGACTGGTCATCTGTCTGTGAATCCTCCTCTGAGGAGCTATCTGGACTCAACAAGAGATCTGCTTCGACACGTAGCACCGTCTGCTCTGAAGACCTTGTTTTCACTCCAGGTTTTGCCATCACCAACTCAAATGGCTGATTTAGAGGAAGAGTAGTTGAATGTACAAACAATGTTGACAAATAGAAATGTAATGAAAAAAGGAATGACAACATATAATTTGAATATATGATGCATGGCTAAACATGATGGCATTGCATATTTCACATATATTATGGCTGGCTAAAAAAGATTGCATTGCATAATTCAAATATATGATATAAAAACTAAACAGGTGGCATAACAAAACATGTCTAAACTAAGCAGATGATATATATGATGTCAAATGTAAGCAATGCAAGGCACCATATGCATGATATGACCAACATCATCATGCCAAGTTAGAGCAAACACCTCAGGTGGTAAATAGGAGTGGTTAGTTCCCTCTGAATCCATCTCTGAACAACTATCTTCCTCTGTATTACAATCTGAAGGAGGGGGTGGGAGGGTGTGCCATTGCACCCACCATGGAGGAATGCCTGCATGACATTGTATTGTCGTCCAAGATTCTTTTTTTCTCTATATGTTCAGCATGACTATGTACAATAACTGACACACATACAAAAAAAATATAGTGAGAGCATGCAAAAATCTAGAGTAATGCTAACAACCAGTGGATAGATCAAAAAATAATGATAGTAGGCCGATGCTAGCTATAATTTAATAAAAAGGCAGATGATGGATGCTTTACTTTTTGATTCCCACCCAAGATGAACCACATAGTACATACCCTAGATGAACCACATAGTAGATAGAGAAACCATACATTGTTGCCTCGATATGTGCCCCACAAGCATTTTAAAACTCTAGTTTGAACATTAATTTGGACATGACTTTAGTCTAAGAGGTTAACAAAATGATAAAGTAGCGGGTAATATTAAGCAATGCATTACGTAAGCAGAAACAAAAGAGTGCGACCTCTCTTGCGGACCCACGTACTCCTCTGGTTCATATGCTGAGTCGATGATGGTGATGCAGTTGCGGTGGCTGATGGCGGTGGGGAAGGAGATCTGAGGCGGCAAAATACATTCATGACTCGTGATGTTTGGTATGGTGGACGCTTCTGTCGATGGAGCAGCTCAGGTGAGGTGGACGATGTCCCGACAGGAGCAGGACAAACCACACAATTTTTTTCTTTGACACCTATCTGTAAGTGAAGTAATTATGTAAGGGCTTCTTTGGCTTACAGGATTCTAAAAATGCAAGGATAAGAAAAACACTGGAATATGATATAAATGCACATGGAAAATAGAGCATTGGTTAACACAAGTTTCTGTCAACATGAATCGAAAGAGCACAAGAGTGCAAAGAAACATGGCCAAATTAAAGTCAAACCACATGAAAATGTGTACTATTAGAATGTTATTATGACACTAATGCACTTAGTCTTGTTTTCTATGTTTCCCTTTGAAACAGAGACGAAAGGAAAAAAACACTTCAATTTTGTTTTGCTCCATTCCTTTCAACCAAATGCATGAATAATTTAATAGTAGATTACCATAGGAAAATTTCCTATTGATATGTTTTTCCTTTGAACCAAAATAGCCCTGAAGGATAGACATGAATGTAGAGTAAAAAATGATGTGACAAGTGTACAACCTATTTGGCGTAGCCATGCCGACCTCAGAATCATTGGGTTGATCGCTGAAGATGTTGCGGCGGAGGTGGTTGTAGGAGGTGTGGACGAAGATCTGAGTCATCTGTAGACGGCGTCGAAGGTACTGCTCTATTGTGATGGATGGTTCAATTGTTGGAGCAGCTCCGGCGAGGAGTACAACATCGAGGTGAAGCAGTACAAGACAAACATCATTCATCTAAAGTGGCATTTTAATAGCATCTCCAATAGATGATGTTTACATTACCAAAAAGTGCTAGATGTAACATTTACATCACGAAAAAACACCTAACTCCAACTGATGATGTAAAAACTGTTGACTCTGAACTTAATTATCGAAACTGAATGTTATTGTCGAAACCGAAGTTTAGTGTCGAAACTCTATGCACTAGTAGCAGAGAAGCACTTCAAATACAGTTTAGGCCGCTCGAGAACTAGTAGTAGAAACAGTTATCTATATCAACCAATAATCCACAAGGAGCACATAAGTAGATTTTAGCCGGAGCAGTAACGCGAACTAGAGCCAGAGAGCATCAACTTGTGTAGCTGCACCAACCCATGTACCAGCATCAATAGCATGAGTGAGAGTAAGAGAAAAGCAGCAGCACGAACGAGAGGAAGAGTAGGGCATCAACGCGAGTGAGCGAGAGCCGGAGCAACAACTAGTGTAGCTGCAACAACCGGTGGACCAGCATTAGCAGCGCAAGCGAGAGCAAGAGCAGAGCAGCATCACAAGCGAGAGGTAGAGCAGAGGAGAAACACGAGTGAGCGAGAGCCAGATGAGCAACTCTTGTAGCTGTAGCAGCCTGTGTACCAACATTAGCAACACAAGCGAGAGTAAGAGCAGAGTAGCAGCATGAGCGAGAGGAAGAGCAGAGCAACATCGTGAGCGAGTGAGAGCCAGAGCAGTAGCAGCAGCTCTGGCTGGTATGGCCGCCGTCATCGAGGGAGCCTCGCACTGGGTGAGAGCTGCCATGGAGATGTCGCCGGCGGCGTCCGCGTCGAGGTAGCCGCGCCATGGGGGAGTGGGATCGAGAACGGGCGGCGCCGTGAGGTTAAGTTAGGGAGAAGGTGTGATGCAATGAATGTACAACCTGTTTGGTGGTACTGAGTAGCCCTCGGCTTCGTCTGAGGAGTCGGTGAGGATGCTACGGTTCCGGTGGAGCAGGTTACAGCGACGCTATGGGGTTGGAGCAGCCGCGATAGATGAGGCGATCATCGGAGCAGTTCCTTGGAGGTGGAGTACGGGGCGACTGAATCGGTGGAACGACGAGATCGATAACGAATCCTCATCCAGGGCGGTGGATGAGGGACGTCGAGCTGTTGTGGGGGACAATGTAGTCGGGGAAGAGGCTCCAACTGGGCAGCAGAGGGGTGGCGGACGGAGGAGGGTGGGGTTTCGCGGCTCGAGCAGAGAAGTTATGGCGGCTTGGGTGGTCGAATGGTGAAAAGGAGGGGATGGAAGGGGGAAACCATGACTAAGGGACACACTTCTCCGAAATGTAGGGTGTGTTACAAAATTACCCACACCGATTTGAACTAGCGGCCCTTCCAGCTCAGGGTTAGAACGGGGATTTCGCTTGTCTGGATTTGGCAGCAGGAGGGAGTTTTCGTGCGCGTTGTAATTTTGGGATGGCAAGGCGCGGGCTGAGAAGTAGCGAGTTTTTGGAGCACAAAGATACAAAGCAATATGCAAATTTTCAGGACAACAAAGCGCGAGTTTTAATTTTGGGACAAGCCTAACATGTACTATACCAAATAAATTCACACATTTCTCAATGAAAAAAACAAAACAAAACTATTCGCATCACTCAAAGAGAGAGTCTTGTCCCGTTTTATTGTATCTATTATTACAAATGTTGTTCAAGACTCCGAATCCATGTTATGTCCAATTAATTCTTTTCGCTAGGTGTATATAGCATGTAACTGATGTCTACTACACAACTTATTCTTGTAGACTCGTGTTGGGCCTCCAAACGCAGAGTTTTGTAGTATAGTAGCAAATTTCCCTCAAGTGGATGACCTAAGGTTTATCAATCCGTGGGAGGTGTAGGATGAAAATGTTCTCTCTCAAACAACCCTCCAACCAAATAATAAAAAGTCTCTTGTGTCCCCAACACACCAAATACAATGGTAAATTGTATAGGTGCACTAGTTCGGCGAAGAGATCATGATACAAGTGTAATATGGATAGTAGATATTGATTTTTGTAATAGTAACAATAAAAAACAGAAAGGTAGCAAGTAACAAAAGTGATCACAAACGGTATTTCAATGCTTGAAAATGAGGCCTAGGATCCGTACTTTCACTAGTTCAATCTCTCAACAATACTAATATAACTGGATCACATAACCATCCCTCAATGTGCGATGAAGAATCACTCCAAAGTTCCTATCTAGCGGAGAACATAAGAAGAAATTGCTTGTAGGGTACGAAACCACCTCAAAGTTATTCTTTCTGATCGATCTATCAAGAGTTCATACTAAAATAACATGAAGTTATCCTTTCTATCGATCTATAAAGAGTTCATACTAAAATAACACCATATGATACACATCAACCAACTCGAATGTCACCTAGATACTCCAATGTCACCGCGAGTATCCGTGAGTTAATTATACGATATGCATCAAACAATTTCATATTCATAATACTCAATCCAACAAAAAGAACCTCAAAGAGTGCTCCAAGCTTTCTACCGGAGAAACAAAGACAAGAACGTGCATCAACCCCTATGCATATATTACCCCAATGTCACTTCGGGAATCCGCAAGTTGAGTGCCAAAACACATATCAAGTGAATCAATATGATACCCCATTGTCACCACGGGAATTCATAGCAAGACATGCATCAAGTGTTCTCAATCCATAAAAGTATTCAATCCAAAGAAATCTCAAAGGGAAAACTTAATTCGTCGCAACAAGATAGAGAGGGGAAAACACCATATGAGCCGACTATATTAACAAAGCCCACGATACATCAAGATTGTGCATCTCAAGAACACGAGAAAGAGAGAGATTAAATACATAGCTACTGGTACAAACCCTCAGCCCCGAGGGTGGACTACTCCCTCCTCATCATGGTGGCCGTCGGGATGATGAAGATGGCCACCAATGACGATTTCCCCCTCTGATAGAGTGCCGGAAAAGCACTCTAGATTGGATCTCGTGGTTCTGGAACTGGCTACGGTTGGAACAAAATTTTGTCGACTCCCCTAGGGTTTTTGGAATATTTGGGCATTTATTGAGCGAAGAGGCGGTGCGGGAGGCCATCAAGGTGGGCACAACCCACCTGGGTGCGCCTGGGCCCCCAGGCACGCCCTGGTGGGTTGTGCCCCCCTCAGGCCACCCCCAGGTGCTTCTCTGGCCCACTGGATGTCTTCTGGTCCAAAAAAATCTTCAAAAAGTTTTGCTCCATTTGGAATCTGCTTGATATTGTTTTTCTGCGATGTAAAAAACAAGCAAAAAACAGCAACTGGCGCTGGGCGCTATGTCAATAGGTTAGTCCCAAAAAATGATATAAAGTTTCTATAAAATGATTGTAAAACATCCAAGAATGATAATATAATAGCATGGAACAATAAAAAATTATAGATACATTGGAGACGTATCAGTAACCTACTAAGATGAATATTTTAATGCATTACAAATGTATACACTACCACTGCAATTCAAACTTAATTTGAATCCATTTCTCCATTTGAATAAGAATTTACAATCATGATTGTTGCTAAGTAAAATCATCATCTGTATATTATCTTGACAACACACCACATGATTACTATCTAGTTAGATATGAACTATGTGTACTATATGAACTCGAATTCAATTTTTTAATCCACTTGATGTTGATTCCAAATAATAGTACATTTGAAGCGCCAGTTAGATATTCATAATCTGAACCATGTTTCATATGTATAATGTGTTTATCACGCAATGTATCATGCCCCGCCCCCCTACATTATGACGAATATTTAGCTGTGCGCTGCAAAAGCCACACATTATCACAAATTCAAAAAATGATATATATAATAACATGTTCATATATATATATATATATATATATATATATATATATATATATATATATATATATATATATATATATATATTATAGTATAACATGTTCATAACCACACCATGTGTATTGATACGTCTTCAACGTATCTATAATTTTTGATTGCTCCATGCTGTTATATTATCATTCTTTGATGTTTTACTATCAGTTTCTAGCAACTTTATATCATATTTTAGCACTAACCTATTGACATAGTGCCCAGTGCCAGCTGTTGTTTTCTGCTTATTTTTTACTTTATAGAATACCAATATCAAATGCAGTCCAAATGAAACAAAACTTTTGGGAGAATTGTTTTGGACTAGAAGACATCTAGAGGGCCAAAGAAGTCCACGAGAGAGGGTCCATGGGGCCCATGAGACACCAGGGCATGACCCAGCCCCCTGGTGCGCCCTCGTGGGTAGTGGGGCCCATGGGGGGGGTCCTCTCCATCGCCTCTCAGCTCTATAAATACTCAAATATTCCAGAAACCCTAGAGGAGTCGGAGATTGTTTCAGCCGGTGCAAGTTCCAGAACCACGAGATCCAATCTAGAGCCCTTTTCTGACACTCCACCGAAGAGGAACATGATCACGGAGGGGTTCATCATCCTCATTGGTGCCTCTCCGATGATGCATGAGTTGTTTACCATAGACCTATGGGTCCGTAGGTAGTAGCTAGATGGCTTCTTCCCTCTTTTTGATCTTCAATACAATGTTCTCTTCGTTGATCTATTTGATGTAACTCTTCTGCGGTGTGTTTGTTGGCATCAGATGAATTGTGAGTTTATGATCAGATCTATTTTCATTCATATCCATACATGATTATTATAGCCTCGTATTTCTTCTTCGATACTTCGGTTTTGTTTGGCCAACTTGATTGATTTATCTTGCAATGGGAAGAGGTGCTTTGTAATGGGTTCGATCTTGCGGTGCTCAATCTTAGTGACAGAAGGAGACATGCCACACATGTATCATTGCTATTAAGGATAAGATGATGGGGTCTATTACTACATGAATAGATCTTGTCTACATCATGTAATGCCCAGGATGGAGTTATACCTCCTACGTGTCGAGGCACGACTTAAAGGCATAAATCCATCCTAGAATGATCTCAAGTTTGGTATCTTTGCACGACTCATGTAAAAGAGGGATTAAAATGCAAAAGGAGATAGTTGGCTTACACTCGCCACTTCACACAATACATAACATAAGCCATACATCATTCAAAACATCACAACCCGACTACGGGTGAAGAACCAAAAGAAAGATACCAAAACAACATAAAGCCACAGGTCAGGATCGAATCCTAGTAGAAACCACTACTGAACATCGAAACGTCACGAGCAAACAGCCAAACTCTTCAACGAGCTCCTGGTGAAGCACTGAACCAGCTCCTGCATCAAACTCAGCTGAACCTGCAACTGGTGTGGTGAAGTAACTGTGAGCCACAGAGGACTCAGCAATCCCGTTCCCGGGTAACACGACTATTTAAACCTTGGGTGTGGACAAGGCTGAAGAAAGAACGAGAGGTGAAGGAACAACAAGAGTCTGCAGCAGCAACTAGCACTAACTTACGTATAAGAGAGCGAGAAGAGAAGTGCCTCGGTCGAAAGATGATCATGAAGTGATCCTAGCTAAAGCCGGTCAAACATAACCCCACCGTGTTCAACTCCCGAATCCCGATTCGGAAATTGACAGTCACGGAACACACGCTGGTAGTGTATTGGAAACATTGTGTCAAGTTATCTACAACCGGAATTAACAAGCTCCCATCTGCCACATAACCGCGGGCACGGCTTTCGAAAGTTCAAACCCTGCAGGGGTGTTCCAACTTGACCCATTACAAGCCCACGATCCGCGGAGTCGCAACTCCATAGGTGGGAAGACCCGAGTATTCTCGGAATCCCGTGCTCAAGTTAAACCGAACTAAGGTAAGGCTAATCCAGCAAATCCTCCCGGCGTGCCGACACCCTGATAGTAGCCGCGCGTATCTCATCTCAGGCCACGACCGGATGGGACAAGCTACGGGTTTTTACCAGACCTTGAGTTTCCTCGAGGTGGCCCCGCAGGTTGCCCAGTTCGGACCAACACTCATGTGGAGCACTGGCCCGGGGGGTTGAATTAAATAAAAGAGGGTTTGCAAGACCCTTATGCAAGTTTTATTAGTTTGTTATTAGGCAAATAGTACCAATGTTGGGACTTGCTGGAAAAGACTTAGCACTTAGCGGTTTATCAAGGGGGTCCCATACACCCCAACCGTGTTAGGAACGCATAATCAAGGAACATAACACCGGTTTATACGGTTCCTAACAGCATGAGTGGAACAAATCACCAAGCAAAAGGCTTAGCCTTCCACCCTTGCCAATATATAGATGATTTCATTTTTAAGCATATATATAGTGTGATATAACCCAACCCAAACTTCAACATGAAGCAAGCATCTTCAATCTTCACCTGCAACTAACAATGCTATAAGAGGGGCTGAGCGAAGCCTACGTATAGCCAATCAAAGGTTTGCATAGGTAGGGTGGTTAAACATGGCAATTGGTTACAAGTAGGAGGCTGACAAGAAGACATGGGCATCGAGGCAAAACTATAGATCGAGACTTCTAGCAAGAGGCAAAAATAGTAATGGTATCCGGGTTCGGTCATCTTGCCTGGGATTCCACAAGGGAGAAGAACGGATCCATGAAGAAGACGGAGCAATACAGACGAGAGAATCCTCACAACTCCGGAACGAAACCGAAGCTAACAAGAGAAGCAACCGGAAAGAAAGAAACAACACGGTAAACACGCAAGCATAAACATGGCATACGATGCACAAACAAGTATGATGCATGTCCGGTTTAAATATGCATGGCATGGCAAAGTGCACAAACAAATCTACAAGTTAAGTGGAGATCAATATGCAACGAGTTGCATATTGACGAAACACCACATTTAATTATTTAGTTGACTCTCATTTAATTACAAGACAAGATTAAATGTTTTTAACATGGCAAGAGGTGAAGCATAAAGAAACTACACTATTTAGGCATTTTAAATGAGGCCGGAAAAATAACAACAACAAGATCCGGAAAATCCCCATGAGCATGTTTAATAATTATAAAGCAACAACAATTTACACATATTAAAAGTTGTTAACATGATGCGGATGACATGATCAAGTTTATGCAAGTTGATTAAAAGGTTGACTTAAAAGAGATATGAAGCATTTGTCACCGTGGTGGAAAGAAAAAAGGGTGCCACGGCAACGATCCGAAAATGATGCAACGGCATCATATCGGTTCCCGTAACTCGTTGCGAGTCCGGTGCAAAGGAAAGAATCGACGTGAGCAAGTCGAACAAGATGGAAGTGGGTTGATCCCGTTACCGGGTTCCCACGAGTCGGTGACGAGGCAACCGAGGAACATGACAAAAGGTCGGAACGGACACGGAGCACACACGAGGAGCATTTCATACAACACAAGCAAGCATCACACGGGTCACGTCTCGGGGTTATACCTTCGAAACAATTGTTTCGGGATGGTTCGGGATCGTCGAGGGACGTAGTGGAAGTAGAGGAAGTAGTCGTTCACGTTTCCGAAGAGGATGTAGCCGTTTCACGAGGTCGCCAACGAGTAGTCGTTCCGGGGCGACGGTAGTGGTACACATGTTGTCGGGGTACTTGTCGTTCTCGAGTGCTCCGGGCGTCGAGGTACTTGTACATGTAGTGGTACTTGTCGGGTCATGTAGTTGTTCACGTTCATCGGAGAGGTACTTGGTGTTTCCGGGCATCGGTAGTGGTACTTGCACATGTTGTAGTCGGACTTGATGGAACCGAGGCTCCGAGCATGCGTCGTGGTACTTTTCAACATCGCATCGGAAGTAGTCGTACAAGCGTCGGACGGTCTTGCCGGTCTCGTTCTCACGTCGATCTTGCCAAAAGTCTGCTGGACCCAAAACAACAACACGAGCAGACAGAAAAAACACAGCAGCAACAACTAGGCGCTCGCGAGCAGCAGTACAAAAAAAAACACGGCGGGAGACGGGGCGCTGCAGAAGACGGGCGCGGCGAGCTCCTGGCTGGAGGAGGACGGGGCGCGGCTCGCGGGGTGCGGGCGCCGGGCTGGAGGCGTGCGGAAGGCCTGAGGCCGGGGCCTCGAGGACGGAGGGAGGCGGCTCCAGGTGTGCTCGCGGGAGAAGGGAGCTGCGGCGCTCTGGGCCAGGCGGGCGACCTGGAGGTGAGGCCGCGGCCTGGACGGTCGAAGCTGGAGGGGCCATGGCGCTCGGGGCGGCCGGGCGTCGAGGCGAGCGTTGGCTGGGGCCAGGGCGATGGAGGGAGAGGGATCCCCGCGGCGAAGGAGGATGGGCTCCTGGCGACCGGGCCAGAGGAGGGGGCGGGGTGCGAGGGGAAACGGGGAGGGAGCGAGGCTCGATCGGTGCGGCGCACGCTAGGGTTAGGATTGGTTGATGGGCCAGGAGAGAGGAGGCCAAAGAGGGAGGAGAGACCTGAAGGGAGCTGGGCCAAAAGGAGGCCTAAGGGGGTTGCGACTGGGCCTGGAAAGGCTGGGCCTCTGCTCTCTTTTAATCTCTTAAACAGAAATAAAAGAGAGAGAGCAAAAAAATAAAATAAGAGAAGAAGGTCATGAACAGAAAAGAAAAGACGGAACATTTTGTAAGGTTTTATGGAATAAAACCAACCCAACAAAATAGTTCCAACAAAAAAATAGGGACATGCAAACTAAAACATTTAGCTTGCAATAAAAGGAGTTTAGATTTTGGAGGAGCCTCGAAACAACGGAAAGAATTATAGGCAAAGTTTAGAAGTAGAAACTTGAATTAAGAGGCATGGGGAAAAAATGCAAGTATGTTGCGGGTAATTCCAAACAATTGGAATATTTTTAATATAGCTCCCTAAAATATTGAGAGGCTTTTATATGTTATAAAGAGAAGTCACCTTCCCTCGATTTAAATGGACCGAAGGCCCACACGATTTATTTAGTTGCAAAAATTAATGACATGATGCAATGCAAAAATAAATAACACAAGCAAAATAAAACACACGGGAGAACCCGGAACATCTGGAATCTTCTGGAATCTTCTGGGATCTTCTGGGACGTCGGTCTCGGGCGTCACAACTCTCCCACACTAACAGAGGATCTCGACCCGAGATCCTAGAGATATCACCGGGTAAAACGGAAGAGGAAGAGGTAAAACAAAGTTGCTTCTTTGACAGACGAGTGAAACCACGAACCTTGAGAGGTTGAACAAAATGAAAGAAGAATACAACGGAGATTTACGAAGTTGAGAACACTCCGTTAGAAAGATGAACAAGGAGCATTATGAGAACCTTGAAGGTTGAAAGACATGAAACAAGAGCTCACGGACCAAAAGAATATGAAACTGCAACGGTATGGCCAAGGAATAAGAATGACAGAATTTCGGCAGCACTCCGTCTGAAAATGGAAGGAATTGGACAAGAACTAGAGGAGATGGAGTGATACTTGATGAAAACAACAACATATTGCCTCCGAAATAATTGAAAGAATGGCACAAGGTTAAGAAAGATTCAGATAGCACTCCGGTTAAAAGAGAGTTAAAACTTGATAAGATGAGAGAATTAGAATGGAGGACACAACACTCCGGTTAAATGATAAGCAAGGGAAAGAACAAGATCTCGATAAAACGATATGATTGTTTGGAGAGAGCAACATAACAATGCCTCCGGAATGAAAGAAATAGCCTATAAACAAAGAAAGACTTGAACGGAGAAGAAAATGACAACTTCTCTCAAAATTGAATTTGAAAGGGCATCCTTACTAAGAAGGGTTGAACGGAGTTGTTGGAAAATCAAACAACAAAAGAATAAGCTCTTGATGTGGGCTTATGGAATTCATCTCAAAATTAAGAGGTGACAACCAGCCACTAACAGAATGAATTTCTTGGATTGAGATCAACAAGGAGACGAAAAACTTATTTCGCCGGAATGATAAATGAAGAACTTGGGTCATTTATAAGCACCATAAATAGCAGCAATTCTCAGGGAAAGCTTTTAGGTGAAATACAACCCAAGATAACTCCAACGAATAAACTGAAAGGTTGAAAAGATCTCTTGAACAAAGAAAAATGATGGATTTAAATATCTCATTCTTGACAACTTGTGAATCATGAAACATGGAGGAAAATTAACAAGAATGACATAACACCATCTGAAAAGCTAAGGTAGAAAGAATTGCACTTGGAAACATGATGAAGAATGCTTGAGCTCCAACAAGAATCTTGATGAAGACTTCGAGGATGAATTAAAACATGATGAACCACCATGAGAACTCCGGTAATGAAAGCATGAGAAGTGAAAGATGAAAAGAATAAGATTCAAGGCCTACGATGAATTAGATGGAGCTTTGAAGTGATATAATTGAAACAACTTGAAGCTCCGGAAAACAAGATGAACAACTTGAAACCGAGAATATGATAAGATGAACAAGCTCCAGACAAAAGAATTAAATCACCTTGAAGGAATAAGAATAAGAATTATGTCATGCATCTCCTTCACCAATTTAAATTGATGACAACCAATGGATTTGGCATACTACTTATTCTCGTTGGAAAGGATTAAAGAGAGATCTAGCACAAGCTTGGGTAAAACTTCAACGAAGCACCGGTAGGATTATGAAAAGAACGAGTGAATTAAAATGATAACAACGAAAGGGTAAACTTGAAAGAACCACCGTAAGAATAAGGAGACGAACGAAGAGACATCAATAAGAATAGTTGGAGGACGAACTTGAAAACTGAGAACGAAGAAATATTCTGAAATGATGGCCTTCGGAGGATCACAAAGAAAAGAATTCATGAAATGCTTCAGAAGGGTATAAAAGAATTCCCCATAATCAAACGATAATGAGGATGGCATGAAGCTAGAACCACGAATCTTCAAGAAGACGGCCAAGATTTAAGAGAAACACTTCTCCGGTCTTCAAATGTTGAGAATGAAGACGAGAAATGCCATAAGAATTATTGAGCACTCCGGAATGGAGAATTAAAAAGGTTGAACCAATGATGAAAAAGAATTTGAAAGTAAACTTGGAGAAGGCATATGACTGATGGAAATCATACTTACGTCACACTTTGAAAAGAATTTGAGTATAACTCCAGAAATAATTAGAAGAGTCAGGTAAGATCCTGGGAAAAGACCTGTGGGTTAGGGCCCACTCAAAAGAAATCACCGTTGAAAAGATTGCTTAAGAGATATTGCACCGGTTGAATAAAATGGCTTGAATAAGATGGCAATCCTCAAAATAATTTGAAAGGATTAAGAATGGAATTATGAATCTTCAGCACTCCGGATATGGATAGGAAGAGGAGAATGATTAATTAGTGCACCGGAATAAGAAAGCATTGTGAAAAGAGGAAAAGGATAAGATCAACACCGAATTCCTGAGTTACATCCATCGGCAGAATCTGAGAACAAAAGAATAATGAACTTGAAGCTCTTGAGCATCTTCACGATAATTCACCGGATAAGAACATTGAAGGAAAAGAATGAAGAAATATCACATGAATAAAATGGATACTTCATTTGAGAATTCCTGGCTCCAAGAAGAAAAAAGGGGGGGGGTGGGGAAAAACAAAGATGACTTGAGATGAATGAAATGGACACCGGTTGACAAAGAATTTAACATGACCATCTTGATGATTAAGAAGGACTAGCACTCCCATAGAAATATGAGAACACCGATTAGGAAAAGGTATGGAATCAACATTTGACATCGAAGCAACTCGAATACCAGAATCAAAACGAAAACAAAGGATAGATATGCAGCATGATCTTCACAATATCATTCTTACAGAGAATTGAACGAATGAATTCCGTATGTACATCAACTAGTCGAGAAGCCACTAGGGAGAACAAAAGATAAATAAAAGCAACAAGGATCAGATAGAACAAATACAAGATAGAAGCTTCGTTCGACATCTTCGTGCTGAAAGCTCATGGAACATGTTACAAAAGGGTTTTGCAACCCCCGGATCAGCATAGCCAAGGACCCTTTAAGATGCAACTCCCGATCAGAACAAGTCCATAAAACCACTTCACTCAATGTAGAACCCCAAACTTCATATCGTGCATCTGTTGGAAGAATGCCTAGAACTACTAGATGAACCCACCTATAGATTTCCGAAAGTTTCCAGTTATGGAATCAGGTGTTGGGGATACACGGGAAGCACCGCGCAATCAACTCTAAACCTACATCCAGGTGTATCCCTCCTTCAACACATAACCAGTCTTTCTCGGAAACTGTGTACCTCGGACCTTCGAAAAGCATCCACTATAACAAGCTATGGCAATACTCTCGAGCTACCTCCCCAGTACTGGGTGATGTCGGGGTTATCTTGCCACTGGCCGTATAGGAGAGATTTTCGATGTCGGCCGTCTTAAGTATTTAGTACTGCCGCGATATGCTTGTGACAACAATACCCCGAAGCTCAACTCCTCGGTAACAGGAGGCATCGAGAACAATATCCTTGTCACAAGAACATCGAAACAATCCCAGAATACTCGCGGGATCCTAAAAAAAATTTGGTGCAATTTTTGAAAGTAGAAGAGGAAAGAGTAGTCGTCAGGAGTCCTCACCAGAATGAAAAGAGATGAGAAGCAAAAGAAATCCTACTCTCCGATATAAATATAGGACTCAAAATATTTTCCAGTGTGTGCCTAGACTCAACCGTCAACGATTCGATCAATCAGTGGGGGCTTCTCAAGTTTGGTATCTTTGCACGACTCATGTAAAAGAGGGATTAAAATGCAAAAGGAGATAGTTGGCTTACACTCGCCACTTCACACAATACATAACATAAGCCATACATCATTCAAAACATCACAACCCGACTACGGGTGAAGAACCAAAAGAAAGATACCAAAACAACATAAAGCCACAGGTCAGGATCGAATCCTAGTAGAAACCACTACTGAACATCGAAACGTCACGAGCAAACAGCCAAACTCTTCAACGAGCTCCTGGTGAAGCACTGAACCAGCTCCTGCATCAAACTCGGCTGAACCTGCAACTGGTGTGGTGAAGTAACTGTGAGCCACAGAGGACTCAGCAATCCCGTTCCCGGGTAACACGACTATTTAAACCTTGGGTGTGGACAAGGCTGAAGAAAGAACGAGAGGTGAAGGAACAACAAGAGTCTGCAGCAGCAACTAGCACTAACTTACGTATAAGAGAGCGAGAAGAGAAGTGCCTCGGTCGAAAGATGATCATGAAGTGATCCTAGCTAAAGCCGGTCAAACATAACCCCACCGTGTTCAACTCCCGAATCCCGATTCGGAAATTGACAGTCACGGAACACACGCTGGTAGTGTATTGGAAACATTGTGTCAAGTTATCTACAACCGGAATTAACAAGCTCCCATCTGCCACATAACCGCGGGCACGGCTTTCGAAAGTTCAAACCCTGCAGGGGTGTTCCAACTTGACCCATTACAAGCCCACGATCCGCGGAGTCGCAACTCCATAGGTGGGAAGACCCGAGTATTCTCGGAATCCCGTGCTCAAGTTAAACCGAACTAAGGTAAGGCTAATCCAGCAAATCCTCCCGGCGTGCCGACACCCTGATAGTAGCCGCGCGTATCTCGTCTCAGGCCACGACCGGATGGGACAAGCTACGGGTTTTTACCAGACCTTGAGTTTCCTCGAGGTGGCCCCGCAGGTTGCCCAGTTCGGACCAACACTCATGTGGAGCACTGGCCCGGGGGGTTGAATTAAATAAAAGAGGGTTTGCAAGACCCTTATGCAAGTTTTATTAGTTTGTTATTAGGCAAATAGTACCAATGTTGGGACTTGCTGGAAAAGACTTAGCACTTAGCGGTTTATCAAGGGGGTCCCATACACCCCAACCGTGTTAGGAACGCATAATCAAGGAACATAACACCGGTTTATACGGTTCCTAACAGCATGAGTGGAACAAATCACCAAGCAAAAGGCTTAGCCTTCCACCCTTGCCAATATATAGATGATTTCATTTTTAAGCATATATATAGTGTGATATAACCCAACCCAAACTTCAACATGAAGCAAGCATCTTCAATCTTCACCTGCAACTAACAATGCTATAAGAGGGGCTGAGCGAAGCCTACGTATAGCCAATCAAAGGTTTGCATAGGTAGGGTGGTTAAACATGGCAATTGGTTACAAGTAGGAGGCTGACAAGAAGACATGGGCATCGAGGCAAAACTATAGATCAAGACTTCTAGCAAGAGGCAAAAATAGTAATGGTATCCGGGTTCGGTCATCTTGCCTGGGATTCCACAAGGGAGAAGAACGGATCCATGAAGAAGACGAAGCAACACAGACAAGAGAATCCTCACAACTCCGGAACGAAACCGAAGCTAACAAGAGAAGCAACCGGAAAGAAAGAAACAACACGGTAAACACGCAAGCATAAACATGGCATACGATGCACAAACAAGTATGATGCATGTCCGGTTTAAATATGCATGGCATGGCAAAGTGCACAAACAAATCTACAAGTTAAGTGGAGATCAATATGCAACGAGTTGCATATTGACGAAGCACCACATTTAATTATTTAGTTGACTCTCATTTAATTACAAGACAAGATTAAATGTTTTTAACATGGCAAGAGGTGAAGCATAAAGAAACTACACTATTTAGGCATTTTAAATGAGGCCGGAAAAATAACAACAACAAGATCCGGAAAATCCCCATGAGCATGTTTAATAATTATAAAGCAACAACAATTTACACATATTAAAAGTTGTTAACATGATGCGGATGACATGATCAAGTTTATGCAAGTTGATTAAAAGGTTGACTTAAAAGAGATATGAAGCATTTGTCACCGTGGTGGAAAGAAAAAAGGGTGCCACGGCAACGATCCGAAAATGATGCAACGGCATCATATCGGTTCCCGTAACTCGTTGCGAGTCCGGTGCAAAGGAAAGAATCGACGTGAGCAAGTCGAACAAGATGGAAGTGGGTTGATCCCGTTACCGGGTTCCCACGAGTCGGTGATGAGGCAACCGAGGAACATGACAAAAGGTCGGAACGGACACGGAGCACACACGAGGAGCATTTCATACAACACAAGCAAGCATCACACGGGTCACGTCTCGGGGTTATACCTTCGAAACAATTGTTTCGGGACGGTTCGGGATCGTCGAGTGACGTAGTGGAAGTAGAGGAAGTAGTCGTTCACGTTTCCAAAGAGGATGTAGCCGTTTCACGAGGTCGCCAACGAGTAGTCGTTCCGGGGCGACGGTAGTGGTACACATGTTGTCGGGGTACTTGTCGTTCTCGAGTGCTCCGGGCGTCGAGGTACTTGTACATGTAGTGGTACTTGTCGGGTCATGTAGTTGTTCACGTTCATCGGAGAGGTACTTGGTGTTTCCGGGCGTCGGTAGTGGTACTTGCACATGTAGTAGTCGGACTTGATGGAACCGAGGCTCCGAGCTTGCATCATGGTAGTTTTCAACATCGCATCGGAAGTAGTCGTACAAGCGTCGGGCGGTCTTGCCGGTCTCGTTCTCACGTCGATCTTGCCAAAAGTCTGCTGGACCCAAAACAACAACACGAGCAGACAGAAAAAACACAGCAGCAACAACTAGGCGCTCAAACAAAACACGGCGGGAGACGGGGCGCTGCAGAAGACGGGCGCGGCGAGCTCCTGGCTGGAGGAGGACGGGGCGTGGCTCGCGGGGTGCGGGCGCCGGGCTGGAGGCGCGCGGAAGGCCTGAGGCCGGGGCCTCGAGGACGGAGGGAGGCGGCTCCAGGTGTGCTCGCGGGAGAAGGGAGCTGCGGCGCTCTGGGCCAGGCGGGCGACCTGGAGGTGAGGCCGCGGCCTGGACGGTCGAAGCTGGAGGGGCCATGGCGCTCGGGGCGGCCGGGCGTCGAGGCGAGCGCTGGCTGGGGCCAGGGCGATGGAGGGAGAGGGATCCCCGCGGCGAAGGAGGATGGGCTCCTGGCGACCGGGCCAGAGGAGGGGGCGGGGTACTGGATCGAGAAGAAACGGGCGCTGGGGCCTGGATCGAGCGAGGGATCGGGGAGAGAGGACGAAGGCTCGAGGGAGAGGGAAGCGAGGCAGAGCGGGGTCGATGGGAGAGGGAGAATCGGGCAGAGAGAGAGAGTGGCGGCGGGGTGCGAGGGGAAACGGGGAGGGAGCGAGGCTCGATCGGTGCGGCGCACGCTAGGGTTAGGATTGGTTGATGGGCCAGGAGAGAGGAGGCCAAAGAGGGAGGAGAGACCTGAAGGGAGCTGGGCCAAAAGGAGGCCTAAGGGGTTTGCGACTGGGCCTGGAAAGGCTGGGCCTCTGCTCTCTTTTAATCTCTTTAACAGAAATAAAAGAGAGAGAGCAAAAAAATAAAATAAGAGAAGAAGGTCATGAACAGAAAAGAAAAGACGGAACATTTTGTAAGGTTTTATGGAATAAAACCAACCCAACAAAATAGTTCCAACAAAAAAATAGGGACATGCAAACTAAAACATTTAGCTTGCAATAAAAGGAGTTCAGATTTTGGAGGAGCCTCGAAACAACGGAAAGAATTATAGGCAAAGTTTAGAAGTAGAAACTTGAATTAAGAGGCATGGGAAAAAAATGCAAGTATGTTGCGGGTAATTCCAAACAATTGGAATATTTTTAATATAGCTCCCTAAAATATTGAGAGGCTTTTATATGTTATAAAAAGAAGTCACCTTCCCTCGATTTAAATGGACCGAAGGCCCACACGATTTATTTAGTTGCAAAAATTAATGACATGATGGCATGATGACATGATGCAATGCAAAAATAAATAACACAAGCAAAATAAAACACACGGGAGAACCCGGAACATCTGGAATCTTCTGGAATCTTCTGGGATCTTCTGGGACGTCGGTCTCGGGCGTCACACATCATGTCGCCATTCTTAAGGCATTACTCCGTTCTTTCATGAACTTAATACACCGGATGCATGCTGGATAGCGGTCGATGTGTTGAGTAATAGTAGTAGATGCAGGGAGGAGTCGGTCTACTAATCTTGGACGTGATGCCTACATACATGATCACTGTCTTGGATATCATCATAACTATTTACTTTTATATCAATTGTCCAACAATAATTTGTTTACCCACCGTATGCTATTTTCTTGAGAGAAGCCACTAGTGAAACCTATGGCCCCCGGGTCTATTTCTCATCATATACTTGTAGATCTATATTGCTATTTGTGTTTCCCATTTATTTGCTTCTTTTATTTCAGATACATATTATCAAAAACCCAAAAATACCTTGCTGCATTTTATTTGCTTATATTTCATTTGCATATATCAATCTATCTATTTTTATCATATTACCTTACCAAAGAGGGATTGACAACCCCTCTACGCGTCGGGTTGCAAAGATTTGTTGTTTGTGTGCAGGTGCTGCTTACATAGCTTGCTTGGTTCTCCTACTGGATTGATTACCTTGATTTCATAACTAAGGAAAATATTTACTGCCAATGTGCAGCATCATCCCCTCCTCTCCGTGGAATTTACTAACGCGGTTCACAAGCAGCAAGAAGAATTTCTCGCGCTGTTGCCCGGGAGGATCAAGTCAAGATCTATCAGGTTTCCACACATAAACTCTCATCTTCTTGAAATTTACATTATTTTCTATTTGCCTCTCGTTTTCATCTCCCCCACTTCTAAAAAGTTTTTATGAAAACATAAAATATTTGCCGTTTTATTTGCCTCTTTCTATTTTCCTTTTTCTTGCCGGATCTCCATTTTGTTGGTGTCCTTGTACCCATTTTCACCATGGCTAATTCTCACCTCGCCGTGTGCACTCCCAAGAACGAATTTCTCAATTTTAAGCAAAGGGGAGCAGAATGTCTGAAAGATGCTTGGTATAGAATTTGCAATGCTCATACTAGATTTATTCACAGGCAATCTACTATCGTTATTCTTCCAAAAAATGATGTGGGAATCACACTTAGTATAGATTTGTTCTTGACACTATCACTGGTGGAAATTTTTGAGTTGTCCTCCTCTTGATGCTTTGAATGCCTTGGGAAGTTTAGTGGGGTCTCCACCTATCATTATCAATGAAACAATTTTAACTCTTGAGCATGTCATGCAAATGATATATGCTATTGAAAAGAAATTGCTTACTAAAGAACATGTTGAAAATTTGGATAAAAGGATCCGCGATCTTGCTAATTGAATTGGTTCAAAGGTAGGAGATGCTATAAAAATACAAAAAGATAAACAACCCGTAACTAATGAAAGGGTAATGGAAAGTCCGACTCAGACTGATAAATTAGAAGAAATTTTTAGTAATCTAAGCACGACTTTTTCTTCCATTAAAACTATTGAAAAAAATCCTCCTAGTAAGAAATCTACCCAAACTCCTAAGAACTAGGGTGCCGCTTCTAATAGCAACCATGTAGATCTTAAGATGATTAGCATTCACCTCAACTTTGCTGAATTAATGAAAGAACCTTCTCGTATGAATGAGTTCTTTAAATTTACTCCTATGAGTGTGATTATTGAGAATATGCATGCTAGATCCCTAGGGAATTATGGATGTGTTATTGAGGAGTTGGAAACTAAAGATGACAACACGTAAGAATCTATGCATTATGCCTAGCTAGATGCATTAAACAATAGCACTTGCTGGGAGGCAACACAATAGTTATATTTTTGTTTTTTGTTTTTTTATTCTGTTTTTAAATAGATACACATTATTACTTCTGTAATTATTGTGTTTTTGGTGTTTTAATTAGTGTTTGTGACAAACAAGGCCTTTGGGATTGATTTGGGTGAGAGTTGATTTGATTCGATGCATCAACATATTTTTTTGCATCTAGTAGCATAATTATTTTCAATTGCTGGAGCATGAACAATTGCTGAATATTTTATGCAGAATTTATATACAAATTTCCCATGTTTTCCTAATTTTTCAGAATTTTTAGAGTTACAAAAGTATGACTAAAACATACGTCTTTACAGACTTTTCTGTTTTTGACAGATTCTGTTTTCATTGCATTATGTGCTTATTTTGATGAATCTATGGTTTGTATCAGAGGGTATAAGCCATGGTAAAGTTATAATATAGTACGTATAATGTAATAACAAAATTTTAATGGGGTTTCTATAGTACTTATGGTAAAGATTATTTTTATTATAGTAACGGATCTCACGAGGTTTTGTTAAGTTTTGTGTGATTGAAGTTTTCAAGTTTTGGGTGATATCACGATGGATGAAGGAATAAGGAGTGAAAAGAGCCTAAGCTTGGGGATGCCCATAGCACAGCAAGGTAATTTTCAAGAAGTATCAAGCAACTAAGCTTGGGGATGCCCCGGGAGGCATCCCCTCTTTCTTCTAACGACCATCGGTAATTTTACTTGGAGCTATATTTTTATTAGTCACATATCATGAGTTTTGCTTGGAGCGTCTTGTATTATATGTGTCTTTTCTTGTTTTGCTTTTTAGTTTGTCACAATCATCCTTGCTGGACACACCTATTTGAGAAGCCAAAATTATGCTATGATTTATTTGAATCGCTCTTTATGCTTCACTTAACTTTTTTAGAGCTATGGAATAGCTCTAGTGCTTCACTTATATCTTTTTTAGCATGGTGGTGCTTTTATTTTAAAGAAATATGCTCTCATGATTCACTTAGATTATTTTGAGAGTTAGTAGAAATTTTGAAGAAATCCTCTCATGCTTCACTTATATTATTTTGAGAGATGAAACTTTAAAGAATTGTGCTCTCATTCTTCACTTAAATTTGTTTGAGAGCTTGTTATTTGTAATGACAATTTGCTTTAAAAGAATTTGGTCCCAAAGTGAAAGATATCCAGGGAAGATATAATAAAAACTTTCATGAAGATCATTGGGCATTAAACTTGATTCCTTGCAATAGTTTTGCTATATGATGATAGTGATATGTGAGTTATATTGGTGAGTAATCATGCTTTAGTAAGAATATTGGTGTTAAGGGTTGTGATTCCCTATGCAAGCACATTAAGTCAATAGTTATGCAACAAAATTACATCCTACTTGTATTGCATTATTTGGTGTTACTTATGTTTAATATTGTTTTATGATGGTTTTCGTTCCTTGGCTGGTCACTTCTCAATGTATTTGCTAGCCTTCATGTGTACTAAGCGGGAATGCTTCTTGGGCATCCAAATCCTAAAACCCAAGTTGTGCCAAATGAGTCCACCATACCTACCTATATGCGGTATTTCCATGCCATCCTAAGTAAATTTGTATGTGCCAACTCTAATTTTCAAAATAAGCTTTTCTTTTCTGTGTCCGTACCGCTCATGAAGCGGTGAGGGGTGGCCGATATTTTCCATGCTAGGTAGGTTATTCTCAAGATGAGTGTTTATTCACTTGTCATTGCACGAGAGTGTGGTGGTAATATGGATGCCCAGTCCCGAAATGCAAAAAAATACTACAATAAATTCCTTGGTATGTGTTGGTATGGAAGGCACCCGTAGATACGGCTAGCCATGGATTGTGAAAGAATGGTGGAAAGAAAATAAACTTTATTTTTATGTTTGGGAACCGCATATGATTTATTTAGCACGGAAGATATTGTGAACTGTTAGTTGTTTTCGTTGACGAGAAAAGCATGCCACCCACAATAATTTTATCTCTCAATTTAAGCTTTGAGCTCTGGCACCTCAACAATTCTCTACTTCCCTGTGCGAAGGGCCTATCTATTTACTTTTATGAAATTTATACTTTTTTGTGTCTTCATCTTCTCTTATAAAGCACCAAGAACGGAACACTATTATCACACTTGAGCATTGGATGTATCTAATATTTGGATGTGTTGCATGAATGGATCAATGATTGAGCATAATGCGTTGGGGATAACTTTCTTTAGCGTTGATATTTTGAAAGATATGGTTTTTTTGATATTGCTTGAGTATTAAAGTCTTCATGTCAAATTATAGACTATTGCTTTGAATCATCTAGAAGTCCATATGTCCATGCTACAAATAAAATAATATGATGAACATGTTACACAACATTCCACATAAAAAATTCTATTTTTTATCATTTACCTACTCGAGGACGAGTATGAATTAAGCTTGGGGATGGTTATACGTCTCCAGCGTATCTATAATTTTTTATTGTTCCATGTTGTTATACTATCATTCTAGGATGTTTTACAATCATTTTCTAGCAACTTTATGTCATTTTTTTGGGACTAACCTATTGACATAGTGCCTAGTGCAAGTTATTTTTTGCTTGTTTTTTACTTTGCAGAATATCAATATCAAACGGAGACCAAATGCAATGAAACTTTTTGGAGAATTTTTCGGACCAAAAGACATATAGAGGGCCAGAGAAGTCCACAAGAGAGGGCCCACGAGGCACCAGGGCGCGCCCAAGCCCCCTGGCGCGCCCTGGTGGGTAGTGGGGCCCACGGGGGTCCTCTCCACCGCCTCTCAGCTCTATAAATACTCAAATATTCCAGAAACCCTATAGGAGTCGGTGAAAATATTGTTTCAGCCGTCACAAGTTCCAGAACCACGAGATCCAATCTAGATACCTTTTCTGGCACTCCACCGGAGAGGAACATGATCACGGAGGAGTTCATCATCCTCGTTGGTTCCTCTCCGATGATGCCTGGGTAGTTTACCACAGACCTACGGGTCCCTAGGCAGTATGTAGATGGCTTCTTTTCTCTTTTTGATCTTCAATACAATGTTCTCTTCGTAGATCCATTTGATGTAACACTTTTGCAGTGTGTTTATTGGCATCCAATGAATTGTGAGTTTATGATCAGATCTATTTGCATTCATGTCCATACATGATTATTATAGCCTCGTATTTCTTCTTTGATATTTCGGTTTTGTTTGGCCAACTTGATTGATTTATCTTGCAACGGGAAGAGGTGCTTTGTAATGGGTTCAATCTTGCCGTGCTCAATCTTAGTGATAGAAGGAGACACGACACGCATGTATCATTGCTATTAAGGATAATACGATGGGGCATATTCCTACATGAATAGATCTTGTCTACATCATGTCACCGTTCTTAAGGCATTACTCTGTTCTTTCGTGAACTTAATACACTATATGCATGCTGGATAGCGGTCGACGTGTCGAGTAATAGTAGTAGATGTAGGCAGGAATCGGTCTACTAATTTTGGACGTGATGCCTACATACATGATCACTCTTGGATATCTTCATAACTATTCGCTTTTCTACCAATTGCCCACATTAATTTGTTTACCCACTGTATGCTATTTTCTTGTGAGAAGCCACTAGTGAAACCTATGGCCCCGGGGTCTATTTCTCATCATATACTTGTAGATCTATATTGCTATTTATCTTTCCCATTTATTTGCTTCTTTTATTTCGGACATATATTATAAAAAATCCAAAAATACCTTGCTGTGTTTTATTTGGTTTTATTTTATTTGCATATATCAATCTATCTTTTTTTATCATATTACCTTACCCAAGAGGGATTGACAACCCCACTACTCGCCGGGTTGCGAGGATTTGTTGTTTGTGTGCAGGTGCTGCTTACATAGCTTGCTTGGTTCTCCTACTGGATTGATAACCTTGGTTTCATAACTAAGGGAAATACTTACCGCCGATGTGCGGCATCATCCCGTCCTCTCCGTAGAATTTACTGACACGGTTCACAAGTAGCAAGAAGAATTTCTCGCGCCATTGCCCGGGAGGATCAAGTCAAGATGTACCAGGTTTCCACACATAAACTCTCATCTCCTCGGAATGTACATTATTTTCCATTTTCCTCTAGTTTTCATCTCCCGCACTTCTAAAATGTTTTTATAAAAACACAAAAATATTTGCCATTTTATTTGCCTCTTTTCGTTTGCCTTTTTCTTGCCGGATCTCCTTTTTGTTGGTGTCCTTGCTACCATTATCACTATGGCTAATTCTCCCCTCACCGTGTGCACTCCCAAGAATGATGTTCTCAATTTTAAGCAAAGGGGAGGAGAAAGTCTGAAAGATGCTTGGTATAGGATTTGCAATGCTCATAATGGATCTATTTTCACAAGCAATCCACTGTTGTTATTCTTCTTCAAAAAAATGATGTGGGAATCATACTTGGTATAGATTTGTTCTTGACACTATCACCAGTGGGAATTTTTGAGTTGTCCTCCTCTTGATGCTTTGAATGCCTTGGGAAGTTTAGTGGGATCTCCACCTATCATTATCAATGAAATATTTTTAAATCTTGAGCATGTCATGCAAAGGATATATGCTATTGAAAAGAAAATGCTTAACAAGAACATGTTGAAAATTTGGATAAAAGGATCCACTATCTTGCTAATCGAATCGGTTCAAAGGCAGGAGATGCTATAAAAATACTAAAAGAGAAACAACCCGTAACTAATGGAAGGGTAATGGAAAGTCCGGCTCGGATTGGTAAATTAGAAGAAATTTTTAGTAATCTGAGCACAAATTTTTCTTCCATTAAAACTATTGAAAAAAAATCCTCCTAGTAAGAAATCTACCCGAACTCCTAAGAACAAGGGTGCCGCTTCTAATAGGAACCATGTAGATCTTAAGATGATTAGCGTTCACCACAACTTTGCTGAATTAATGAAAGAACCTTCTTGTATTCTTTAACTTTACTCCTAGGAGTGTGATTATTGAGAATATGCATGCTAGATCTCTAAGGAATTATGGATGTGTTATTGAGGAGTTGGAAACTAAAGATGACAACACGTAATTATCTATGCATTATGCCTAGCTAGGGGCATTAAGCAATAGCGCTTGTTGGGAGGCAACCCAATAGTTATATTTTGGTTTTGGTGTTTATTCTGTTTTAAATAGATACACAGTATTACATATGTAATTATTGTGTTTTTGGTGTTTTAATTAGTGTTTGTGCCAAACAAGGCCTTTAGGATTGATTTGGGTGAGAGTTGATTTGATTCGATGCATCAACATTTTTTTGCGTCCAGTAGCAGAATTCTTTTCAATTGCTCGAGCGTGAATAATTGCTGATTTTTTTACGCAAAATTGGTATACAAATTGCCCATGTTTTTCTAGTTTTTTTTTCAGAATTTTTAGAGTTACATAAGTATGACTAAAACATACGTCTTTACAGACCGTTCTGTTTTTGACAAATTCTGTTTTTGTTGCATTATGTGCTTATTTTGATGAATCTATGGTTTGTATCGGAGGGTATAAGCCATGGTAAAGTTAGAATACAATAGCCATGAGGGTTCATCATCCTCATCGGTGCCTCTCCGATGATGCGTGAGTTGTTTACCATAGACCTACGGGTCCGTAGGTAGTAGCTAGATGGCTTCTTCTCTGTTTTTGATCTTCAATACAATGTTCTCTTCGGAGATCTATTTGATGTAAATCTTCTATGGTGTGTTTGTTGGGATCCGATGAATTGTGAGTTTATGAGCAGATCTATTTGCACTCATACCCATACATGATTATTATAGCCTCGTATTTCTTCTTCGATATTTTGATTTTGTTTGGCCAACTTGATTGATTTATCTTGCAACGGGAAGAGGTGCTTTGTAATGGGTTCGATCTTGCGTTGCTCAATCTCAGTGACAGAAGGAGACATGACACGCATGTATTGTTGCTATTAAGGATAAAACGATGCGGTCTATTCCTACATGAATAGATCTCATCTTCATCATGTCACCGTTCTTAAGGCATTACTCCGTTCTTCCATGAACTTAATACACTAAATGCATGATGGATAGCGGTCGATGTGTCGATTAATAGTAGTGGACGCAGGCAGGAGTCGGTCTACTAATCTTGGAAGTGATGCCTATATACATGATTACTATCTTGGATATCGTCATAACTATTCAATTTTCTATCAATTGCCCAACATTAATTTGTTAAACCACTGTATGCTATTTTCTCTAAAGAAGCCACTAGTGAAACCTACGGCGCCTGGATCTATTTCTCATCATATACTTGCATATATATATATATATATATACATACATACATATATATATATATATATATATATATATATATATATATATATATATATATATATATATATATATATATATATATATATATATATATATATATATATATATATTGCTATTTGCGTTTCCCATTTATTTGCTTCTTTTATTTCAGATCTATATTAGCAAAACCCCAAAAATACCTTGTTGCATTTTATTTGCTTTTATTTTATTTGCATCTATCAATCTATCTTTTTTATCATATTACCTTACCCAAGAGGGATTGACAACCCCTCTACGCGTCGGGTTGCGAGGATTTGTTGTTTGTGTGCAGGTGCTGCTTACATAGCTTGCTTGGTTCTCCTACTGGATTTATAACCTTGGTTTCATAATTGAGGGAAATACTTACCGCCACTATGCTGCATCATCCCCTCCTCTTAGGGGAATTTACTGATGCGGTTCACAAGTAGCATGTATCACCATTATATTCATGCATGTGTGGGTTTAAAACACAATGATCTCTTATTCAAATATCTGAATTCACTTTTATATTGAATCATGTTCTCTGATAGTCTTTTACACCCACACTATCCTCTTCTCTTTGTAGCTAGCACTGACTTTCTCCCGTGCATGCACACTCCCACATCGTCCTCACCCTCCGTTTGCATTCTCTCCATCGCGCACATTTCTTACTTTTCTTTAGGTTGTTCTCCCACGGTGTTTGTAGGTCTCCCCATATCCTTCTTTCCGACACGCACTGATCGATATACCTCTCTAGCCAGGTCTGCCTACCACAAACACACGCTTTCCGTCTTCTCTTCTCACCGTCCATGTCTCCCTGTGTCTAATACGGTCCCACACACATGCACACTCCCTCCCCTCTTTTCATCGACCTCGCACTCACACACTCCTCCCCCTCTCGATATAGTAGGCCTCTCGCACCACCTCCTACCCCCTCTCTCTCTATTTGTCTCTCTGGGCCTTATATGGCTCTAACTCATGCATGCATATCGATCGATCTCCCTACATATATAGCTAGGTCGACTATAACTCTTTTCCCCACACACCGATCGACATACCTCACTAGTTATGTCTCTCCCTTTCTCTGAACCAATATGATTGATCTACCTATCTAGTTAGGTCTGCTTACCATAGACATATCGTCCCCTGTCATCATCCGTGCATGCCTCCCGACCCGTGTCTCACATGCACTGGCACACAGATACACATCCCCTCTCTTATTGATATTGTTGTCGTACCCTCCGTTTGTCTAGTAGGCCTCTCCAACCATCTCCGACAGCTAGGGGTGGGCATAAAAACCGACAAACTAAATACCGAACCGATACCGAAACTGAATTTTCGGTTTTTTATACTGTCACAATTAAATTCGGTTTTCAGGTTTAATAACCGAATTTAAGTTTGTCGGTTCGGTATTAAACTGATAACCGAAACGAAAAACCAAAGTGCAGCAAGTTTTTGTACGAGGCTTCGTCACACTTCCCCGCGTAGCCGTAAAACGCTGGCAGCCGCGTGCGCGCGTCCATACTCCAGCCAAAATGGGCCCTATCTAATGCATGCTCTTTGTACCCACGTTCTGACTATTGCTTTTGTTGGCTTGGTCCCTCCACTAACTGCGAGGCCCAACGCGAAAACTGCTACTTCTGGTGGCCTCGGTAGTGTGCAACATATTTGTTTAGTCCCACATCGCTTGTGATACTCAAGTGACGAGGCGCTGGGTGATATATAATACCGCGAGGTGCTCACCACTCAGAGCAGAAGCGCTACCTGCTGCGCTGTCAGCAGTGTTCGGTAATAAACCGAAAACTGAACCGAATTTTTGGTTAACTGAATTTTCGGTTAGCAACATTGGCTTTCCATTTTCGTTTTCTAGTTTTACTAACCGATTTTAAATATAAACTGAATGGTATAAACTGAATTTTCGGTTTCTACCGAATGCTCACCCCTACCGACAGCAACTCAACCACCAACCCTCCACCACTCTAGCTCTGTCTCTCTCGCAACCTTATTCCAGTCCTACACATATGCATGCATGGATTTTGACCGATCTCCCTCAATACATAGCTAGGTTTCTCTCCTCCTCCACACATATACCAGTTGATCTACCTCTCTATAGTTAGGTCTCTGCCCCCTCCCCCACACACCGATAGTCGAACACTGTAGGTAGGTATCCATGCCACAGAGACAAACTGCACCTCTCCCTCCTCACGTTCTAGTAGGCCGACCGCCCTATATCTTTGACGTGGGCACACACAAATTCGTTGGCTCTTTTTATCAATCGCGCACTCATACACTTCATCCCTCTCTTCGATTCTATTGATATCTCATGCCGATGATCCCTCCACTATCTTCTCGTGGATCGCCCCCTCTATATATGATATATCGAGGCCCGTGTTTCACACACATTGCATATGTAACATTTTTGTTTGAGATATCATCGACATATATTCCTTGTCTACCACTCACGCACCCCCAAAAAACACTCATGAATGCACACACCATCTCTCTCTACGTTTGTATCTCTCTCTCTCTCTCTCACACACCCACGTTAATGGAGTGCATGCATGTAGAGAAGAGGTGCACACACGATGCACGTATCGATGTCTCTTTCCTGGCCAATCCCGCATGGGTACATGGTGGAGCTCATTTCTGTACGAAAAGGCAGCCCACGTGATAATTGACGCGTGTAGCGGTTGTTTACTTGAAGGAGGCTCATGCACCATGTCGAAAAAAAGTTCGACTTGACGCGTTATTTTTAAATAAAGTTATATTCCTCAATGACATGTACATAATATAAAACGATTCTTATCGAGAAAAAATAAATCTAATCCACTATATACAGTGGAGCATGCCTGCTGGGGTTTGTATCTCTTCACACTCTCTCACACAAGGCGGCGGTGGCCACTCTCTCCTGCACCGCTGGTCACTGATCCGGCTGCATCCCGTCGGTTGATGGAAAGGGAATATGTGCATCGTTGCTCTATTCGATGGCGTTGAGGCAACACGTCCCGATATGTGGTACCCACTGTTCTCTATGACCAAGATCTGGCGCGGAAGGGCATATTACGCACACCGGTGCCTTCCTAGTTACATCCCGACGACCCCCAGTTACAACTTCTTCCCCTCCGGCCTTGCTCCACTCTGCCCATCTTCCCACATCGCTCCATGCGGAAAATCTTGCATGTGGATCTTCCCTAGTTCTTTGCCTAAAACGTAGCTCGACCTGTGTCGTGGTTTTGTCATGACAAATGTCCTCAAAAAAGGACTTAGTCATGAGGCTACCGAAACTAGGCAGTAGCTGATGGCTTCTCGCCCCTCGTTGGTTACCCCAAGTGGAAGGTTTGAGATGTAGCGTAGCGGTAGTTTTCCCTTGGCAAAGATACCAAGGATCGAATCCCTTGAGACTCCGAGGGTCGACAAGAAGGTGTCAATAACGCCAGAGACTTTTTCTTGACAGGACCAGCACACAGATACAAATAACTTTGCTCCCAACGAGTACAGAGAGGTTGTCAATCCCTCCGGCCTTGTCATTTACAAAGGATCAAACGCAAGAGATAATAGTGATAGGTATGACTGCAACTAGTAAATAAGAACAGGAAGTAAATAGCGGGTGTGATCAGTGATGGTAATATGGACCGGGGTCCCATGATGTTCACTAGTGATGTCTCTCTCCCAAAAGACGATAAAACAGCTAAGCGAGGTAAAGGAATTACAGCTGGGCAATTGACAGGATTATGTGCGTGAACCAATGCTAACTATGCTGCAAAGAAAGGTAGAGGCTCAAAAGCATGGGCGGTACGCCAAGGCAAGTAGACCGAAATCCATCTGCATCTACTACTAATCATCCACCTTGAGATATCTATCCAGAACATCTCGCTGGTATTAAGTTGCGAGTCCCACCCAAAGTGTAAACTCAAAGCAACAGACAACTGCATCAAAAGAACTTTGCGTAAAGTAAACAATCCTTGCACCCGCAAGTACAAGCACCGTTGTTTTCCCCCTTGTGGCAACAGCACATCCCCTAGAATCATGTTTCTGTCACTCAAGCTAGTCATCGAGGGGCATGAACCCCCAATCAAGCATAACGTTCCCTCTTGGAGTTACAACCTACTACTTGGCCAAAGCAATAAATAGCAACGGAGAACATGCAAGAATTACTCAAGAACATTATAAAAGAGGTGAATCAAATATATTACTCACACACAATCTGAACATAATCTCATAATCCATCGGATCCCAGCAAACTCAGCATAGCAACAGCATAAAGATTACATATGTGCCTCGATCATGTAGGGCAGCTCACGAGGTCAAACCGGTGAAGAACAAAGAGGGGAGGAGAACATCACATAGCTACTGGTCATGGACCCATGGTCCAAGGGGGACTACTCACAACTCATCCGGGAAGCGTCCATGGTGGTGGAGAAGCTCCCGGTGGTGGTTCTCCCCTCCGGCAGGGTGCCGGGAAGAGTTCTCCTGGTGCTCCCGATCTTGGAAGCGCGGCGGCGGCGGAACAGAGATGAGATCGCGAAAAAGGGTTCCGTCCTCGAGGGTTTCGGGACGCGGTGTAAATATATGCCAAAGGGGGTCACCAGAGGAGGTAAGGGGGGCCCAGGCGCCCCCCCGGCGCGGCCAGGAGGGGTGCCGCGTGGGCAGGCCGCCTGGGCTGCCCCCGGCTCCCCTCTGGCCCCACTTGTGGCGCGTGGAAGCTTCTGGAGCGCTGATTTTTTATATATTTTCCCGGAATTTTTCTGGCACTTTAAGTAATGGGAAAACCTGAAATACAAAAACAACAGAAAACAGAAACTGGCACTGTGGTGCACTGAGTTAATAGGTTAGTCCAAATATGATCAAAAGTGTATGGAAGTGCATAAATATCATAGCAATATCACACAAAAGAGGCATGGAGCAAGCAAAAATTATAGATACGTTTTGGACGTATCAACATCCCCAAGCTTAATTCCTGCTCGTCCTCGAGTAGGTAAATGATAACAAGCATAATTTCTGTGGTGACATGCTATCAACCATATAAGAACTTTTAAGTAAAGTAATCAAGGCATGTAATCCAATTCAAGTCATAAGAAGCAAGAGTCTATATCGGCATTGTAACAAGTAACATAAGAACATAAAGGTGCAAGAGCTCTCGATGTCCGTGACTCGAATGTCTCCAAATGGTGTTTGCGTGCAAGAAAGGGGATAGGGATATATGAGAGAGTAAAACATAGTTTTTTTGTATTGTTGAGAACTTAATCTACTAAAGTTTCACACTTGGTCTTCTTTGGAATCTTATCTTGACTTTTCCCCAGACCGTCAGCCAGGTACAAGTCAAAATGATCCACTCCCTTTCGATATTTTGAGCACTCATGCAATGGATGAGTGTAAGCAAGAAAGTCGACACTTAGGATGGCAAAGAGAGAAATGATAGAGGGGGAAGACAAAAAAGGTGTGAAAGTCTCACATCAATGAGGACAATCATCGGTGAGAGAAAGCCAAATGATAGATATGATGCGAGGAGTAGGGATTGCCATGCAACGGATGCACATATGAGCTAAGGTAAGCTCTCCAATGGAACTAGTGGGGGTGCATCCAACTTGCTTGCTCAAGAAGACCTAGAGCTCTTTTGAGGAGGCTCATCATTGGAATATACAAGCCAAGTTCTATAGTGTAAAGGTCCCCACATAGCTATATGCATAAATGATAATCTCTACGGAGTATAAGGTATAAGATGGAGTACGAGTGTGGATCTCTCAAAAAAATAGTAGTGTGCCCCCTTCTCTCTTTTTATTTATTTTTCTCTTTTTTTTTAATTTTTTTTTAATTTTTTGTGGCCTTAATGGCTCTTTCTATTTATCTCTCATTTGTCCTCTTTGGGATCTTTTGATTATGTCCTCTTTGGGATCTTTTGATTTGTCCTCTTTGGGATATTTTCCTCACTTTAGGGGCAACACTCTATGTATTACAAGAAGTATAGAAGATCTTTCACACTTTACAAAAGTACTCAACATAAAGAAAATGAAACTATCATGATGTATGCAAATGTATGCCTCTGCCAGTGTAGCAGGATATGCAATGATACTAGCGCGTCATGTAGCAATGATTAGGGCAAGGCCCAACTAGCATGCGGCTCATCGATCAAGCAAAAAGCATGTATGACATGAAGATCAAGTCATGAGAAGATGGATGTTGCATGGCAATGTATCTCGGAAAGGCTATGGAAATGCCTTAATAGGTAGGTATGGTGGCTGTTTTGAGGAAGGATATAATGAGGCTTATGATGACAGAGCGTATCGTGCCAAGGATTTGGATGCACCGGCGAAGTATGCGCCAACTCTCAAGGTGAGAAAGGGCAATGCACGGTACCGAGGAGGCTAGAAAAATATGGATAGGTGGAAGTGTCAACCTTCGAATACTCACATTAGTCCGAAGAACTCATGAACTTATTATCGGTAACTCTCAATCTAATTAGGAGGTTCACAAAGAGACAAGTACCCCGAGGAGGTGTGTATGGGGGTTTGGTTACCCTTGCTCATCCTTGACCCATGGTACGTGAGTGTACTCTAATATTCGATCCCTCCAAAGATTAGTGATCCATTAAGTAGCTAAAGTTCTCAACTATTTTGTAGGTTTTCGAAAATAAACATGGATTGCCCAAAATACGACATCTATCACTAATAGGCTAAAGCTCTTTACACCAAAAGTTCAGACATTACTCATGGCAATACCTCAAAACTATTACAAGTTACTACTAAAATTAAATAGCAACCTCAGTTACCTACTTTAAGTTAAGACACACAACTCAGTGCAACAGACAAACTCTCTTAACAAGATAAACATGAAAACTCAAGAGAGTTCAACAACTAACTAAGCAAAAGCTCTTTAAAAAGAAAAACATGAAAACTAAGAGCTAAACATGACAGTAGCTATGGAAAGACAAAGAACACACACAACAAAGATAAGCATGAAAATCCTATGTTGTGTTCTAGGTTGAAATGGAGCGTGTTTCTCTCCCACACAAAGAAAGCTGGGTTCTAACTCGTTATGAACAGAAATCAAAGCTAAAGAAAACTAAAAAGGAAACTAAGAGCAAGACGCTCCAAGCATAGCACATAACGCATGAAGTGATTAAAATATAGTGGAACGAAAGACGAACTGATAATTGTTGATGGAGAAGGGGATGCACGGGGGCATCCCCAAGCTTAGACGCTTGAGTCTTCTTGAATATTTCTTGGGGGTGCATGGGGGCATCCCCAAGCTTGAGCGTTTGACACTCCTGAATATTTTTATCATCTTCCCTCGCACACTTGAAAACTCCCTTCATACATAACTCATCATAATCTGATTAGCGAGGTTAGTACCCATGATAAAATAATTTTTCCTTGCAGGAAATAAGGATAATCTTGAAGATCTACTGTTTCTCAAGATTGCCAAAAGGTTTTTGCAAAGAAAAAGCAAGCTCAAGGTTTGCAAAATGAAGAAAAGGCAAAACAGGACAGAATCTGTGAAAAACAGACCAGCAAGTAGTAAATAATTTTTTCGGGGCACTTCTGCAACTCAAATAAAAAAAACTCAGAACAGACGCCCGAAAGCCAATTGTATAGAGCATGCTTTCGAAAAAATTCAGACCAAAAAGATGATCTGGTGATTTTATACTAATTTTTCTGTCCAAGGACAGACTCTGTTTCCTGGACAGCACGTCACAACTTTTGAACTTTCTTGCAATCGGAGGCTAAACTTGGCACAAAGCTGAAAAGTAAAGATACAATGATGATGCTACTGTAGTAACAAACATCAAGACACAACAAAAGCAAAATAAAATTTTATTCATTGTGGGCTGCCTCCCAAAAGCGCTTTCTTTTATGCCTTTAAGCTAGGCATAATGCAAAGAGATCAAGTTTTATCAAGAGTAAAAGAATAGCTAGCCCGTATAACGGACTCAAAAGGTAACTTAATCTTCTTTCTAGGGAAGTGTTCCATCCCTTTCTTGAGAGGAAATTGGAATTTTATATTCCCCTCTTTCATGTCAATGATAGCACCAACGGTGCGAAGAAAAGGACGTCCCAAAATAATTGGACAAGAAGGTTCACATTCAATATCCATAATAGTAAAATCAACGGGAACATAATTGTCATTGGCAATGATAAGAACATCGTCGATCCTCCCCAAAGGTTTCTTTATGGAAGAATCAACAAGACGAACACCAAAAGAACAAGAATCAAAAGGTTTCAATTTAAGCATATCATATATTCTTTTGGGCATAACGGAGGTACTAGCTCCAACATCACATAAAGCATAGCAAGAGAAGTTATTCAACTTAATTTTAATCATAGGATCCCAACCATCTTCTAGCTTTCTAGGTATGGAGGCTTCTACCCTAAGTTTCTCATCCCTAGCTTTGATGAGAGCATTAGTGATATGCTCTGTGAAGGCAAGGTTAAGCATGCTAGTGTGGGGATCTCTAGACATCTTATGACGAAAATCAATAACTTCAGAAAGGGTGCAATTATCAAAATCAAGGTCACTACTATCAAGTAAAGTGGTAGTGGTGTCCTTTAGACTTACTTGTTTGGTAGCTTCTATGGTCATAGGGGTTTCTATGGTTGAGGTCATAGCATTACCATTAATAGGTCCAATGGGACCAGGAGTGCATTGGGTGCTAAGAGTTTGGACATCCTCAACAACTTGGATAGTAGCAACAGTGTGGTGGGTAGGAAGGCTCTTAATTCTATCTTCTTCCTCCTTTTCTCTAGCCCATCTCTCTTTAAATTTAGCCAACATCCTAATGTTTTCATTAATTTGCACTTGAATAACATTCATAGGAGTGGTCTTCCTCTCCTCAAGAGGGGAAGTTCTAATTTTAAGCAACTCTACCTCATGGGCTAAATTGTCTACCTTCGAAGAGAGATCATCTAGTTTGTTTAGTTTTTCTTCTACATTCTTATTGAAGGCTTTTTGGGTAGTGATGAAATCTTTAAGCATAATCTCTAGTTCAGAAGTGGAGTTCTTGGTGCTAGGATAAGCATTGTTGTTCCCATAGGAATTAGAGGGGAACGGTCTAGGGTTGCTACCAAAATTACTTCTATAAGCATTGTTATTGAAATTGTTTCTAGAGATAAAGTTCACATCTACTTGATCTTGAGCAATCAAAGAATTTAAAGGAACATCACGAGGATCAATAGAAGATTGCTTGGAAAGTAGAGACATGATCAAGTCAAAATTTTCATTTAGGGAGGAAATCTCTTCGACAGAGTTTACCTTCCTACCTGTTGGAGCGCGTTCGGTGTGCCATTGGGAATAATTGGTCATCATCTCATCAAGAAGCTTCGTGGCAGCACCAAGGGTAGTTGACATAAAGGTTCCTCCCGCGGCCGAATCTAACAAGTTCCGCGAGGTAAAGTTCAAGCCTGCATAAAAAGTTTGGATAACCATCCAAGTAGTCAAACCATGAGTAGGGCAGTTCTTGACAAGAGATTTCATGCGTTCCCAAGCTTGGGCAACGTGTTCATTATCCAATTGTTTAAAATTCATTATGTTACTCCTTAGTTGGATAATTTTAGAAGGTGGATAGTACTTCCCAATAAAGGCATCCTTGCACTTGTCCCAAGAATCTATGCTATTCCTAGGCAAAGATTGAAACCAAATTTTAGCTCCTCCTCTCAAGGAGAAAGGAAAAAGCTTAAGCTTAACAATATTACCATCTATTTCTTGGTACTTTTGCATATCACAGAGTTCAACAAAATTATTTAAGTGCAAAGCATCATCATCTCCAGCACAGGAGAATTGATCTTTCATAACTAGGTTCAGTAAAGCAGGTTTAATTTCATAAGAAGGTGCTGAAGTGGCAGGTGTAGTAATAGGCGTGCAGATAAAGTCATCGTTGTTATGACTAGTGAAGTCACACAACTTGGTGTTCTCGGTGGAACCCATAGCAGCAAGCAAGCAAGATAACTATTTTTGTGATTTTTGATAGAAGACACTAAAGCAAAAACTGAAAGGTAAACTAACAGGACTAAAAAGCAAAGATAAAAGATAGCGTGCAACTCCCCTATCTTGAAGAGTGGAGTCCCCGGCAACGGCGCCAAAAAACTTTGCTTGATGGCTTCTCGCCCCTCGTTGGTTACCCCAAGTGGAAGGTTTGAGATGTAGCGTAGCGGTAGTTTTCCCTTGGCAAAGATACCAAGGATTGAATCCCGTGAGACTCCGAGGGTCGACAAGAAGGTGTCAATAGCGCCAGAGACTTTTGCTTGACAGGACCTAGACATAGATACAAATAACTTTGCTCCCAACGATTACAGAGAGGTTGTCAATCCCCCCGGCCTTGTCGTTTACAAAGGATCAAACGCAAGAGATAATAGTGATAGGTATGACTGCAACTAGTAAATAAGAACATGAAGTAAATAGCGGGTGTGATCAGTGATGGTAATATGGACCGGGGTCCCATGATGTTCACTAGTGATGTCTCTCTCCCAAAAGACGATAAAACAGCTAAGCGAGGTAAACGAATAACAGCTGGGCAATTGACATGATTATGTGCGCAAACCAATGCTAACTATGCTGCAAAGAAAGGTAGAGGCTCAAAAACATGGGCGGTACGCCAATGCAAGTAGACCGAAATCCATCTGCATCTACTACTAATAATCCACCTTGAGATATCTATCCAGAACATCTCGCTGGTATTAAGTTGCGAGTCCCACCCAAAGTGTAAACTCAAAGCAACAGACAACTGCATTAAAAGAACTTTGCGTAAAGTAAACAATCCTTGCACCCGCAAGTACAAGCACCGTTGTTTTCCCCCTTGTGGCAACATCACATCCCCTAGACTCATGTTTCTGTCACTCAAGCTAGTCATCGAGGGGCATGAACCCACAATCAAGCATAACGTTCCCTCTTGGAGTTACTACCTACTACTTGGCCAAAGCAATAAATAGCAACAGAGAACATGCAAGAATTACTCAAGAACATAAATATAAAAGAGGTGAATCAAATATATTACTCACACACAATCTGAACATAATCTCATAATCCATCAGATCCCAGCAAACTCAGCATAGCAACAGCATAAAGATTACATATGTGCCTCGATCATGTAGGGCAGCTCACGAGGTCTAATCGGTGAAGAACAAAGAGGGGAGGAGAACATCACATAGCTACTGGTCATGGACCCATGGTCCAAGGGGGACTACTCACAACTCATCCGGGAAGCGTCCATGGTGGTGGAGAAGCTCCCGGTGGTGGTTCTTCCCTCCGGCAGGGTGCCGGGAAGAGTTCTCCTGGTGCTTCCGATCTTGGAAGCGCGGCGGCGGCGGAACAGAGATGAGATCGCGAAAAAGGGTTCCGTCCTCGAGGGTTTCGGGACGCGGTGTAAATATATGCCAAAGGGGGTCACCAGAGGAGGTAAGGGGGGCCCAGGCGCCCCCCGGCACGGCCAGGAGGGGGGCCGCGTGGGCAGGCCGCCTGGGCTGCCCCCGGCTCGCCTCTGGCCCCACTTCTGGCGCGTGGAAGCTTCTGGAGCGCTGATTTTTTTTATATATTTTTCCCGAAATTTTTCTGGCACTTTAAGTAATGGGAAAACCTAAAATACAAAAACAACAGAAAACAGAAACTGGCACTGTGGTGCACTGAGTTAATAGGTTAGTGCAAATATGATCAAAAGTGTATGGAAGTGCATAAATATCATAGCAATATCACACAAAAGAGGCATGGAGCAAGCAGAAATTATAGATATGTTTTGGATGTATCGGTAGCTTGAACGGGGTTGTTCGAAATCGAAAGACACATGTTTACCGAGGTTCGGCCCCTCAAGGTGGAGGTAAAAGACTACTCCTGCTTGATTGCTATTGATGATGATGATCTCGACTACAAGGGTGCAACTTGGCTAATCTAGTACTCAAGAGCTTGTAGCTTAGTCTTTCTGCCGCAGGGGCTCCCCTTATACAGGTCGAGGCCCTCGGCTTACAACAGAGTTCGGGTCATATCACCACCCGTGCCCTAGTCTGATTCCTACTTATTATATCCTCTATGTAAGGAAACTCTCATTACATCTTTCGGTAAGTCGTCGCCTCAGGCGCTGGGCCTATGAGCCGGCCTGCTAATCAAGTCTCCCCTTTGGATTGTGTGCTTTGTAGTCACCATGGCCCATACGACGAGCCTGTCTCTCTAGTCGTCACTGGATAACCTGCTCTGAACGGGCGGGTCATACCGTGGGGTTATACCCCCAAGCCCCCAGATTGAATTGGATTTATCCATTGGAATCTCTTGGGTTTGCATATTGGCCGAGTCATATGTTTGCCAGCTTATAACACCTTTTGTACTTTGCCATTTCTGGCTTTCTATGGCATGACATCATCTCCCTGGATTTCCGGAGCATGGGTGTGACATCAGAACAAAATCTTTCAAGTATAGCTGGCAGTCCTGAAGATCGAGGTGTCCCTTCCTCGAAAAGTTACTGTAGCGACCCGACCTCAAACGTCAAGCCTCTGTTTATCTATGCCATCCCTAGATCAGTATGCTGGCACACACAGTACATCAATGTATATATCAAAGTGCAATCACATGTATAAATAATGTAAAACTGATGTATACCTCATAAGTCTCAGCGGAAACAGTAAATCGGAGGTGGAGTGCCATCAACGCCATCGGCAAGTTGAGTGTAGACCATAACCCTATAGCGTATCTCTTCTACCCGTCATAGAAATCCTGCAACATGATATGCTGTAGCCGTGTAGGTCAGTACATTGAATGTACCGGCAAGATCACAATAAGAAAAACTGATGATTAAACTATTTTATATGCAATGTGGCTTTGTGGTTGTATGTGTGAGGTTTTTGCGTAAAAGCTAGTTTTATTTTCCCTACATCAAAGGAATGAACATGAATCCCTACTATAAAGCAGATACCTATACATGACATGGTTCCGCCAACCGATGTCTCATAGCCCATAACATCATAAGTTGTCCGGAATTATGTTTTTGGTCCGGTGGTTGTCGTGCGTGAGCAGGAGATTTCCTCTGTTTCGTGCAAAGGAAGAAGATGACGGGGTGGGGTCGAGGCGCCAGGGAAAGAAAGAAAAAATGAGATAGAGATGACGTGAGAGAGAGAGAAGGATTCTAGTACTTCATTCATCATGTATTGGGTTCAAGAATTTTGGGGTGAGATAAGAGAGATAGAGAGAGAAGGATACCCGTACAAACAATTCCTAGTTTAGAGTTTCTACCGTCCATGATGGGCGGATTTACTATGGTTTCGTTATGACGTCTTCATTTCTTCAGGTCTTCAATGCTCGACCGTTTCCAATACCTGATGCTTCTCCCATATGAAGTCCTTCAATTATCTTTTGTAGCTTACGTCTCTCAAGGTGAAATAAATAAAAATCTACGAAAATCATATCTACCCATCCACTCAATAAAGTCAAAAAAAGATATTAACAACCAAGCATTCATTTATTCAATCAATTCTATAGTATCGCCACCCTCATACGTTGGTATGGTCAGATACTTTTATCGCAAAACGTTATCTTTATTTCTCTCATGGTGGGGCTACTACTAAGCTAACTTATCGGGGACCTGATCCTTGTCTCCACTAGACTTCTTCTATGTGGACTTGATCTCCTCCAATTCTTCTGCTAGATTATCCCTGTTAACGTGAAGTTTCTCGTGACGTCCATGTATATCATGGAGTTGGTCCTTGATCTTCTGGATCTCAATGTCCTTAGCATGAGATATGGTCCTGCTGCCCTTCAGTTCCTGACGCATTCTCGGGATTTCGTGATTTTCCTCCTCCAGCATGATTACCTTCAGCCTCTGAGTCTTGACTTCTTCTCATAGTGCTTCATTGTCAAACAAGGCTTCCAGAAGGTCCATCTAAATATTCTTGATGTATTGTTCCAGATCCTGGTTATACACCAATAGTGGGGAGAACTTCATCTTCTAGGCATCCTCCAGGGCAATGGTGGCTCCATCAATCTTCTGCCATCCAACCTTTCCAAAGTAGTGTGGGTTTACTATAGGACGACGACGATAGCATAAGCGTGCAATCGCATCATGGACGACATTGTTTTTGCCCATATCACAGTCACCATTTATCATTCCAAAGCTGATGTCTGCAGTCTTGGGGTCTTCTTTACGACCAAAAACTTGGGTCTTGACTCCCCATGATCCAGACGTCCTCCTAATTGCCTGGATCTCCGGTATCATTAGCTTCAATAGTCTGACTAGCTCCATAAGGAATGGGCCTCCAAGAACACCCTTGTAGTTTTCTCTATTGTTCAGAATGCAGCTCTCCATCTATGATTTGAAATAAGGAAGGTTTAGTAAAATAATTCAAGAGTTATGAGAGTAGTTTAAGATAAAAGTCATTCCTATCAGAGCCTTCATATTACCAAGCCATTTCCTTGGGTCACGTCCTACAGTCAACATGTTCTCTGATACCATATGTGTTGCGACCCGACCGCAAACGGTTAAGCCTTTGTGTATCTGTGCCATCCCTGGATCAGTATGTACATCAATGTATATATCAAAGTGCAATCACATGTATAAATAACGTAAAACTGATATATACCTCATAAGTCTCAGCGGAAATAGTAAATCAGGGGTGGAGTCCCATCAACGCCATCGGCAAGTTGAGTGCAGACCGTAACCCTATGCCTTATCTCTTCTACCCGTCGTAGAAATCCTGTAACATGGTACATTGCAGCCATGTAGGTCAGTGTTGGAGATATGCCCTATAGGCAATCATGTATGATGATATTTCCTATGTGTTTATGAATAAAGATAGTCTTTGGACATTATCAATAATGTATATCAACAAGTACATAACTTGTTTGTGGGACTATGCATTGTATGATGACTGTCCTAAAAAGGTCCCTAGTCACAATGGCCATGTGGACGCGCAGCTGACTAGACTAGCATATGACACGGTGGATGGCTCGGTTCACTAGCCATGGAGCATTGGATGCTAACCGGATAATATGGACTTAGAAAGGTCTGGTCGGATTCGACATAGTCGGATCCGAGTCGAGATAAGGTCTGAGTCGGACAGACCCAACTATGAGACACAACAATATGTCATTTGTGAGTCTCTAGTACAAAATACGTTCTATGTCCTAAGACCTGAGCTGACGCATGTACTCGGGATGGTGCCAGACTTGCTTTGGGCTGACCAAACGCTACTCCATAAGTCGGTAGTTATAAAGGTAGGTTTAGGTCTTGCCTAGATCGATGCTGCGAGACATGGTCGAGCAAGATGGTATTTGCCCATCCCATCAGGAGAGATATACTCCGGGCCCCTCGTGTGATCCGACCAGGATAAGCATGGCCATGCGACAAATATTATGAGATAATCCGGTTTGTAGTTGTTATCATTGGAATAAGAAAGAGGTCGGGCTAGCACAAGGATGATAATCTTGCCTTTAGCCCGACAATATATCGAGTGGAAAAGGGAATGGAAGTGTGATGTACAGGTTCGCCTAACTAGCTTCATAGTCTGCTTGGTGGTCGACACACCTTGCTAGAGGCCGCTACCAACCGTGCAGGTCGGAGGTGATCCGAACTGCGACCAAGCCGACTTGAACTTAAGGGGCCATGCGCCTAAGGGAAGGAACCTCTGAGGTCGTATCTGAGGACACTGGTAGGATGTGAACCGAGCTGGACTTGGAAGGTGACCGAGTAGACTTTGGGCTTTAGGATCCGTGCGAGGCCCAAGTGTTGAGCCCGCGACAGATGCCTATATATAGTGGAGGTGCGGCACACTCATTTAGTTGATCGCTTCAGCCCCATCATTAGGGTTTTGCATGTGTTGCAACTAGGCACCTCCACTCGCCGCCGGTTGTGTGATCGGACCTAGCAGTCTACCGCACGACGTTTCTCCTGCACGCGTGGATACTGTTAGAGGCGGTTCACTTGCGCTGCTACGGAGAACATGTTTGCAGGATCCGACCGGCTATGTGGGATATTGATGAGGAGGAGACGACTTCGGGGATGCGCTGCCTCAACTCTACTTTCGCTGCACGGCACTGCGCATCTAGTGGTAACGATCTGTGATCCATCTCCCTTAGAATTTATTGGATGTTCTGCGGTTAGGAACTTTTAATTTGCAGTCGACGCACCCTACCGTAGATCCGAACAGATAGTACATTGAATGTACTGGCAAGATCAGAATAAAAAATAGATGATACACCTATTATATATGCAATGTGGCTTTGTGGCTGTATGTCTGAGGTTTCTTCGTAAAAGCCTGTTTTATTTTCCCTACATCAAAGGAATAAACACAAATCCCTACTATAAAGGAGATACCTATACATGACATGGTTCCGCCAACCAATGTCTCATAGACCATAACATCATAAGTTTCCCGCAATTATGTTTTTGGTCCGGTGCGTGTCGTGTGGGAGCGGGAGATTTCCTCTGTTTCGTGCAAAGTAAGAAGATGACTGGGTGGGGTCTAGGTGCCAGGGAAATAAAGAAAAAAAATGAGAGAGAGAGAGATGACGTGTGAGAGAGAGAGGGAATGAGAGGGAGGGGTGGCGGCGGCTCGTGGGAGTTGCTCGCATGAGTGCGCCCTAGAGCTAGCCTAGGCTGGGCCGGCCGGCGCGCCTGGCCTGGCATGGCAGGCGGGCTTTTATATATATAAAACAATGAGGAAAAATAGAAACAGAAGAAAAAACATTTTATATAGGCATATTATATACCAAAATTATTAGAATAAAATTTCCTAAAACATGAACATATTTTCATGGCCAAATAAAATATGTAAGATTTTTTTTGCAATAACTCCAAAATGAAAGGGAATTTGGATTTCAAATAAAATGCAAATAGTTTCTATTTTTAAATTTGAATGTCAAACAAAACTTTGTCTATAATTTTGGAGTGCCATGTTTCCTCCTCTCATATTACTTGTTTATCAAATATATTTTTACAAAATGCAGCTTATAATTAAATAGGGATTCAAATGGAATTTTTTTGGGAAGTCCTTCTATTCCCTCTCATTTGATTTTGTAAAAAACTTTGAAATTTCACTCAATTTCCCACAATCATTCACACAACAATCAAACAAACAACCAAAGTTATTTATTTAATATAACATCCCAAATTTTTGGATTTTTTGGATGTTACAGTTACTACACCTCCTCTATTTTCGCGCCTGCCCTTTCTCCTTCTTTCACCATATAAATATACCCATAAGGGTCCAATTTTCACTTTTACTGCTTCGCTCCCCTGCCCTTCTTCTTCCTCGCGCCTCGGCTGTTCGCAAAATGGAGCTCTGTTAGCGCGCGACTATGAGTCCTCCAACGACGTCAACCCAATGTTTTCGAGTCGAGGAGTCAACGGGTCGCTCGAGGGGGGGGGGGACTCTAGACTAGTCATGACTAGTCGTGACTCACGGTCGACGAGTCGACATGGCGACAAGTTGACGTGAGTTAAGCATTAGGTAGTAGGGTGCTACCTCTTGACCTTGTGTTGTATTCCCTCGAAGAGGAAAGGGAGATGCAACACAGTAGCGTAAGTATTTCCCTCAGTTTTTGAGAACCAAGGTATCAATCCAATAGGAGACCACGCGCCAGTCCCTGGCACCTGCACAAACAAATAAGAACTTCGCAGCCAACACGATAAGGGGTTGTCAATCCCTTTACGGTCACTTACGATAGCGAGATCTGATAGAGATGATAATTATATTTTTGGTATTTTTGATATAGAAACAGAAAGTAAAGAAAGCAAATAAACAATGGCGGCAGAAATAGATGGGAAAGTAATATGATAAAGTTAGACCCGGGGGCCATAGTTTTCTCTAGTGGCTTCTCTCATGATAGCGATATTCTATGGCGGGTAAACAAATTACTGCCGAGCAATTGATAGAAAAGCGAATAGTTATGAGACTATCTAGGCATGATCATTGTATACAGGCATCACGTCCGAGACAAGTAGACCGACTCCTGCCTGCATCTACTACTATTACTCCACACATCGACCGCTATCCAGCATGCATCTAGTGTATTAAGTTCATACGAACAGAGTAACGCCTTAAGAAAGATGACATGATGTAGAGGGATAAACTCAAGCAATATGATGAAAACCCCATCTTTTTATCCTCGATGGCAAGAATACAATACGTGCCTTGCTGCCCCTACTGTCACTGGGAAAGGACACCGCAAGATTGAACCCAAAGCCAAGCACTTCTCCCATTGCAAGAACTATAGATCTAGTAGGCCAAACCAAACCAATAATTCGAAGAGTCTGCAAGGATATTATGAGCACACATAAAAAGTTCAGAGAAGAACCAAATATCTTTCATAGATAACCTTGATCATAAACTCACAATTCATCGGATCTCGACAAACACACCGCAAAAAGAGATTACATCGAACAGATCTCCTCGAAGACCGAGGAGAACTTTGTATTGAGATACAGAGAGAGGGAATAAGCCATCTAGATACTAGCTATGGACCCGAAGGTCTGAGGTAAACTACTCACAACTCATGGTTAGGGCGATGATGATGATGATGAAGGCCTGCGTGATGGATCCCCCTCCCGGAACAGGCTCCAAGATGGGATCTCCACGGGAACAGAAGCTACGATGGTGGAATTAGGGTTTTCTCTCCGCGCTTGGAGTTTCTGGGGTACGTAGGTATATATATGAAGAAGGGGGGCACCGGGGGCCACAGGGGTTGTCCTCGAGGCAGGGGGGCGCGCCCTGGGAAGGGGGGCGCGCCCCCACCCTCGAGGGTGGCCCCTCTGTCTCCTGGCTTGGCCCCGAAGTCTTTCGTGCGTGATTTCCTCCAAAAATATCTCCTGCGAAGGTTTCAATCCCTTTGGACTCCGTTTGATATTCCTTTTCTACAAAACCCTGAAATAGGCAAAAAACAGCAATCTGGACTGGGCCTTTGGGTTAGTAGGTTAGTCCCAAAAATGATATAAAAGTGAATGATAAAGCCCATTAAACATCCAAGACTTCATAAATAATAGCATGGAACAATAAAAAATTATAGATACGTTGGAGACATATCATAGGGCAGTAGGTGATAGGTACATTAAGTAAATGCAACCAGATTCGAATCCAAGGAAATAAGTTCAACACTTCAAGTCTTCAACACCAAAACATGAATGGCTGATTCAAATGCAAGGAAATAAGTTCCAGTGTTCAACACTTCAAATCTTCAAGCAATCAAGCCTCAAGCTCCATGTCTTCAAGCTGATAATCGGTGTCTTCATCATCTGGTGATTCAACATCGTCTTCGTCGCTGCTCTCCATGTCTTTGTCATATTCTGTCGCTTCTAATTCAACCCTCAACTCTTCATCATGCACAACCAGCCTTGTTCTTGCGTTGTTCTGAGTGTAGGTGATATAAGGGCCTATGGGTCGTGCAATAGACTCACTAGGATCACCATGAGCTCTCCTAGGATAGTTGCGGCCTGCTAGAGAAGTTTACGCACCCATGACTTCATCAACCTCAGACCAAAGTAGTGGTGTTTCACCTTCAATGACTTGAGCTTGATCTTCATGTACCATTTTAGCATTGCTATCAACCCATTCATTATACCATTCAAATTCTTCTAGGACAAGTGGACTAGATTTCTTTGCTTTAGAGCCTAGCTCACGCAGATTCTGAAACCTAGCTTCCATTTTCTGGTTGTACGAGACATATGATAGCCTGTTCAATCTCTTGTACTCTAGACGGTTTCTTCCTTTGGTGTGGATCTGCAAGCACACAAATATGTGAGAAGCTGCTGCAATTAGCCTATCAAACCAGCCAACTAATGGCTACTTACATGAGCAAATACACTCCAATTGCGCTCGCAGCCTGATGCTGAACAACATGGACTAATGATTCGCTTTGCAAGAGTTTGGAGGTCAAAAGCAAGGCCACCATAATCATTCCACCAAAGAACTACAAAACCAAGAAGTCCCACATTAAAGAGAAGGCCACAATAACCAACAATTAGTGGAGTAATTGAGCTGAACAAGAAGACACAAGCTGCCATAAAATTTATACTTACAAGGGCTTTTTTTGTCACGGTCTTTAATTGACAATGGTTTCGAGAAACATTCACTACCCACCTCATAGTCGTCAGCTTCCCTACTTATAGTTTCTTGCTGCTCATCATCGGGCACTATCTTCCATAGCACATCATTGAACATTGAACGGACACGGGAAGTGTGAGGGATATTACTAGCAGGTATGAACCGGCTAGTATAAACCGGATTACTATAATATGTTTTGTTGTAATATTTAGTTAAAGCTACGGCCCATGAGATCTTAGGGCCCATGTATAGAGTTACGGTTTGTAAACCGCCCGACGATGTAACTTGAGGAAAAAGGAAGAAAGAACAGAGACCGAGGCGGACACAAGTATGAGCCGGCCTCGGGACTCTGTAAACCGGACTGGGCGTCGCCTCTCTATATAAAGGGACGACCCGGCGACGGTTCAGGGACAAGCAAGAATCAACCCATCGAGACTACAGGCAAGCGATCCGCTCCCTGTAAACCGACGCCCAAGCAATACCAAACCAACTAGACGTAGGCTTTTACCTTCATCGAAGGGGCCGAACTAGTATAAACCCTCTGTGTCCTTTGTGTGCTATGAACCCCTTCAAGCTAACCCGTGCGATGGTTCCATCATCAAGTCCGTTAAACCGGACATTTGCCGTGTTAATTCCACGACAGTTGGCGCCCACCGTGGGGCCTCCGCACGATGGTTTCGAGTTCTTGAAGGGCAGCTTTGAAGGGCTCAAGGGTTATGCGGTCGGCCGGATGACCAAGAGTCGCCGCGGCCGGATCTACATCGACGACGCAGGATGGGGGCCGGAGGCCGATTAAATCGAATACGGGTATCGGGTTCCCTTCGGCGGCATCCACGTCTTCATCGGCAAGATCGGTGAACCGGGACCTGAGTCGGACATCTTCCCCAACATCATCGACCGGCTCGGTGTGCAAGATCGGCCCGGATTCAGCCCGCCATGAAGCGCGTGTTCGTTGGAGCAATTCATGGGGTCCAAACCGAGGACGGATCGGAATCCGATGGTGCAACAGTTGTCTACTCCGACGACGAATCTTCATCCGGAGAAACTGAGTCTTTGTATCAGTTGCAGGACGGCCGGTCTGAGGGTGAGTCCGATGGAAACAGTATTCCGGACCCCTTCGACCCGCCAAACTGGGTGGCTGTCTTTATGGCCGGTTCACAGCCCACGGTGAACGGGGCGACAACAGAAGCTGGTGTAGGGGGGAGCGGCCCAGACCTCTCACCTGCCGACGTTCTATCCACCTTGATCGAGGAGTTCACAGCTAAAGCGGTGGCAACGATAGCTCCAGCAGACAAGGCGCAGCATGATGCAGAGCTCCTTTAGTTGAAAGGCCGGATTGATCAATTGAAAGAGGATTTGAAAGCAGAGAAAGCAATGATAGCAATAAGGCAAGCGGAGCTGGATGATCAGGCTTTTTATCTAAGGATGGAGCAGGCCTCTGTGCAGGGAGTAAGGGGCCGGAAGTACCAGTCTCGTCTACCGTCGGTTTATGAAGCGACGGATCTGTTCAGGAAACCCGAAGCTGGAGCCAGCAACGATCCGGCTTTAAACCGGAGGGCACCTCCAGCCAGGGAAGAGCTGGTTCAACAACCCACTGCGGAGCAAGATCGGCGGATCACGTCTGCACCTCACGTTCCTACCCCTCCAGGTCATTACTCAAATCCTTTGGATAACATCGTGGCTGCTGCTGCACGTTTGGCCACTTTACCCGTGGAGGGGACATCCCGGGCAGCGTTGGAGGCACGCCGGGCCAAGGAGTTGCTTAATACGACGTTAATACAGCAGCAAGCATATTCTCATAGCAGGGAAAGGCTACATTCAACACCACGTCCCAGCCGGAGTTACACTAGGCATTGGGAGGAGCCAGAGGTATCTAGCAGTGAGCGCAGGCGACATCAGCACAGACAGGATAATCCGGCAGGCGCGGATGCTCAAGATCAGGATGCAAACCGGGTTAGATCCGTAGCCCGGGAGGAGGTCCGTCAGACAACGCCGGTTCAAACTGCCACGGCAGAGACGGGAGTTACGACAAGTTCCTTTGGAGTACAGTGTCTTATCCCCGCTTTACGGAGTGTAAAGTTGCCCAAGGATTTTAAAGGGCCCCGCAAGGTACCTAATTACATTGCGGATTTACCTCCTGAAGCTTGGGTGGAGAGTTATGAGATGGCCATGGAGATGCTGGACGTAGATGAAGCGGCTTGTGCAAAATACTTCACCATGATGCTTGAGGGTATAGCCCGGACCTGGCTAAAGGGTTTACCCCATAATTCCATCGGATCATGGGGAGAGCTACGTCGTCAGTTCATCAAAAACTTCAAAGATACATGCAAGCAGCCGATGTCGGTGGTGGATCTGGCAGCCTGCGTGCAAGGAGAGCAGGAGTCTACAAGTGCTTGGGTGCGACGAGTATCAGAGATCTTGCACTCTTCGAATGGTATCAATCCTAGTACGGCGATAGTGACTTTGGAAAACAATTGCCGGTTTGAATCTTTAAAGTTAAAACTAGGACGGCTTAAAAGGGATTGCAATGATATGGGAACTCTCATGAGTGCTCTGGTAAAGTATGGGGACTCTGATAATACCAAGTATCCAGAAGCTGAAGGAGACAAAGCAGGGAAGGTTAACAAACCTGGTAAACCGGCGCAAGTTAACCCGGCTACTGCAAGTTTCCTGGGCAAGCGAAAGGCAGAAGGTGGCTCTGATTTCGTAGCCAATACCCAAGTTCAAGGGGGTTTTCAGCGTAGTATGGGCAACCCACCTCAGGAAACCGGTGGAGGGGCTTGTAGTTGGGACCAAGAGTTAGATCAGCCTTGTCCGAAGCATGGTTCGAAACAACGACCGGCAAAACACACTATAAGAGAGTGCAGACCCTTTATGGAAGCAATGATGGGCCGCTTTAATCCTAATGACAGGCCTCCAAATGGCGGTTCAGGCCCAGGGTTTTATGGTCCAGGTCATCAGGGGAACAACTCCGGATCAGGGTATAGGGGCAACAACAATGGTTATCAAAACCGGGCCGGTGCTCAAAATAGTCAAGGAAGTTATAATAACCAGGGCAATCAGCCGCGTAATCAGGGTGGTTACAATAACCAAGGCAGTCAACAGCAGGGCCAAGGTAATTACAATAATCAGGGTAATCAGCAGCGTCAGCAACAGCAACCGCAATCCGGATAACAGAATAATCCGAAGGAGTTGAGCAGTGGGCAATACCATGTGTTCACCACAAGTCTGTGTAAACGGGATCAGAAGGTTTTAAAGCGGGCAGTTAACGCGGTTGAACTGGCAACACCGCAATTTCTGCGCTGGTCAGAACAGCCCATTGTATGGAGTAGGGAGGATCACCCGATGCGGGTGGATAATCCGGGCCACTTGGCCTTGGTGGTGGCACCCCAGGTGGGAGGTTATAAATTCACTAAAGTTCTCATGGACGGTGGTAGCAGCATCAACATCTTGTACTATGAGACCTTCCGTCGTATGGGCCTGACGGATAAGAAGTTAAGACAATCAAACACGGTATTCCACGGGGTGGTTCCAGGTAAGTCGACTTATCCAGTTGGAAAGATTGACTTGGAAGTTACCTTTGGAGATGAGCATGATTCCAGGTCAGAGATGATAACTTTCGAAGTTGTCAAGATCCGGAGTCCCTATCACGCTTTATTCGGGAGAACGGTTTATGCCAAGTTTATGGCTAGACCATGTTATGTTTATCTGCAACTCAAAATGCCGGGTCACAAGGGCACGATCACGGTTCATGGAAGTCGCAAGATAGCAGTGGAATGTGAAGAGGGAGATGCAGCCTATGCGGAGGCAGTATGTGCCACAGAAGAGTTGAAGTTTCATAAAGATAATGTTGATCCGACAGATATGACTCCGCTGAAGAAGCCAACTACCGAGCATGATCCGGCGTTGAAGTTTAAATCGGCGGAGGAGACCAAGCAAGTTGATTTTGTGCCAGGTGATTCGTTCAAGCAGTTCACTATCAGCACTAACCTTGATCCCAAATAGGAAAGCGCGCTCATCGAGTTCATCCGTGAGAACCGGGATATCTTTGCGTGGAAACCTTCTGACATGCTAGGTATACCGAGGGAACTCGCTGAGCACAGCCTTAACATTGATCCGAAATATAAACCGGTTAAACAATATTTGCGCCGCTTTAACGAAGAGAGGCGCAAGGCTATAGGAGAAGAAGTGGCCAGGCTTTTGGCCGCAGGATTCATCATGGAAGTTTTTCACCCGGAGTGGTTGGCTAATCCGGTGCTGGTGTTAAAGAAGAATGGGAAGTGGAGAATGTGTGTGGACTACACAGACCTCAAAAAAGCTTGCCCAACTGATCCTTTTGCTCTCCCTCGCATTGATCAGATTATCGATGCCACAGCGGGATGTGAGCGGCTAAGCTTTTTGGATGCATACTCAGGATATCACCAGATCAAGATGGCAGTTAAAGACCAAAAGAAGACGGCTTTCATAACCCCCTTTGGTGCTTTTTGCTATGTATCTATGCCTTTTGGGCTCAAGAGTGCTCAAGCAACTTATCAGCGTTGCGTTCAGAATTGTCTTAAAGGACATATAGGAAGGAATGTTCATGCTTATGTGGATGACATTGTGGTTAAATCAAGGAAAGAGGAGACAATGATAGAGGATCTTAAGGAGACTTTTGACAATCTTCGAGCTTATAAAATGATGCTTATTCCGGAGAAGTGTGCCTTTGGTGTTCCGGCAGGTAAATAACTGGGATTCTTGGTCTCAAACAGAGGAATAGAAGCTAATCCGAAGAAGATTAAGGCAATCACATCTTTGGCTAAACCAGTTTGCATCAACGATGTTCAGCGTATCGCTGGCCGGATCACAACATTAAGCCGGTTCATCAGTCGTTTGGGAGAGAAGGCGATTCCGCTCTATCAGATGCTGAAGAAAATAGATTGGTTTATATGGAGTGATGAGGCGAACGAGGCGTTTGAGGATCTGAAGCGGCAACTAGCAAAGCCACCGGTCCTGGCTGCCCCTGTTGATAAGGATTCGTTGCTGTTATACGTCGCTGCCAATGCACGTGTAGTCAGTGTGGCCATTGTGGTTGAGCGCAAGGAAGCAGGAAAGGAATACCCGGTTCAGCGCCCGGTTTATTACGTGAGTGAAGTACTCATTGAGTCCAAGCAAAGGTACCCACATTGGCAGAAGCTGGTATATGGTGTGTTCATGGCAAACCGGAAGCTGAAGCACTATTTTCAAGGTCATCCAATAACTGTGGTTAGTTCAGCACCGTTGGGAGACATAATCCAGAACAGGGAAGCTACAGGTAGAGTGGCGAAGTGGGCCATTGAGCTCAGCCCGCATGAGTTGAAGTATGTGCCACGCACCGCTATAAAATCTCAGGCATTGGTGGATTTCATCAATGATTGGACAGAGTTGCAAACCCCTGAGGAGAAACCGGATCTTACGTACTGGACGATTCACTTTGACGGTTCAAGACAGTTGGAAGGCTCGGGGGCTGGAGTTGTTTTAACTTCCCCCCGAGGGGATAAGTTTTGCTATGTCCTCCGTTTATTGTTTCCTTGTACTAATAATGCGGCAGAATACGAAGCATTACTTCATGGATTACGGATGGCAAAGGAGATGAACTTGAGCCGGGTTAAATGTTTTGGCGATTCAGATCTGGTGGCACAGCAAGTTTCAGGCAAGTGGGATTCGAGAGATCCCCTCATGGCAGCTTACAGACGGGAAGTGGAAGCAGTTGCTGGATATTTTAAAGGGTATCAAGTGGAACACATAGACCAGCGAAGGAACGAAGCGGCTGATGCTTTAAGCCGGTTGGGTTCTCAACGTAAACCGGTGCCACCAAATACTTTTTTGGATGAGCTGCACAGTCCGTCAGTACAAGTACCATCGGAGGAAGACCTAGCGGTTCCTGATCCAGAGGCACAGCTAGTGGCAGCACTTCATGTTATTCCGGATTGGACGCTGCCTTATTTGGTATATCTGAGCCGAGGAGAGTTACCAGATGATGAAATAGAGGCACGACATATAGTACGGCGTTCTAAGTCCATGACAATTGCAAACGGAGAGCTTCATCATCGCAGTACTTCTGGAGTATTTCAGCGGTGTGTATCAGCTGAGGAAGGTTGTGAGATTCTTCGCGAGATCCATGAAGGGGATTGTGGTCATCATGCCGGTTCAAAATCATTGGTGGCTAAAGCGTTCCGGCATGGTTTCTATTGGTTAACTGCTCATGCTGATGCGGCAGATCTGGTCCGGAAGTGTGATGCTTGTCAGAAATTTTCGAGACGTGCTCTGGTTCCGGCGCAGGAGCTCCGGATGATACCAATAACTTGGCCGTTTGCGACTTGGGGGCTTGATATGGTTGGACCCTTCAAGCGATCCCATGATCAGAAAACTCATCTACTAGTAGCAGTGGATAAGTTTACAAAGTGGGTTGAGGCAGAGCCTATAAGCAAGTGTGATGCGGCAACGACAGTCAAATTCATCAAAAAGGTAATTTTCCGGTTTGGTTTTCCACACAGCATCATCACGGACAATGGCACCAATTTATCTCAGGGTGAGATGGAAGAATTCTATCAACGGGAGCATATTCGTTTAGATGTATCTTCTGTAGCCCACCCCCAATCCAATGGTCAAGCTGAAAGAGCAAATCAGGAGATTTTGCGAGGTATCAAGCCCCGGCTTATGACTCCTTTGCAGAGAACCCCAGGATGTTGGGTTGAGGAGTTACCATCTGTTCTTTGGAGTATCAACACTACACCAAACTGGTCCACAGGTTACACACCTTTCTTCATGGTATATGGTGCTGAAGCGGTCCTTCCAAGTGATATCCGTCATGATTCACCAAGGGTAACGGCTTATGTTGAAGCGGCCAACGAGAGAGCAAGGCAAGACAGCTTGGACCGGCTGGATGAAGAGCGTGATATAGCTGCGGCACGATCTGCAATTTATCAACAAGACTTACGCAGATATCACAGCCGCCGGATCAAAACAAGGACGTTCCAGGAGGGCGACTTGGTACTCCGGCTCATCCAAGATCAAACAGATATGCACAAATTATCCCCGCCTTGGGAAGGGCCCTTTGTGGTCAGCAAGAATCTGCACAACGGTTCATATTACCTGCTGGACGTTCGAGAACACAAGGACTCACGGACATCAGAGGAGGAGACGAAGAGGCCATGGAACATCGCCCATTTACGGCCATACTATACTTGAGCTATGAGCTCCACT
>LR738709.1:379966516-380042847 GCA_902687465.1 Secale cereale | reverse complement strand
GGTTCAAGATCTACCCATGACTTCATGGAGCCATGGAAGACTTATGGACAGTCGGGTTTACCCGCATCCATCAACCGGCCCTCTGGACAGACGGGTTTACCCGCATTCAGTGATTGGCTAAAATTCTTATGGACAGTCGGGTTTACCCGCATCCATCAACCGGCCCTCTGGACAGACGGGTTTACCCGCATCCAGTGATTGGCTAAAATTTTTATGGACAGACGGGATTCCCACATCCATCGACCGGCCCTCTAGACAGACGGGTTTACCCGCATCCAGTGATTGGCTAATTTTTTTCTTATGGTTCCTATGGAAAGATGGATAATCCACATCCACCGGCCCTCTGGACAGACGGGATTCCCGCATCCAGTGATTGGCTGAACCTTACTTTGAGCCTGGCAGCTCTTAAAAAGCCTTGACTACATGGTTTTATTTGCAAATTCGCATCTTTGGTGTTTATGCTTTATGACTCTTTAAGCCGAAGTGGAACAGCTACAGAAGTTGACCACATATCTATAAAGTGAAAAGTCTGGGTCATGAATACCAGCGTGAATAAACCGGTGTTCATTATAACCTGGATCATCCATCAGGCAACAAGCTACAAACTTCTGGACAAAGTTTCAGAACGATATAAACCGGTGTCTTTTATCAAGCCCGGGTTTGTTATTGGATCCATGAAGATCTTCATCAAGAAATTTTAAGGTTCTACCGGATTAAGAGTATTGAGCATACTTGGTCTCAGGTATAAATTTATTTCTGATATAAGTATATACTTGTTTGATATACTATGAGAACAATTTAATCTGTCGAGTGGTAAACCGCTAGGACATGTTTTCAGTGTTACTTATGTAGGAACAGATGACACGCAAGATAAGCGACATCAGACAAAATTTAATTTGGCAAACATTAAAACAAGAAGTCAGAATATCCGGTTCAAAGCGGATCATGTTTCAGCTATCCTATTACAAGGCATAGCAAGCCTGACGGATTAAAAGATTGTTTGATAAAGCAGAGATTGCAACTACAACAATAAATTTTGAGTTATGCTCCTTCCTCCTGAGACGGCTGGCCATCGGCTTGATCCGGAATATCCTCGTCCTCCTGAAGCGGTTGGAAATCCGGGGTGCACCAGTCGATTTTCGTCAAAGTACGAAAATACATCTCTTCGTTGATGAGTTCCGACGGTTCAATATCTGGAGCGAATGTATGAGGACGCACTGGTGGGATTAGATTGACGGTTTCATAAACCGGCCGCTCCACCCGCTCGTTTTGCAAGTCATACCCTGGATGATACCTGGATAAATCTGCTTCAGCCGCAAGTTTGCTGGCAAGGGGACGCATCTCCTTTGTCAAGGCATAGAGATCCTTTGCAGTAAACGATGATCCGTCTTCCTTGGTATTTGGGCACCCATTTAAAGCCTCTTCCGGATCAAAGTCCGGAACCCAAGCCTTGGCTCTAGTAAGTGCCAGGAGGGCGCCGGCTCGAGCAGCAGATTTCTTGACTTCCTCCAAACGCACCGGCAAAACAGACAACTTTTCTAAGGTACCTTGGATGGTCATGGGGGCCGGTTTACTGAAAGATGTTGCACTTATGATCCTCTGAGCGCCGGAATACAGCTGCTCGACCAAAGTGTAACAGGCCTTAAGTTTTTTCCGCAAGTCATCCCCAAGATGGGTGACACGGCGCCCTGCATATAAGTATCACTGTTAAACCGGTACAGATGAAAGATTACAAGGTTAAAGCAGGAATACAGATCAAAAGACTTACCAAAGACGACAGAGGTCATCAACTCTATTTGCCGCTTTAAGCCGGATAACTCTTCAGTTACCGGATTAAGGGCTTCCTTAGCGTCTTTGGCCCTTTTCTCTAGTTCTTTCTTCTGGACCTCAAAGGCAGCCCGCTCTTCTTCAAAGAATTTTTTCAGATCTTCAGCAGTCTTTAAGCTCACCTTCTGATCTTTCTTGGCTTTCGAGGCAGCAGACTCCGTTTCAGCAAGACGGCTCCGAAGTTCGTTGATCTCATCAGCATTCCGGTTTAAGTCAGCCTGCAAGTCAAAACAAGTGATAAGAAACAAAAATCAGACAAGTCTCAAGCACACAAAAAAGTTGTCTACTTGACACTTGGGGGCTAATGTAAAAGTTAAAGCAACAAACAGCAGTAGTTCAAAGACAAAAGTCTCAAGCACACAAACAAGTTGTCTACTTGACACTTGGGGACTAATGGAACATTGAAGTATCAGAAGAAATTCTTGCAAGTATCAAATACATAACCAAGTTATCTACTTGATACTTGGGGGCTAATGTAAAATCAATGTGTTCAAGTTACAAGTTCCGGTTCACCTTCAACGCTCAGCTAAACCGGAACTTGGGGGCTACTATGAGATAGTAGGAAGCATATCAAAAGCACAAAGTCAGAAGGAAAGGATTACCTCATATTTTTCCTTCATCAAGTTAACCAAGCCCGCTTCGTAATCTCGGCTACTGTGGAGCCGGTTTAAGTACCCGGAATAGATTTCCTAGGCACTCATATCAGCAAGATTGGATAACTCGGTACTCCATTTACCCTTCTCATTATGCAGTTTTTTCGCTTTAGCCGTATGTTTGGCTAAAACAGTGGGTTTGGCTGGAGCAGTAAAAGTAGTGCCAGTCACTACAACTTCTGGAGAAGCAGGTGCAGTTTGTGGAGTTGGAGCATGAACCGAACTGGGAGATGCTGGATTGTCCTGAGGAGAATTAGCCCGGGCAGGACTTGGCGGATCATGAACATCATCAGCAGTAGGGTTCTCGGGCACTGAAATATGATCCGTAGGCGCAGGATTCTCAAGAGGAATCGTGGGCTCGCTTTCCGGAGGGACGGTTGTTGCCGGATCAACCGCCGGATCATCTGCAGAGGTCTCAGCAGTGGGTTTGCTTGCCTTTTGTTTTTTGCTAGGCTTTGGCTTGCTGGAATAAGTTCGGAAAACGAGTTAAGATTGTGAAGCAAAATATAATCATAAATCGGATAAGTTAAAAAGACTTACCCTGGAACAATTTTTAGTGGGGGAAGTTGCGTGGCAGTCGATTCACCAGAGGAGGATAATGGAGTCTCCTGATAATCAGGGTCAGACGGTTTAAGAGGTTTGCGGATAAGCCCGGCCTTGGGATGAAGGAGAGTTGGAGAGAGTATAACCTCAGGGCGGCGCCTCCGAGCCGGAGTGAGAGAGATTCCGGATGACTCCACTGCCAGGCCGCTATGGCGAGTGGTCCGGCGAAGAGCTTTATGTTGTTGTTTCTTCAAAAGAAAATTAGGATCCAATTGAGCATAAGGGTGAGAAAATTGGTATTTTCGGACTGTCCGACGACTTTTTTGTGGAAGTGGTTCTGAATCGGAAGAAAGGATAGTTACCTCAACTTCGGCCGGTTTATCACCTTCAGCCAACTCCTGTGGAAAGTTATAATTAGATACAGATATGAGAACAAGCAAGCAAATTAAAACCGGATTAATTCATACCTCGGAATCCGGATCGTCATCCTCAGCGTGAGAACTAGAGCCAACGGCCGCTTTTCTTTTCTTATTGGCAAAGGTCTTCCGGCGTGCCTGTTTGCCGGGTTTCTCCTGAGGTTTTCTTTTCCAGAAAGGATCATCGGCCTGTTCAGACAGAAAGACAGTTAGAAGACGGTTTATATAAACGGATTAAAAAATATATACAAGAAAGCAAGGCTTACTGCAGGCAGTCTGTTCTTCTTGTAATACGGAGCTAATCCGACTTTGCTGCAGTCTTCTAAGGAGACGTTGAGCATCTTCTTAGCCGATTCAATAACCTCCGATTCAGAAAGTTTATCCTTGGTAAACCTTTGAGGGTCGTCCGGTTTACCAGAATACTGGCACATCAACTGTGATCGCCGACTCAAGGGAAGAATACTCCAAGAGAGCCAACAACGCATAAAATCGGTTCCAATTAAACCGTTGGCCATAAAAGCTTTCAGTCTGGAAAGCTGAGATGCGAACCGGGGACGTTCGGCGGAGCTGAGTCGTTGTGGCAGAGGATGATCTTCCGGAAGACGGTGCTCGCGATAACCCGGCAGTGGGTTCTCCCCTTCAGGAGAAGTGTCAACACAGTAAAACCAAGATTTGTTCCACTCTTTGGGGTGCGTATGGAGAGCGGCATGGGGAAAGACTGCGTCTCTCCTTTTCTGGATACTAACCCCGCCGAGTTCGTGATGCGGCCCGCTGGTGAATTCCGTACGCCGGTTCAGGTGAAAGAAATCCCGGAATAGATCAACAGACGGTTCTTCTTGCAGGTATACCTCCGAAAAAACTTGGAAGTTACAGATATTTGAAACATAATTGGGCCCAATGTCCTGAGGGTGGAGTTGGAAGGCAGCAAGCACATCTCGAAAGAATTTTGAACCGGGGGGTGAGAAGCCTCGAGCTATGTGGTCGAAGAAAGCAATAACCTCCCCTTCTCTGGGAGTAGGAGGGCATTCGTTTCCTGGAGCCCGCCACTTCAAAACGGATTGAGGGCCTAAAGTACCAATGGCAGCAATTTTAACCAAGTCTTCTTCCGTGATGATGGAAGGAACCCAATCACACGAGACAAATTGCTTGGCCCTAACAACAGAAGGACAAGCATGAAAAAGATAAAGTGTAAAACCGGATTATGCAGGTACAGCAGTATAAACCGGAAGATATATACGAAGATCACGCAACGGTTTCGACAAGGGACTAATGATATGGTTAACCCGGCAATAACAGGGAGCTATGTTACTGCCGGTTCATGACAGCAAAAGAGGAACAGCTAAACCGTCACATTCAATTTTAAAAGCCTACCGGAACAGGGTATGACAGTATAAACCGAAGTATACCTAATAGATCTACAAAGGAGAAGAAACAGGTTTTTGCAAACAGCTAAAGGTGGAGCAGATCTGAACACACAAGAAAAGAAAAATAAATACAAGGATATACGGGAAGAAAATACAAGGATCTTATGCGGAGCAGATGAATCTTCAGGATGGGTATAGGTGACGATATCTAAAGCATATACTAGCGGGACAAAAGCCAAGATCTAAAAGCTAAATATAAAGGTCAAAAACTTCTGCGAAACTGGTGTTAAAATGAACAAGGTGAAGCTTTCGTTAAAGCTCTAATGGCGGAGACACGAGCAAGAACCCTAGAGGTTACAAGACTACAAATAGGAAGATGGAGTACCTGAAGATCAACGGCGGAGGTTCTCTGGACAAAAGTCAGGTTGATGCAGCGGCCAAGGAGGTCTCGGACTCGGCGGTCGACGGCGGCGGTTCGAGCTCGGGCGTCAATGGCGTCTTGAAGCTCGGGCGACGGACGAAGGAAGAAGATGCGAGAAGAGGATAACAGATGGTGACAGCGGTATTTATAAGGGAAACTCAGATCCGAAGCGACAGGAGCGGGATTCGAGGGAGTAAAGGATCGGATAAAGATCCTTTTGACGCCTCGATTTTCGGGATAACCATTAAACAAATCTACAGTACAGCTCGCGGCATTAAATGCGGAAATGATGTCACGATCAGGTTCCGTGATTCTCGAGGATGACGTCAGGGCCGGTTTACCAAAAAATGAGAAGACACAGAAGAAAATTATACAAGATAAGGGAGATTGATGTGAACAAGTTCAAATCATTCTGGGGCCTAATGTCAGGGATATTACTATCAGGTATGAACCGGCTAGTATAAACCGGATTACTATAATATGTTTTGTTGTAATATTTAGTTAAAGCTACGGCCCATGAAATCTTAGGGCCCCTGTATAGAGTTACGATTTGTAAACCTCCCGACGATGTAACTTGAGGAAAAAGGAAGAAAGAACAGAGACCGAGGCGGACACAAGTATGAGCCGGCCTCGGGACTCTGTAAACCGGACTGGGCGTCGCCTCTCTATATAAAGGGACGACCCGGCGACGGTTCAGGGACAAGCAAGAATCAACCCATCGAGACTACAGGCAAGCGATCCGCTCCCTGTAAACCGACGCCCAAGCAATACCAAACCAACTAGACGTAGGCTTTTACCTTCATCGAAGGGGCCGAACTAGTATAAACCCTCTGTGTCCTTTGTGTGCTATGAACCCCTTCAAGCTAACCCGTGCGATGGTTCCATCATCAAGTCCGTTAAACCGGACATCTCCCGTGTTAATTCCACGACAGGAAGCTTGTCTTTTGTTGGACTCCTTAATGGCAAATAATTTATTTGGGTTCAAGAACAAAGCAGCCCCATGTAGCTTTTGTTTCATCTGATTATCCCACCTCTTATCAACAATAGCTACCACTTGACCTAGGAGGTTTGGCTGATGTGTCAAAGCTTCCTTTATGTGTGTCTTTGCAAGATCCATGGCTGCCCACATTTCTACCATAGCTTGAGTCTCATCACCATCAGCGATCCTCAAAGCTCTCATGCAATGCTCCACCGATTGCCAAAATGACACGGAGATCACAGTTGCTTCAGCCGCCTTCCCTCCTTCGATGTCCTTTAATCTGTTTGCATACCATTGTGGTCTAACAAAGAGAGTTTTCAATGTTTGCCTTTGCTTCCAAATGCTTGCCAAAGTAAGGAATGATGTTGCAAAATGAGTTGCTCCAGGCCTCACAATTTCTTGCTTACCATTCAAGATTATCATTAAATCAAGAACCTTTCCATGGGAATAAATAAATCTGGTTGTTCTCTTTGCTTTAGCAATGCAGCGGCTGAACTCTTTGATCTTTCCGATGTCCTCTAGCATAAGATCCAAATAGTGGGCAGCACAAGGTGTCCAGTGCATTGTAGGATACTTGTCCATTAGAAGTCTACCGGCTGCCTTGTAGTTAGACCCATTATCGCTAACTACTTGGACTACCAATTCAGGGCCAATTGCATCAATTTGTTCGCTCAACAACTTTTCCACCAGATTTGCATCAACTGTTTCAGAAGAAACATTGGCTGTCCCTAAGAAGAAGGTACCTTCTGGACTATTGACGAGGAAGTTGATCAAGTGCCGCCCGGTCATGTCTGTCCGGCCATCTGACATGAGTGACCAACCATATTCTTTCCATGCAACTTCATGCTTTCCTTTCAAGTTGTCGGTCTTGATCTTTGCCGTATCAAGCAATGGTTCCCTCACTTGATGATAAGTAGGAGATATATAATCAGAACCATACTGCCCTATAGATTCCAATAGAATCTCCCAACTCCTTGAATTGACAATATTGAGTGGAAGGCAATTCTCATACAAAAAGTCAGCTACATGACCATCTACATCATCTTTTTGCTCCTATGTCTTCTTGTTGTAATCCTTTATGTTCTTTTGAGTGCCCTTTGACATATGTCTCTCGGCAACTACCTCTTCCGATGTCTTCCGAATCTGATCTGCAATGGACTTTCCTTGCTTCTTTGCCACCGTCGCTGCCAAATGAGTAGTCCCCTCTGATTTCCTTTTCGTGGAGGCGTTGGAGTTGGAGTTAGAAGCTCTTGAGCTTCCTGCACAGTTCTCTTGTTCACCATCTTCTTCACCATCTTCTTCACCACCTTCATCTCCATCAAGATTTTTGAAACGGAATGAGTGAGTCTTCAAATAGTCGTGCATATCCTTCCGAATTGCAGAGGTTCTTTTGGTGCACATACTCACAATTGTAAACCATCCAGCAAGGTGTTTCTTCATCCTACAAGGTCTAGAGGAAATTTTCTTGCCGCACAAATTACACTGCAACAACAACCTCTTGTTAATATCTGGCCAGAATGCATATTTTCATTTTGGATCCTTGCTCTTTGTTGGCCTCTTAGGATCTTTGAACGGACCATAGTGCTCACCAGCTTCTTCTGCAGCTTGAGCTGATCGAACAACTTGGGCTATCTTTGGCTGGGAGGACATGGTGCTTGTTGTGAATCTGTGATAGAATCATAGAAGGAAAGATAACTCCACTTAGTTGTTTTTTTCACCAAATCAAGCCCTAAGCTACCTAGCAGAAACACTAGAGGTCCTCCTAGCAGCAACATCATCTAGATCAGAGCAAAAGGAAAATAGAGGAAAGATGATACATGATTGTACTTACCAAGTTACCAAGGGAGGAGCACATAGCAGCAGCGACATCAATTAGGGGAGGAGTGGAGGAGCACAATGATAACCCACAAGTGTAGGGGATCGCAACAGTTTTCGAGGGTAAAGTATTAAAGCCAAATTTGTTGATTCGACACAAGGGGAGCCAAAGAATACTCTTAAGTATTAGCAGCTGAGTTGTCAATTCAACCACACCTGGAAACTTAGTATCTGCAGCAAGATAGTTTAGTAGCAAAGTAATATGATAGTGGTGGTAGCAGCAATAAAAGTAACGATAGTGTTTTTGTAGTTTTTGTGATAGTTGCAACGAAAAAGTAAATAAGCAACAGGCAATATAGGTAAAGCTTGTAGGCATTGGATCGGTGATGGGAAATTATGTCAGATGCAATTCATCATGTAGAAGTTATAACCTAGGGTGACACAGAACTAGCTCCAGTTCATCAATGCAATGTAGGCATGTATTCCGAATATAATCATACGTGCTTGTGGAAAAGAACTTGCATGATATCTTTTGTCCTACCCTCCTGTGGCAGCGGGGTCCTATTGGAAACTAAGGGATATTAAGGCCTCCTTTTAATAGAGTACCGGACCAAAGCATTAACACATAGTGAATACATGAACTCCTCAAACTATGGTCATCACTGGGAGTGGTCCTGATTATTGTCACTTCGGGGTTGCTGGATGATAACACATAGTAGGTGACAATAGACTTGCAATATAGGATCAAGAACACACATATATTCGTGAAAACATAATAGGTTCAGATCTGAAATCATGGCACTCGTGCCCTAGTGACAAGCATTAAGCATAGCAAAGTCATAGCAACATCAATCTCAGAACATAGTGGATACTAGGGATCAAACCCTAACAAAACTAACTCGATTACATGATAGATCCCATCCAACCCATCACCGTCCAGCAAGCCTACGATGGAATTACTCACACACGGTGGTGAGCATCATGGAATTGGTGATGGAGGAAAGTTGATGATGACGATGGCGACGATTGCTACCTCTCGAGCTTGCGTTGTATTCCCTCGAAGAGGAAAGGGAGATGTAGCACAGTAGCGCAAGTATTTCCCTCAGTTTTTTAGAACCAAGGTATCAATCCAGTAGGAGACCACGCCAGTCCCTCGCACCTGCAGAAACAAACAAGAACTTCGCAGCCAATGCGATAAGGGGTTGTCAATCCCTTTACGGTCACTTACGATAGTGAGATCTGTTAGAGATGATAATTATATTTTTGTTATTTTTGGTATAGAAATAGAAAGTAAAGAAAGCAAATAAACAACGGCGGCATAAATTAGCTAGTTGACGGGAAAGTAATATCATAGAGATAGACCCGGGGGCCATAGTTTTCTCTAGTGGCTTCTCTCATGATAGCGATATTCTACGGCGGGTAAACAAATTACTGTCGAGCAATTGATAGAAAAGTGAATAATTATGAGATTATCTAGGCATGATCATTGTATATAGGCATCACGTCCAAGACAAGTAGACCGACTCCTGCCTGCATCTACTACTATTACTCCACACATCGACCGCTATCCAGCATGCATCTAGTGTATTGAGTTCATACGAACAGAGTAACGCCTTAAGCAAGATGACATGATGTAGAGGGATAAACTCAAGCAATATGATGAAATCCCCATATATTTATCCTTGATGGCAACAATACAATACGTGCCTTGCTGCCCCTACTGTCACTGGGAAAGGACACCGCAAGATTGAACCCAAAGCCAAGCACTTCTCCCATTGCAAGAACTATAGATCTAGTAGGCCAAACCAAACCAACAATTCTAAGAGACTTGCAAGGATATTATGAGCACACATAAAAAGTTCAGAGAAGAACCAAATATCTTTTATAGATAACCTTGATCATAAACTCACAATTCATCGGATCTCGACAAATACACCACAAATAGAGATTACATCGAATATATCTCCTCGAAGACCGAGGAGAACTTTGTATTGAGATCCGGAGAGAGAGAAGAATCCATCTAGATACTAGCTATGGACCCGAAGGTCTGCGGTAAACTACTCACAACTCATGGTGAGGGCGATGATGATGATGATGAAGGCCTCCGTGATGGATCCCCCTCCTGGAACAGGCTCCAAGATGGGATCTCCACGGGAACAACAACTACGGCGGTGGAATTAGGGTTTTCTCTATGCGTATGGAGTTTCTGGGGTACGTAGGCATATATAGGAGGAAGAGGGGCACCAGGGGCCACCGGGCCTGCCCTCGAGGTAGGGGGGCGCGCCCTGGGAAGGGGGGCGCGCCCCCACCCTCGAGGGTGGGTCCCCTATCCTCTGGCTTGGCCCCGAAGTTTATCTCGCGTGGTTTTCTCCAAAAATATCTCCTGCGATGATTTCATTCCATTTGGACTCCGTTTGATATTCCTTTTCTGCAAAACCCTGAAATAGGCAAAAAAACAGCAATCTGGACTGGGCCTTTGGGTTAGTAGGTTAGTCCCAAAAATGATATAAAAGTGAATGATAAAGCCCATTAAACATCTAAGACTTCATAAATAATAGCATGGAACAATAAAAAATTATAGATACGTTGGAGACGTATCAAGCATCCCCAAGCTTAATTCCTGCTCGTTCTCGAGGAGATAAATGATAAAGAAAGAATTTTTGATGTGGAATGCTAACCAATATAATTTTTCAATGTAATTCTCTTAATTGTGGCATGAATGTTCAGATCTGGAGGATTCAAGATAAAAGTCTATATTGACATAAGAAATTACAATACTTCAAGCAATACTAACAAAGCAATCACGTCTTCTCAAAATACTATGGCTAAAGAAAGTTATCCCTACAAAATCATATAGTGTTGGCTATGCTCCCTTGCCATCACACAAAATATTCATATCATGCACAACCCCGATTTCAGCCAAGCATTTGTTTTCATGCTTTATGTTTTCAAACCTTTTAACTTTCACGCAATACATGAGCGTGAGCCATGGACATATCACTATGGGTGGAATAGAGGTGGTTATGGAGAAGACAAAAAGAGGGAGATAGTCTCACATCGACTAGGCGTATCAACGGGCTATGGAGATGCCCATCAATAGATATCAATGTGAGTGAGTAGGGATTGCCATGCAACTGATGCACTAGAGCTAAATATGAATGAAAGTTCAACAAAAGAAACTAGTGGGTGTGCATCCAACTTGCTTGCTCACGAAGACCTAAGGCATTTGAGGAAGCCCATCATTGGAATATACAAGCCAAGTTCCATAACAAAAATTCCCACTAGTATATGAAAGTGACTAAGCATGAGACTCTCTACAATGAAGAACATGGTGCTACTTTGAAGCACAAGTGTGGAAAAAGATAGTAGCAATTGTCCCTTTTTCTTTTCTTTTTTTCTCTCTTTTTTTCTTTTTTTGGGCCTTTCTTTTTTCTTTGGCCTTACTCTTTTTTTTTCTTTTTTTTGCGGAGGGGCTTTATAGATTCAGCCTTTCCTCCTGTGGGACAATGCTCTATAAATAATGATCATCACACTTTCATTACAACACAAGATTACAACTCGATCCTACAACAACAAAGTATGACTCTATATGAATGCCTCCGGCGGTGTACCGGTATGTTCAATGAAACAAGAGTGACATGTATAAAAATTATGCATGGTGGCCTTGCCACAAATACTATGTCAACTACATGATCATGCATGTCAATATAACAATATGATGCGTCTCATATAAACGGAACAGTGGAAAGTTGCATGACAATATATCTCGGAATGGCTATGGAAATGCCATGGTAGGTAGGTATGGTGGCTGTTTTGAGGAATATATATGTGGTGGCTGTTTTGAGGAAGGATATTTAGTGGTTTTATGGCACCGGCGAAAGTTGCGCGGTACAAGAGAGGCTAGCAATGGTGGAAGGGTGTAATGCCCAGGATGGAGTTATACCTCCTACGTGTCGCGGCACGACTTAAAGGCATAAGTCCATCCTAGAATGATCTCAAGTTTGGTAATCTTTGCACAACTCATGTAAAAGAGGGGATAGTAAACATAAATAGTTGGCTTACACTCGCCACGTCACAGAATTACAATTCAAGTCTCAATCATCATACATTAAGAATATCACAACCCTCTAAGGGCAAAACCCAAATGTCAAGATACCAAACTGAAATAAATAAACCACAGGCGGATCGAATCCTAGTAGAAGTCTCCACTACTGATCATCCGGGTATCGCACATAGTACCGACTACGCTCCTCGTCGTACTCCCAATCCAGCTCGGTGCCATCACCTGGATAGCTCCCAACTGGACCTGCATCTGGTGTGGTGAAGTAACTGTGAGCCACAGAGGACTCAGCAATCCCGTTCCCGGGTAACAAGACTATTTAAGCCTTTGGGAGAGGATAAAGCTGAAGAAAAGAATAAGTCTGCAGCAGCAACTAGCAACTAGCATTACGTGAGTGAGAGCGAGAAGAGAAAGCCTCAGCGAGAAGTGATCACGAAGTGATCCTAGCTACAAGCTCAACAAACATAACCCCTCCGTGTTCAACTCCCGAATCCCTATTCGGAAATTGACAGTCATGGAACACACGCTGGTAGTGTATTAGAAACATTGTGTCAAGTTATCTACAACCGGATATTAACAAGCTCCCATCTGCCACATAACCGCGGGCACGGCTTTCGAAAGTTCAAACCCTGCAGGGGTGTTCCAACTTGACCCATTACAAGCCCACGATCCGCGGAGTCGCAACTCCAAAGTGGGAAGACCCGAGTATTCTCGGAATCCCGTGCTCAAGATATACCGAGCTAAGGTAAGGCTAATCCAGCAAATCCTCCCGGCGTGCCGACACCCTGATAGTAGCCGCGCGTATCTAGTCTCAGGCCACGACCGGATGAGCACAACGTACAGTGGCCGAAATACCCAAGTTGCCAAGGGGGGCCCCGCACACGACTCTAGTTTGGACCAATACTCAAATCGAGCACTGGCCCAGGGGGGTTGAATTAATTATGCCTCGGGTTAATTACTCCCTCGGAAAGTTTTAGTTGTTTAGGCGAATAGTACCAATGTTGGGACTTGCTGGAAAAGTCTTAGCACTTAGCGGTTTATCGAGGGGGTCCCATACACCCCAACCGTGTTAGGAACGCATAATCAAGGAACATAACACCGGTTTATACGGTTCCTAACGGCATGAGTGGAACAAATCACCAAGCAAAAGGCTTAGCCTTCCACCCTTGCCAATATATAGATGATTTCATTTTAAGCATTTATATAGTGTGATATAACCCAACCAAACTTCAACATGAAGCAAGCATCTTCGATCTTCACCTGCAACTAGCAATGCTATAAGAAGGGCTGAGCGAAGCGTACTTAGCCAAGCAACGGTTTGCATAGGTAGGTTGGTTAAACATGGAAATTGGCTACAAGTAGGAGGCTGACAAGAATATCATGGGCATCAAGGCAAGAATATAGAGCGGAACTACTAGCAATAGGCAAGGATAGTAATGTTATCGGGGTTCAGTCATCTTGCCTGAAGAGAAGTCGTTCGGATCGAAAGAAGGGTCCTCGTGCTCAACCTCGTTGGAAACCTCATGCTCGTACTCGATCTCGGTCTCGGCTTCCGGCTCTAAACAAAACAATCACACCAAGCACCAATCAACAAGATGCAATGCGCACTCGAAAAAGATGAATGCATGATGGATGCACTAAGGATGCACACGGAGCACGTAAAATATCACTCAAGCAAATCACCTCAAAACATGATAACAATCTGATATTATTAAACTACACGGAAAATCAATCAAGTTTGATATAAGATTCGCTGAAATCGGAGTTACGGGCTAAAAGTTATGCCCGAAACAAGAAATGAGCGAAAGCTGAAAATTACAGCAACATAGCAACTTCGGAGCCCAAAATAATTGAGCTACAGCATTCAAACAACATGGCAAAGGACATGAACACAAACTAGACATATACTACAACAACTAAGTCCAAAGGTGCACCCCCAAAGGAGTCACGGATCAATAGCAATGATCTTGGACATATTGAACTTGACAATAAAATTCTGGCAGCAGAATTTTATTGAAACTTTGGAGAAAAAGATAAACATGCTACAGCCACTTAAATAGGCATGTGAGGACATGAATGGAAAGACAACAATATATACTACAAGGAACAATCAAAATCCACTCCAAAACTAACATGCTTTGTCCTAGAACATCACACGAACATGGCATCAGAACGTTACAGATTTCAGACTTAGTGAAAAACCACTAAGTCCTAAAACAGCAATATCATCATGGCATCTAAAATAGCATGTTTAAGGCACCTCGAAACTAAACATGGCAAGTGGTAAGCACCTCATCAAAGTACACATGAAGGTGATCCCGAAACACACAAGCATGCTTCATTGAGGTAAACACAACGATTGCAACGAGCTCAACAAGATGGCATTTCATAACAAGTGAAACAACATCACAGCCACATGGCACTTTGCAACGATGATAACAAGGCAATAATAAATCTAACATGCAACCTATCACAAGCAACACGTAGAGCATGGCAAGACGATCACGTGGACATGTCATTTGCATCATTCGGACAAACGAGCTAAAAGATATCACATGGCAAAGATGACATAAAAACATCACATAGCAGCAGTTTATATCATGATGCACTCTTGCAACAGCAAAACAAGCACCTAGATGATCTCTAACATGCATGACAACAAAAGATAAAACGTAGAGCAAGTCTCCACGAACGTCTGGACATGCTATATGCGCGAAACGGAGCAACACACAAAAAGATATGCATGTTTGAATATAGCATCACAGAATAACAGATCTGGGACTTAGTGGAAAGAGCAACAACCTCAGATCTGAAAAAATCTCGGGCCGGATCTGGAACTGCAGAGGGAGATCGGGCCCGCGGAGTGGAGAGGCGAGGCCGGCCTGGCCCAGGGCGGCGGCCTGCGGCTGGCGAAGGCGAGGCCCGTGCGGTGGAGGCGCGGTGCGGCCCGCGGGAGCGGCCCAGCGAGCGCGCGGCGGCCGGCTGGCGACTCAAGGCGGGACGGTGGCGAGAGGCGGCGCGGGAGTGGGCCGCCCACCTGGCGCCGGCCGGGTCGAGGCGGGAGGCGGCCCGCAGAGGCGGACGAAGTGGCCCGGCCTCCTGGCGGCTCGGTGGCGAGGAGACGCTGGTAGTCCTGGGCCCGCGGTAGCGATCACTAGCAGAGGGCAGCCCAGCAGCGCTGCGGCGGCCTGGAGCGGCTCGGGAGACTGGACGAGCGGAGCGGGCCTGGCGTCGGAGGAGGGACGACGCGGACGGGCCGGGGAAGTGGTCCCAAGGCTGCGGGTGGCACGGTGGCGACGATAGAAGGCCCCGATCGATCGGGAAGGAGCGGGGAGGGCGAAGCGGTTCCCTCGAGAGGCTGCGGCGGGCGTTGACTTCGGGGATCGATCGGGAATTGATCCCCCGATCGACCCAGTCCGGCGAGGGTGGCTGGGATCTGCCAAGTGGCAGATGCGGATTTTGTGGATCTGAAGAAAATGAGGGGAAGAGAGGAGGGGCTAGGGTTAGGGATGCCAAAATAGACTAGGGGTCTAAATATAGCAGTTTTTAGGGTTAGGGGAGATTTAGGTGTGCTAGGAGCCCTCCGATCGCGATCCGACGGATCCGATCGTGGGGGTAGTCTAGAAGGCCCAGGAGAAGGCAGTAGACTGCAGTAGGGGTGTTTCCGGGACACAAAGTGAAGGCACTTTGGACCCACACGAACAACGGATGGGATAGCCAACTGAGTCCAAACGTGACGCGATTTGAGAGGCGGGTTGCACACAACAAAACAACAACACAGACAACAACCTCGCGGCACACCGGTAAGGTTACACGCCCAAACACCAAAGTAGGCCTCCGGGACGTCACGGACACGTGAGGGAGCTCCGGAACGCGAAACGGACAACGGGAAGAAACGCTTGTTACCGGATGCAACCGACAACACAAATGCAATGCGATGCACATGTCTACATGATATGAATGAATGCCACACACGCACACAACAACACGACGAAAACCCGAAAGACAAAGAACCCGAAATGGAATAGATGAAGCTGGAGATATATTATATACCCAAAAGGGAAAGTATTACATCCGGGGCATTACAAACTCTCCTCTACTACAAAAAGATCTCGTCCCGAGATCTAGGACTGGAAAAAGGAAGGGTACTTGGAACGAAGATGATCTTCTCGTTCCCAGGTAGCTTCTCGGTCGGTGTGATGTGACCACTTGACTTTCAGAAATTTGATGGACTTGTTGCGGGTCTTGCGTTCGGTTTCTTCGAGAATGGCAACTGGATGCTCTCGGTAGGACAGGTCTTGTTGAAGATCAATCTCTTCAAACGGAATCATGCGCTCAGGTGCCTTGAAGCATTTGCGAAGTTGAGACACATGGAAGACATCATGAACATTTGCGAAGTTGGGAGGGAGCTCAAGTTGATAGGCTAGGTCGCCTCTTTTGCCAAGAATCTTGAAAGGCCCGACGTATCTAGGAGCAAGTTTTCCTTTGATACCGAATCTTTGGGTGCCTTTCATCGGAGAAACTCGGAGATAGACATGATCATCGATGTTGAATGCCAAATCACGATGCTTGCCGTCATAGTAGCTCTTCTGACGCGACTGAGCGGCCTTGAAATTCTCACGTATGACTTTGCACATTTCTTCGGCTTCTGAGATCAAGTCATTGCCAAGAAGTTGGCGTTCGCCTGTTTCAGACCAGTTGAGAGGGGTACGGCAATTTCTGCCATAGAGAATTTCAAACGGTGCTTTGCCTACACTTGCTTGAAAGCTGTTGTTGTAAGAGAACTCGGCAAATGGAAGGCAGTCTTCCCATTTCATGCCAAAGGAGATGACACAGGCTCTGAGCATGTCTTCTAGAATCTGATTCACACGCTCGACTTGACCACTAGTCTGAGGGTGAAAAGCAGTGATGAACCTGATCTTAGTGCTCATGGCGGACTGAAAGGAGTCCCAGAACCTTGATGTGAACAAGCTTCCACGGTCTGAGGATATAACTTGAGGAATGCCATGTAGGGACACAATTCTGGAAGTGTACAGCTCTGCAAGTTGAGCTGCATTGATTGATTCCTTGACTGGAAGAAAGTGAGCGACTTTGGTAAGCTTGTCAATCACCACAAAGATAGCATCATTTCCTCGCTTGGATTTAGGAAAGCCAGTGACGAAGTCCATTTCAATGTGGTCGAACTTCCACTCGGGAATAGGAAGAGGTTGGAGAAGACCGGCTGGACGTTGATGTTCTGCTTTCACTCTTCTGCATACATCACATTCATTCACGAATTGGGCAATCTCCCTTTTCATGCGTGTCCACCAGTAAGACTGCTTGAGGTCTTGATACATTTTGGAACTGCCAGGATGAATGGAAAGGAGAGAATCATGAGCTTCTTCCATTATGAGCTTCCTGAGATCACCTTTGGGAACAACGAGTCTGTCCTCGAAGAACAAGGTATCTCTCTCATCAACACGGAAGCACTTGTATTTTGGAGTGCCCTTTGTAATCCCATGTTTCACCTTCTTCACCATGGTATCACTGAGTTGGGCCTCACGGACTTGATCTTCCAAGGTAGGAGCAATTTGAAGATTTGCAAGAAAACCCTGCGGAACAACTTGAAGGTTGAGTTTCCTGAATGCTTCACAAAGCTCAGGCTGGCACGGCTTGATAAGATGGCTGTTGCAATATGCCTTTCTGCTCAAAGCATCTGCAATCACATTCGCCTTGCCAGGAGTGTATTCAATGCTGGGATTGTACTCTTGGATCATTTCAACCCAACGAGTCTGGCGGAGGTTCAGATGCGGCTGTGTGAAGATGTACTTCAAGCTCTTGTGATCAGTGAAGATGTCGACCTTTCTGCCCAACAACAGATGTCTCCACGTAATCAGAGCATGTACCACAGCTGCTAGCTCGAGATCATGTGTGGGATAGTTCTTCTCACTTGGCTTGAGCTGACGAGAAGTGTATGCCACAATTCTCTTATCTTGCATAAGCACACCACCAAGACCTTGAAGAGAAGCATCACAGAAAACTTCATAGGGCTTGGATTCATCCGGAGGAGTCAGAACTGGAGCAGAGACTAGCTTCTCTTTGAGAGTTTTGAATGCCACTTCACACTCTGGAGACCAAAAGTATTTGACATTCTTCTGAAGCAAGTTGGAAAGAGGCTTGGCAATCTTGGAGAAGTTCTCAACGAACCTTCTGCAATAGCTGGCAAGACCCAGAAAACTGCGGAGCTGCTTGACGTTCTGAGGAGCTTCCCAGTTGACAATTGCTTCAACTTTCTCGGGATTAACCGCAATACCGTCAGCTGAGATGATGTGGCCCAGGTACAAAACCTTATCGAGCCAAAACTCACACTTGGAGAACTTGGCATAGAATTTATGCTCTCGGAGTCGATCAAGAACCAGACGTAAGTGCTTTTCGTGATCTTCTTCATTCTTGGAAAACACCAGAATATCATCCAGATACACAAGCACAAACTCGCCAGTATAGGGGTTGAAGATGTAATGCATCATCCTCGAAAAGGTAGGAGGAGCATTGGCGAGACCGAAGGACATGACGGTATACTCGTATGAACCGTAGCTCGTTCTGAAGGCCGTCTTGGGAATGTCTTCCTCGCGAATGCGAATTTGATGATAGCCCATTCGGAGGTCAAGCTTAGAGAACACTTTAGCTCCTTTGAGCTGCTCAAAGAGTTCGTTGATGTTGGGGAGCGGATATTTGTTCTTTATTGTCTTATTGTTCAATGGCCGGTAATCAACACAGAGACGCTCCGTGCCATCTTTCTTCTTGACGAACAAGACACCACAGCCCCACGGAGACGTACTAGGTCTGATGAGACCCATACTCTCCTGCTTATCAAGCTGCTTCTTCAATTCCTTCAATTCATCCGGAGAGAGCTTGTACGGACGCCGGCATGCTGGCTCAGTACCCGGCTCGAGTTCAATGACAAATTCCACCTGACGGTGTGGAGGCATGCCTGGAAGTTCTTCAGGAAAGACGTCTTGATATTCGTTCACCACCGGAATTTGAGATATGGCATTAATTTCGCCCTTATCATTGAGAGAGAAAAGCCTGATAGTGTTATCCCTTGAGGCAAAGATAATCACATCTTCATCAGAATGAGTCAACTTGACTTCCTTCTGAGCACAATCAATGTGAGCATCGTGCTGAGAAAGCCAATCCATTCCGAGGATGAGGTCAATGTCAGAATTACCAAGAACCACCGGATTAGCCAGAAATCGATAATCACCCATGCGGATAGAAACATTCGGAACAAAGTTGTTGGAGTTCATGAGCAAACCCGGAGAAAGCACAGACATCGGACTTGGCAAAGCTTGCAATGGCATATCATGTGACAATGCAAAAGGTCTTGACATGAAAGAATGTGAAGCACCTGAATCGAACAAAACTTTAGCAGGGATAGAGTTCACTGGAAGGTTACCCAAAATGACATCAGAAGAGTTCCCCGCTTCAGCTGCACTCATCAGATTGACCCTTGCAGACTTTGGATCATGCTTGACAATCGCTGAACTCACAGGCGGAGGAGGAGGAAGACGCTTCGGATTCGGACATCTGTTGGCATAATGACCCTTCTGGCCACATCTGTTGCACACCACTTCAGAGAGAGGACGGAAATGAGAGCCACTTGACTTGGAGCCTTGAAACTGAAACTGCTTCTTCGACTGGTTGCTCGGGTTGGGTGGGTGGGAGAAACCACGACCACCAGAGTTCTTGTTGTTGGAGTTGTTGTAAGGAGCTCGAATCACTGGAGGTGGAGGAAGCCAGAATTTCTGATGCTTCGAGACCAACTGAGACGATGAGGAAGAGTGAAAGGCATCTCGAATTCTCTTCTTAGAAGCCTCCATCTTAAGCTGAGCTGCTTCTTGTTTCAAAGCCATGTTATAGAACTTGTCGAATTCATCGGGCTCGAACAAGGTGAGAGCAAGCTGAAGTTCATCTTTGAGACCTCCACGGAACTGATAGATTTTACTCTTGGCATCAGGAATGTCTTGCTTAGCATAACGAGCGAGGTTTTGAAACTTGACATTATACTGATAGACTGTCATGGAGCCCTGCTTCAGGTTGCGGAATTGCTCACGCATACCCTCGATGACACTTGTAGGAATGTGGTGCGAGCGAAAGTCCTTGCAGAAATTCTCCCAAGAGATCACTTGACCTGGCCTGGAGTCTTTGTACTGCTGCCACCAGTCAGCTGCTTGATCTTTTAGTTGGAAGGCTGCAAACTTCACATAATCATCTTCCTTCACGTTACTGCACTCAAAATGCTTCTTTATGTCGGTTAACCAATCCTCAGCATTAAGAGGGTCGACACAGTAACTGAAAGCTTTAGGATTGTTGGCCAAGAACTGGTTGAGAGTAGCATGGTGCTGCTGATTGAAGAAGTTGCCTTGGTTCCCTGGAATACCTTGATTAGCTTGATTAGCTTGCATCTGCTGCATCATCTGCATCATCAACTGGGCGTTCTGAGCTGTAGTCTGCATAATTGCTCTCCAAGCCTCAGACGGAGGAGGAGGGGAAGGAGGATGTTCTGGAACCTCTTCCGCCTCTGGGTTAGCGTTGGGAACCTTTTTCGGAGCCATCCTGTAAGAGATGACCACGAATCAGCAATTGATTGACAAAAGGTATAAGCTGAATCAATGGCATGAATTGCAAAAAGTCTTTACAATAATCATTCGAACAATAGGAACGAATGAAATCGTTCGAACAAGAGGAACGAATGATATTCTCAGTTAAATGATAACATCAATCTTCACGAGAAGCCACATAGGGGACAAAATGAAAATAAGAAAAAAAAACAACAAGGTACGGGAGGGAACAAACACAAGAGAGGAGTTTCGTTCTAACATCTTTGTGCTGAAAGCATATGAACGCGTTACGAAAAGGTTTTGCAATCCCCGGATCAGCATAGCCAAGGATCCTTTAAGATGCAACTCCTGATAGTAACATCGGTCATAATACCCCTTCACTCAATGTAGAACCCCGAACTCACTAACCTGCATTCGTTGGAAGAATGCCTACGATCTACTGGATAAACCCACCTATAGATTTCCGAAAGATTCCAGTTATGCAATCAGGTGTTGGGGATACACGGGAAGCACCGCGCAATCAACTCTAAACCTACATCCAGGTGTATCCATCCTTCAACACATAACCAGTCTTTCTCGGAAACTGTGTACCTCGGACCTTCAAAAAGCATCCACTATAACAAGCTATGGCAATACTCCCGAACTACCTCCCCTGTACTGGGTGATGTCGGGGTTATCTTGCCACTGGCTGTATAGGAGAGATTTTCGATGTCGGCCGTCTTAAGTATTTAGTACTGCCGCGATATGCTTGTGACAACAATACCCCGAAGCTCAACTCCTCGGTAACAGGAGGCATCGAGAACAATATCCTTGTCACAAGAACATCGAAACAATCCCAGAATACTCGCGGGATTTCTAAAAAAAACATTTGTGCAATTTTTGAAGATAGGAGAGACAAGAGTAGTCGTCAGGAGTCCTCACCAGAGAGAAAGGGGATGAGGAGCAAAGAAATCCTACTCTCCGATATAATATAGGACTCAAAAAGTTTTTCAGTGTGTGCCTAGACTCGACCGTCAACGATTCGATCAAACAGTGGGGGCTCCTAGGTCGGAGAAGGCTCTGAATACCAACTTGTAATGCCCAGGATGGAGTTATACCTCCTACGTGTCGCGGCACGACTTAAAGGCATAAGTCCATCCTAGAATGATCTCAAGTTTGGTAATCTTTGCACAACTCATGTAAAAGAGGGGATAGTAAACATAAATAGTTGGCTTACACTCGCCACGTCATAGAATTACAATTCAAGTCTCAATCATCATACATTAAGAATATCACAACCCTCTAAGGGCAAAACCCAAATGTCGAGATACCAAACTGAAATAAATAAACCACAGGCGGATCGAATCCTAGTAGAAGTCTCCACTACTGATCATCCGGGTATCGCACATAGTACCGACTACGCTCCTCGTCGTACTCCCAATCCAGCTCGGTGCCATCACCTGGATAGCTCACAACTGGACCTGCATCTGGTGTGGTGAAGTAACTGTGAGCCACAGAGGACTCAGCAATCCCGTTCCCGGGTAACAAGACTATTTAAGCCTTTGGGAGAGGATAAAGCTGAAGAAAAGAATAAGTCTGCAGCAGCAACTAGCAACTAGCATTACGTGAGTGATAGCGAGAAGAGAAAGCCTCGGCGAGAAGTGATCACGAAGTGATCCTAGCTACAAGCTCAACAAACATAACCCCTCCGTGTTCAACTCCCGAATCCCTATTCGGAAATTGACAGTCACGGAACACACGTTGGTAGTGTATTAGAAACATTGTGTCAAGTTATCTACAACCGGATATTAACAAGCTCCCATCTGCCACATAACCGCGGGCACGACTTTCGAAAGTTCAAACCCTGCAGGGGTGTTCCAACTTGACCCATTACAAGCCCACGATCCGCGGAGTCGCAACTCCAAAGTGGGAAGACCCGAGTATTCTCAGAATCCCGTGCTCAAGATATACCGAGCTAAGGTAAGGCTAATCCAGCAAATCCTCCCGGCGTGCCGACACCCTGATAGTAGCCGCGCGTATCTAGTCTCAGGCCACGACCGGATGAGCACAGCGTACAGTGGCCGAAATACCCAAGTTGCCAAGGGGGGCCCCGCACACGACTCTAGTTTGGACCAACACTCAAATCGAGCACTGGCCCAGGGGGGTTGAATTAATTAAGCCTCGGGTTAATTACTCCCTCGGAAAGTTTTAGTTGTTTAGGCGAATAGTACCAATGTTGGGACTTGCTGGAAAAGTCTTAGCACTTAGCGGTTTATCGAGGGGGTCCCATACACCCCAACCGTGTTAGGAACGCATAATCAAGGAACATAACACCGGTTTATACGGTTCCTAACGGCATGAGTGGAACAAATCACCAAGCAAAAGGCTTAGCCTTCCACCCTTACCAATATATAGATGATTTCATTTTAAGCATTTATATAGTGTGATATAACCCAACCAAACTTCAACATGAAGCAAGCATCTTCGATCTTCACGTGCAACTAGCAATGCTATAAGAAGGGCTGAGCGAAGCGTACTTAGCCAAGCAACTGTTTGCATAGGTAGGTTGGTTAAACATGGCAATTGGCTACAAGTACGAGGCTGACAAGAAGATCATGGGCATCGATGCAAGAATATAGAGCGGAACTACTAGCAATAGGCAAAGATAGTAATGTTATCGGGGTTCGGTCATCTTGCCTGAAGAGAAGTCGTTCGGATCGAAAGAAGGGTCCTCGTGCTCAACCTCGTTGGAAACCTCGTGCTCGTACTCGATCTCGGTCTCGGCTTCCGGCTCTAAACAAAACAATCACACCAAGCACCAATCAACAAGATGCAATGCGCACTCGAAAAAGATGAATGCATGATGGATGCACTAAGGATGCACACGGAGCACGTAAAATATCACTCAAGCAAATCACCTCAAAACATGATAACAATCTGATATTATTAAACTACACGGAAAATCAATCAAGTTTGGTATAAGATTCGCTGAAATCGGAGTTACGGGCTAAAAGTTATGCCCGAAACAAGAAATGAGCGAAAGCTGAAAATTACAGCAACATAGCAACTTCGGAGCCCAAAATAATTGAGCTACATCAGTCAAACAACATGGCAAAGGACATGAACACAAACTAGACATATACTACAACAACTAAGTCCAAAGGTGCACCCCCAAAGGAGTCACGGATCAATAGCAATGATCTTGGACATATTGAACTTGACAATAAAATTCTGGCAGCAGAATTTTATTGAAACTTTGGAGCAAAAGATAAACATGCTACAGCCACTTAAATAGGCATGTGAGGACATGAATGGAAATACAACAATATATACTACAAGTAACAATCAAAATCCACTCCAAAACTAACATGCTTTGTCCTAGAACATCACACGAACATGGCATCGGAACGTTACAGATTTCAGACTTAGTGAAAAACCACTAAGTCCTAAAACAGCAATATCATCATGGCATCTAAAAGAGCATGTTTAAGGCACCTCGAAACTAAACATGGCAAGTGGTAAGCACCTCATCAAAGTACACATGAAGGTGATCCCGAAACACACAAGCATGCTTCATTGAGGTAAACACAACGATTGCAACGAGCTCAACAAGATGGCATTTCATAACAAGTGAAACAACATCACAGCCACATGGCACTTTGCAACGATGATAACAAGGCAATAATAAATCTAACATGCAACCTATCACAAGCAACACGTAGAGCATGGCAAGACGATCACGTGGACATGTCATTTGCATCATTCGGACAAACGAGCTAAAAGATATCACATGGTAAAGATGACATAAAAACATCACATAGCAGCAGTTTATATCATGATGCACTCTTGCAATAGCAAAACAAGCACCTAGATGATCTCTAACATGCATGACAATAAAAGATAAAACGTAGAGCAAGTCTCCACGAACGTCTGGACATGCTATATGCGCGAAACGGAGCAACACACAAAAAGATATGCATGTTTGAATATAGCATCACACAATAACAGATCTGGGACTTAGTGGAAAAAGCAACAACCTCAGATCTGAAAAAATCTCGGGCCGGATCTGGAACTGCAGAGGGAGATCGGGCCCGCGGAGTGGAGAGGCGAGGCCGGCCTGGCCCAGGGCGGCGGCCTGCGGCTGGCGAAGGCGAGGCCCGTGCGGTGGAGGCGCGGTGCGGCTCGCGGGAGCGGCCCAGCGAGCGCGCGGCGGCTGGCTGGCGACTCAAGGCGGGACGGTGGCGAGAGGCGGCGCGGGAGTGGGCCGCCCACCTGGCGCTGGCCGGGTCGAGGCGGGAGGCAGCCCGCAGAGGCGGACGAAGTGGCCCGGCCTCCTGGCGGCTCGGTGGCGAGGAGACGCTGGTAGTCCTGGGTCCGCGGTGGCGATCACTAGCAGAGGGCGGCCCAGCAGCGCTGCGGCGGCCTGGAGCGGCTCGGGAGACTGGACGAGCGGAGCGGGCCTGGCGTCGGAGGAGGGACGACGCGGACGGGCCGGGGAAGTGGTCCCAAGGCTGCGGCTGGCACGGTGGCGACGATAGAAGGCCCCGGTCGATCGGGAAGGAGCGGGGAGGGCGAAGCGGTTCCCTCGAGAGGCTGCGGCGGGCGTTGACTTCGGGGATCGATCGGGAATTGATCCCCCGATCGACCCAGTCCGGCGAGGGTGGCTGGGATCTGCCAAGTGGCAGATGAGGATTTTGTGGATCTGAAGAAAATGAGGGGAAGAGAGGAGGGGCTAGGGTTAGAGATGCCGAAATAGACTAGGGGTCTAAATATAGCAATTTTTAGGGTTAGGGGAGATTTAGGTGTGCTAGGAGCCCTCCGATCGCGATCCGACGGATCCGATCGCGGGGGTAGTCTAGAAGGCCCAGGAGAAGGCAGTAGACTGCAGTAGGGGTGTTTCCGGGACACAAAGTGAAGGCACTTTGGGCCCACACGAACAACGGATGGGATAGCCAACTGAGTCCAAACGTGACGAGATTTGAGAGGCGGGTTGCACACAACAAAACAACAACACAGACAACAACCTCGCGGCACACCGGTAATGTTACACGCCCAAACACCAAAGTAGGCCTCCGGGACGTCACGGACACGTGAGGGAGCTCCGGAACGCGAAACGGACAACGGGAAGAAACGCTTGGAACCAGATGCAACCGACAACACAAATGCAATGCGATGCACATGTCTACATGATATGAATGAATGCCACACACGCACACAACAACACGACGAAAACCCGAAAGACAAAGAACCCGAAATGGAATAGATGAAGCCGGAGATATATTATATACCCAAAAGGGAAAGTATTACATCCGGGGCATTACAAAGGGTGAGAGTGCGTATAATCCATGGACTCAACATTAGTCATAAGAACTCATATACTTATTGCAAAAATTTACGAGTCATCAAAACAGAGCAATCAACGGATGCTCCTAGGGGGGAGGTTGGTAGGAGTTAACCATCGCGCGCCCCCGACCTCCACACAAAGGTTGACACTCTACAAATACCTCATGCTTTAACTTAGTCACATAGCGGTTCACCATACGTGCATGCTACGGGAATCACTAACCTTAACACAAATATTTCTCAGTTTCATAATTACTCCACTAGCATGACTCTAATATCACTATCCTCATGTCTCAAAACATTTATCAAGCATCCAACATCTCCTTCTACTCAATGCACTTGATGTGATTTTTTTTACTACATTGACATTGGATGTTTATCATGTGAAGACTAGTTCCTTTAGCCTAAACACTTTACCATGATGTTTTAATAGACTCTAGAATAGATCTATGTGAAGCATGAGAGTTCAACAATTTCTACAAAATATTACCACCATAGTGCTCTAAAAGATATAAGTGAAGCACTAGAGCAAAAACTATTCAACTCAAAAGATATAAGTGAAGCATATAGAGTGTTCTAACAATTCATAGGGCATATTTAAATCTCTCAAATAGGTGTGTCCAGCAAGGATGATTGTGTCAAACTAACAAGCAAAGACTCAAATTATACAAGACGCTCCAAGCAACACACATAACATGTTGCGAATAGAAATATAGCTCCAAGTATAGTTACCGATGGATGAAGACGAAAGAGGGGATGTCTTCCCGGGGCATCCCCAAGCTTAGGCTTTTTATTATCTTGAATTTACTTGGGGTGCCATGGGCATCCCCAAGCTTAGGCCTTTGCTACTCCTTATTCAATAGTCCAGCAATACTCAAAACTTGAAAACTTCACAACACAAAACTTAGACAAAAATTCTCGTGAGCTCCGTTAGTAAGAGAAAGCAAACCACCACTCAAAGGTACAGCAAGGAATTCATTCATTGTTTATATTGGTGTTAAACCTACTATAATCCAAGTTCTCTATGGTTCATATCCTCCAATATTACTCATAGATGCATCAGAATAAGCAAACAACACACGAAAAACAGAATCTGTCAAAAACAGAACAGTCTGTAGTAATCTGCTGGGTTCGCCTACTTCTGGAACTCCAAAAAATTAAAACTAAATTGTTAAATTTGCGCACTTTGTCTACCAATCAGCAGCAAAAAGAATCAGCTAAAAAGCACGCTCTAGTAAAATCTGAAGACTACTTTAGTGAGCGCTCACGATTCTGTTTTTCGCAGCAAGATCGAATAAACTTCACACAAGTCTTACCAAAGGTTCTACTTGGCACAAACACTAAAAAAACATGAAAACACATCTAATCAGAGGCTAGATGAAATATTTATTCCCTAACAGCAACAAAAGCAAGAAACATAAAATTGGGTTGCCTCCCAACAAGCGCTGTCGTTTTACGCCCCTAGCTAGGCACGATACAAGATAGATCTAGGTATTGCCATCCTTGGAAGGCAATCCATAAGTGGATCTCATGATAGAATCATATGGTAATTTGATTTTCTTTCTAGGAAAGTGTTCCATGCCTTTCCTTAACAGAAATTGGAATATAATATTTCCTTCCTTCATATCAATAATTGCACCAATCGTTCTAAGTAAAGGTCTACCAAGAATAATAGGACATGAAGGATTGCAATCTATATCAAGAACAATGAAATCTACGGGCACATAATTCCTATTGGCAACAATAAGAACATCATTAATTCTTCCCATAGGTTTCTTAATAGTGGAATCCGCAAGATGCAAATTTAAAGAACAATAATCAAGCTCATGGAACCCTAGCAAATCACACAAAGTTTTTGGGATAGTGGAAACACTAGCACCCAAATCACACAAAGCATATCATTCATGATATTTTATTTTCATTTTGATAGTAGGTTCCCATTCATCATAAAGCTTTCTAGGTACAGAAACTTCCAACTCAAGTTTTTCTTCATAAGATTGCATCAAAGCATCGACTATATGTTTAGTGAAAGCTTTATTTTGACTATAAACATGCGGAGAATTTAGCACGGATTGCAACAAGGAAATACACAATCAAAGAGAAATTATCATAATTGAATCCCTTGAAATCAAAAGTAGTGGGTTCATCACTATGCAAAGTTTTAATATCTTCAATCCCACTTTTAGCAATTTTAGCATCAAGATCTAAAAACTCTGAATCATTGGGACATCTTAAAGCAGAATCATCTCCAATCCTATTCTCATCAAGATTAATACTAGAAAACAAGGATCTAATAGGAGACACATCAATAACTTTCAGATCTTCATCTTTATTTTCATGCTCTTCCAGTTTGGCAGCCATCTTATTGATCAAGGTAGACTGTTTATCGGAAATTTGGGCAATTAAGTTCTCAAGATGAGCAAGCTGAGATTTCAAACCAAAAAATTACTTAGACATATCATTAAGGTCTTTATTCATATATTTCATAAAAAAATTCTGTTCTTTAAGCTCACTTCTGAAAAAATCATTATGCTCAAATTGTATAGTCATAAAATGTCTAACATTGTTTTCAATCTCCTCCAGCCTCTGGAGGTGAGGGTCAATACTAATAGGGAGATCCATAATGACAAGCAAGCAAGCAAACACACACAAGCAAACAAGAAGCAAGCGAACGAGAAACACACGGTGGAAGAAGGGCGAATAAAACGACAAAGGTGAAGTGGGGGAGAGGAAAACGAGAGGCAAATAAATGTAATGCGAAGGATAAGGATTTGTGATAGGTACTTGGTATATGACTTTTGCGTAAGCCTCCCCGGCAACGGCGCCCGAAATTCTTCTTGCTACCTCTTGAGCTTGCGTTGTATTCCCTCGAAGAGGAAAGGGAAATGCAGCACAGTACCGTAAGTATTTCCCTCAGTTTTTGAGAACCAAGGTATAAATCCAGTAGGAGACCACACGCCAGTCCCTCGCACCTGCACAAACAAATAAGAACTTCGCGGCCAACGCTATAAGGGGTTGTCAATCCCTTTACGGTCACTTACGATAGTGAGATCTGATAGAGATGATAATTATATTTTTGGTATTTTTGGTATAGAAACAGAAAGTAAAGAAAGCAAATAAACAACGGCGTTAGAAATTTTCTAGTTGACGGGAAAGTAATATGATACAGATAGACCCGGGGGCCATAGTTTTCTCTAGTGGCTTCTCTCATGATAGCGGTATTCTACGGCGGGTAAACAAATTACTGTCGAGCAATTGATAGAAAAGCAAATAATTATGAGATTATCTAGGCATGATCATTGTATATAGGCATCACGTCCGAGACAAGTAGACCGACTCCTGCCTGCATCTACTACTATTACTCCACACATCGACCACTATCCAGCATGCATCTAGTGTATTGAGTTCATACGAACAGAGTAACGCTTTAAGCATGATGACATGATGTAGAGCGATAAACTCAAGCAATATGATGAAAACCCCATCTTTTTATCCTTGATGGCAACAATACAATACGTGCCTTACTGCCCCTACTGTCACTGGGAAAGGACACCGCAAGATTGAACCCAAAGCCAAGCACTTCTCCCACTGCAAGAACTATAGATCTAGTAGGCCAAACCAAACAAATAATTCAAAGAGACTTGCAAGGATATTATGAGCACACATAAAAAGTTCAGAGAAGAACCAAATATCTTTCATAGATAACCTTAATCATAAACTCACAATTCATCGGATCTCGACAAACACACCGCAAAAAGAGATTACATCGAATAGATCTCCTCGAAGACCGAGGAGAACTTTGTATTGAGATCCGGAGAGAGAGAAGAAGCCATCTAGATACTAGCTATGGACCCAAAGGTCTGTGGTAAACTACTCACAACTCATGGTGAGGGCGATGATGATGATGATGAAGGCCTCCGTGATGGATCCCCCTCCCGGAATAGGCTCCAAGATGGGATCTCCACGGGAACAACAGCTACGGAGGTGGAATTAGGGTTTTCTCTCTGCGTATGGAGTTTCTAGGGTACGTAGGCATATATAGGAGGAAGAGGGGTACCAAGGGCCACCGGGCCTGCCCTCGAGGCAGGGGGCGCGCCCCCACCCTCGAGGGTGGGTCCCCTGTCCTCTGGCTTGGCCCCGAAGTTTATCTCGCATGATTTTATCCAATAATATCTCCTGCGAAGGTTTCATTCCGTTTGGACTCCGTTTGATATTCCTTTTCTGCAAAACCTTGAAATAGGCAAAAAACATCAATCTGGACTGGGCCTTTGGGTTAGTAGGTTAGTCCCAAAAATGATATAAAAGTGAATGATAAAGCCCATTAATCATCTAAGACTTCATAAATAATAGCATGGAACAATAAAAAATTATAGATACGTTGGAGATGTATCAACGATCTCCAGAGCCCCGAACGGACTCCTGATCAGCCCTCCCGAGAGAGATTAGGGCTCGGCGGCGGCTCCATCTCCTGAAACGTGATAATTCCTTCTCTCCTATTTTTCTTTCCCCGAAACGGAAGATATAGGATCTGGGGGTACGTCGGTGGAGCATCGGGGGGCCCTCGAGGCAGGGGGCGCGCCCTGGGAAGGGGGGCACGCCCCCACCCTCGAGGACAGGGCGTGGGCCCCTCGGAGAGTATCTTCTTGCAGATATTTTTTATATTTTCTGAAATAATTCTCCGTTGATTTTCAGACGATTCCGAGAACTTTTTATTCTGCACAAAAACAACACCATGGCAGTTCTGCTGAAAAAAGCGTCAGCCCGGGTTAGTTCCATTCAAATCATGCAAGTTAGAGTCCAAAACAAGGGCAAAAGGGTTTGGAAAAGTAGATACGTTGGAGACGTATCAACCCCCCCAAGCTTAAACCTTTGCTTGTCCTGAAGCAATTCAATTGATAAACTGAAAGTGATAAAGAAAAACTTTGACAAACTCTGTTTGCTCTTGTTGTTGTAAATATGTAAGCTAGCATTCAGGTTTTCAACAAGATCATGAACTAACCATATTCACAATAACTTTCAGGTCTCAAGACTACTCACATCAATGGCATAATCAAATAGCGAGCAATAATAATAAACCTCGGATGACAACACTTCTCAGAAAAATCATGATATGATATAACAGGATGGTATCTCGCTAGCCCTTTCTGAGACCGCAAAACATAAATGCAGAGCACCTTTATAGATCAAGGACTGACTAGACATTGTAATTCATGGTAAAAGAGATCTAGTCACAATCATACTCAATGCAAATTAATAGTAATACATGCAACAATAGAGGTGCTCTCCTACTGGTGCTTTTTGATAAGAGGATGATGACTCTGCATAAAAGTAAATAGATAGGCCCTTCGCAGAGGGAAGCAGGGATTTGTAGAGGTGCCAGAGCTCGATTTTTAAATAGAGATGAATAACATTTTGAGCGGTATACTTTCATTGTCAACATAACAACCAAGAATCTCGATATCTCCCATGCTACGCACATTATAGGCGGTTCCCAAACAGAGTGGTAACGTTTATACTCCCCCAACCACCAACAAGCACACTCCATGGCTAAACCAAAACAACGGGTACCATCCAAACCAGCAACAGCCCTGGGGGAGTTTTGTTTAATTATTATGATTTTGAGCATGTGACTGGGCATCCCGGTTACCAGCCATTTTCTCATGAATGATGAGCGGAGTCCACTCATCGTGAGAATAACCCACCTAGCATGGAATATATAGACATCCCTAGTTGATACATGAGCTGTTCGAGCATACAAAACAAAATTTCATTTGAAGATTTAGAGTTTGGCACATACAAATTTACTTGGAACGACAGGTAAATACCGCATATAGGAAGGTATGGTGGACTCATATGGAATAACTTTGGGGTTTATGGAAGTGGATGCACAAGCAGTATTCCCGCTTAGTACAGGTGAAGGCTAGAAAGAGACTGGGAAGTGACCAGCTAGAGAGCAACAACGGTCATGAACATGCATTAAAATTAATCAACAATGAATGCAAGCATGAGTAGGATATAAATCACCATGAACATAAATATCATGAAGGCTATGTTGATTTGTTTCAACTACATGCGTGAACATGTGCCGAGTCAGGTCACTTAAATCTTTCAAAGGAGGATACCACCCATCATACCACATCACAACCATTTTAATATCATGTCGGCACGCAAGATAGACCCATATAAACTCTCAACTAATTAAGCATGGCATAGGAAGCTATGATCTCTAATTGTCATTGCAAACATGTTTCATTCATAACAAGTTGAATCAGGAACAACGAGCAATCATATTTACAATAACAAGAGAGGTCGAGTTCATACCAGCTTTTCTCATCTCAATTAGTTCATCATATATCATCCTTATTGCCTTTCACTCGCACGACCGAACGGTGTGGGTAATAATAATAGTGCACGTGCATTGGACTAAGCTGGAATCTGCAAGCATTTAATACAAGAGAGAAGACAAGGTAATATGGCTCAAGGTTAAATCAACAACAAAGCATATGAGAGCCACTAAGCATTTTCATCATGGTCTTCTACTCTTAACCCCTAAAGAAAAGAAAAGAAACTTGTTTACACAGGAAAGCTCCCAACAAGCAAAAGATGAACGGGATTTTTTTTTGGGTTTTCATTTTTAGTTACTACTACAAGCAAAGAAAGTAAACTAGCTAGAAGCTACAACTAATAATTTTTTGTTTTTCTGGGTTTTTCTAGTACACAAGAAAAAAACTAAGAAAAAGAAATCTAAACTAAGCATGGATGGTACAGTGGAAGAGTGTGAGCACCGACACCTAAATAAGTGGGAACATGAATGTAAGTCGGTGAGAAACACGTACTCCCCCAAGCTTAGGCTTTTGGCCTAAGTTAGTCTATGGACAGTACTGGCCTGACGGATATCCAAAGTTGTAGTTGGGGTCATACTGAGATGCAGCAGATGCTGCATGCTGAGCTGCAGCTCGAAGGCGGGTTGCCTCCGTCTTGTTATAATAGGCATTTTCCTCCTCCATAGTTATAGTGTATCTCCTTTTTTCCTGAAATTTAAACAAAGTAGGGGCAGAAAGAACAATAGGGATGGCATGCTGCCTGTTAAAGATTAGTCGATATTTGAGGGTTTGATTATCCCACTCTATAAACCGGTGATAGCCATAGCAGGACAATCTAAATAAGCAGGAGGTAAAGGTTCATCATTTGTGTGCATAGACACACCAAGATAGCGGGCTATGCGAGTAGCATAGATCCCACCAAATAAATCTCCACGCAAACCATGATGGTGAAGCCTACGTGCAACAATTGCTCCCAAGTTATATTGTCTATCACCTAGTACGGCACTCCTGAGAACACTAAGATCAGGGACACACATGTGACAAGCCTCATCTTTACCATTTATGCATCTACCGATAAAGAGAGCAAAGTAATGAATAGCAGGAAAATGTATGCTCCCCGTGGTAGCTTGTGTTACGTCCCTGGATTCTCCCACTGTAATACTAGCAATGCATTCTCTAAATTCAGATTTGCGAGGATCACTCATACTGCCCCACTATGGGAGCTTGCAGGCAACATTAAAATCCTCTAAATCCATGGTATTAGATTTATCATAAAGGTCAAACAGGATAGTGTGAGAATTATGTGAAGATGAAAATTTAAACCTTCTCACAAAGCTATCAGTTAAGCCACGGTTTTGAGTGCACTTATCTTGTAGGAAGTCCTCGAGGTCAGGTTGCGCACATATGCGTAAAATTCATCCTTGATGCCAGCTTGACCCATGAACTCATTTGACGACCATTCACAGGGCCGCACATCAGCATCCCTCGGTGGTTCAGCATCCGGCTCACGGAACGCGAGCCTCGGTTCTTGCTTCCTTGAAGGACCACCTTGGAAGTTTCTCCTAGAAATTTTTCTGAATTTTTCTGAAATTTTTAGTAACTTCAAAATAAAAGTTAACCAAACTCAACAAGATTGATAGCAACAACTCCTATAAGTGCCTAGAGGCTATATCATGCATTAGGACTACTTGGGACCAAGAAAGTTTGACATGCAAGCTCAAGAACAAGGTCACCACAGCAGCATAAATTTAAAACAAATAAAGCACTAGAACAAAAACTAATTGGACCAATGGAGGAGTCACATACCAAGGAACAATCTCCCCAAACGGTTTGGTGAATGGTGCTTTGAGCAAGGAGATCGAAAATGGCAGCAAAATGAGCTAGAACTCGGGTTTGAGCTGGTTGGGGATTTTTTTTGGGAGGAATAAGAAGAGCATGGGTGAAAGGATAAGTGGAGGGGGGCCACGTGGGGCCCTCGAGGCAGGGGGCGCGCCCTGAGCCCTCATGGCCATGTGCTGGCTCCCCTCACTGTGTGTTCAGTGCCATATTTTCTTAAATATTCTAGAAAAAATCATATTTCATTTTCATGGCATTTGGAGAACTTTTATTTTTGGGATGTTTTTTATTGCACGGATAAGTCTGGAAATAGACAGACAATACTATTTTTCTTTTATTTAACCTAATGCAATGTAATGTAGGCATGTATTCCGAATATAGTCATACGTGTTTATGGAAAAGAACTTGCATGACATCTTTTGTCCTACCCTCCCGTGGTAGCGGGGTCCTATTGGAAACTAAGGGATATTAAGGCCTCCTTTTAATAGAGTACCGGACCAAAGCATTAACACATAGTGAATACATGAACTCCTCAAACTATGGTCATCACCGGGAGTGGTCCCGATTATTGTCACTTCGGGATTGCCGGATGATAACACATAGTAGGTGACTATAGACTTGCAAGATAGGATCAAGAACACACATATATTCATGAAAACATAATAGGTTCAGATCTGAAATCATGGCACTCGGGCCCTAGTGACAAGCATTAAGCATAGCAAAGTCATAGCAACATCAATCTCAGAACATAGTGGATACTAGGGATCAAACCCTAACAAAACTAACTCGATTACATGATAGATCCCATCCAACCCATCACCGTCCAGCAAGCCTACGATGGAATTACTCACACTCGGCGGTGAGCATCATGGAATTGGTGATGGAGGAAGGTTGATGATGAGGATGGCGACGATCTCCACTCTCCGTAGCCCCGAACGGACTCCAGATCAGCCCTCCCGAGAGAGATTAGGGCTTGGCGGCGGCTCCGTCTCGTGAAACGCGATAATTCCTTCTCTCCTATTTTTTTCTCCCCGAAACGAAAGATATAGGATCTGGGGGTATGTAGTTCGAGCATCGGGGGGCCCTCGAGGCAGGGGGGCGTGCCCTGGGAAGGGGGGCGCGCCCCCCACTCTCGAGGACAGGGTGTGGCCCCCCGGTGTGTATCTTCTTGGAGATATTTTTTATATTTTCGGAAATAATTCTCCATTGATTTTCAGGCGATTCCGAGAACTTTTTATTTTGCACAAAAACAACATTATGACAGTTCTGCTGAAAACAGCGTCAGTCCGGTTTAGTTCCATTCAAATACGGCAAGTTAGAGTCCAAAACAAGGGCAAAAGGGTTTGGAAAAGTAGATACATTGGAGACGTCACACAACAGCAGCAACATCAACCATGGGAGGAGTGGAGGAGCACAACAGCAGCAACAACGAGAGGAGGAGGGAAGGAGCACAACAGCAGCAACAACAACCAGAGGAGGAATGGAGGAGCACACCACCAGCAGCAACCAGGGGAGGAGGGAAGGTAGCCGCCAGGGAGAGGGTTAGGTCAAGGTGAGGGGGAATGGATCCTCTATAGGGTTTCCAGGGGTGGGATGGGCCGATGGGCCAAGCAAATACTGTTAAAAACACATAACTGTTGGGGTCCCAAAATAAGTGAGTCGTTCAACTCAGACACAACGACTAGTCATGACTAGTCGAGACTAGTCGCTCGAGTCGCTCGACTCATGCCAAGAGTCGAGTCGAGAGCCTGAGTCGCTCCTGCAATGGTGACTCGTCGACTAGTCGTGACTAGTCGAGCGACTCGAAAATAGAGTGTCAACCACATCTTATTCTTCGCAGCTATCACCAACGAAGCTGCTCAAGAACTCCACGGAAGCATCTGCTGCGTCCAGGTACGTTTCATTCCCTCCTTCAGATCTGTAGGAATACCCCAATGTTCTTCATATCTCGTCATAGTTCATTGATGTTCTATGGTTCATACCGCCATGTTCTTCCATTTAGATCTAGCTTTAGATGAAACCTCCATAGAAACAGTCCATTAGCAACAATAGCGCCATTTTGGATGTGGAGAACTTATATCTTTGTTAGAATCCGTCCATTGAGCAGCCAATGCTTCCACTGTCCACCTTTGGTTTAGTGAATATTTTTCTTTTCAGACGATTTTGCAGATCCTGTAGTCGCAATTGCTTCCGTAGAAACTTGTTTTTGTCAACACTTATGAGAAAAAAATCATTAGTCCCTTGAATAGGACGAGCCAGTCTATGGTTTGGCGGTTCATAGTTGTACGTATAACTTGTATACCTTAACTTGTCGGCTCAGCCATCTTGAAGGAATTTGGTGACTCATTATTACTAGCAATTTGCATCAGTTTGTCCATGAATTGAAAAACATTGAACCACCCTTTTGTTATAACGGCTTACCAAATTGAATAGCTTGACGACTCATAATAATACAGCTTACTCATTGTATCATATTACCGACTCATCATCCTTGACTGTCCTCGCGAGTTATTACCCATAGATTTAACATGCTAATTCATTGTTACTTCATTTATCTTGCAGTTTTTAGAAAACTTAACTTGACCCGCCATGGCAAGTCTCGACAAAGTGACTTGTTGGGCTAGTTCTTGATACGTCCAAAACGTATTTATAATTTCTGCTTGCTCCATGCCTCTTTTGTGTGATATTGCTATGATATTTATGCACTTCCATACACTTTTGATCATATTTGGACTAACCTATTAACTCAGTGCACCCCAGTGCCAGTTTCTGTTTTCTGCTGTTTTTGTATTTCAGGTTTACCCATTACGTAAATTGCCAGAAAAATTCCGGGAAAAATATATAAAAAATTAGCGTTCCGGAAGCTTCCATGCGGCCAAAGTAGGGCCGGAGGGGGGCCACCAGGGCTCCAGGCGGCTAGAGGGCGCGCCCCCCTCCTGGCCGCGCCGCTAGGGCGCTTGGGCCCCCTGGACTCCCCTGACGCCCCCCTTTGGCATATATTTACACCGCGTCCCGAAACCCTCAAGGACGGAACCCTTTTTCGAGATCTCATCTCTGTTCCGCCGCCGCCGCGCTTCCAAGATCGGGAGCACTAGGAGAACACTTCCCGGCACCCTGCCGGAGGGGAGAACCACCACCGGGAGCCTCTCCTCCACCATGGACGCCTCCCGGATGAGTTGCGAGTAGTCCCCCTTGGACCATGGGTCCATGACCAGTAGCTATGTGATGTTCTCCTCCCCTCTTTGTTCTTCACCTATTAGACCTCGTGAGCTGCCCTGATCGAGGCACATATGTAATCCTTATGCTGTTGCTATGATGAGTTTGCTGGGATCCGATGGATTATGAGATTATGTTCAGATTGTGTGTGAGTAATATATTTGATTTACCTCTTTTATATTTATGTTCTTAAGTAATTCTTCCATGTTCTCCGTTGCTGTTTATTGCTTTGGCCAAGTAGTAGGTAGTAACTCCAAGAGGGAACGTTATGCTTGATTGTGGGTTCATGCCCCTCGATAACTAGCTTGAGTGACAGAAACATGAGTCTAGGGGATGTGCTGTTGCCACAAGGGGGAAAACAACGATGCTTGTACTCGCGGGTGCAAGGATTGTTTACTTTACGCAAAGTTCTTTTAATGCAATTGTCTGTTGCTTTGAGTTTACACTATGGGTGGGACTCGCAACTTAATACCAGCGAGATGTTCTGGATAGATATCTCAAGGTGGATGATTAGTAGTAGATGCAGATGGATTTCGGTCTACTTACCTTGGTGTACCGCCCATGCTTTTGAGCCTCTACCTTTCTTGTAGCATAGTTAGGATTGGTTTGCGCACATAATCCTGTCAATTGCCCAGTTGTAATTTGTTTACCTCGCTTAGCTGTTTTATCGTCTTTTGGGAGAGAGACATCACTAGTGAACATCATGGGACCCCGGTCCATATTACCATCACTGATCACATCCGCTATTTACTTTCAGTTCTTACTTACTAGTTGCAGTCATACCTATCACTATTATCTCTTGCGTTTGATCCTTTGTAAACGACAAGGCCGGAGGGATTGACAACCTCTCTGTACTCGTTGGGAGCAAAGTTATTTGTATTTGTGTGCAGGTCCGGTCAATCGCTAGTTGCGCCGCTAGCGGTTGACACCTTCTTGTTGACCCTCGGAGTCTCAGGGGAATTCGATCCTTGGTATCTTTGCCAAGGGAAAACTACCGCTACACTGCATCTCAAACCTTCCACTTGGGGTAACCAACGAGGGGAGAGAAGCCATCAAGCAAAGTTTTCTGGCGCCGTTGCCGGGGACTCCACTCTTCAAGATAGGGGAGTTGCACGCTATCTTTTACCTTTGCTTTTTAGTCTTGTTAGTTTACCTTTCAGTTTTTGCTTTAGTATTCTTTATCAAAAATCACAAAAAAAAATTATTTGCTTTTCTGTTAGTAGTCCTTTCTGTTTAGTCAAGCATGTTAGGATTTGGTGCTTTGAGGGAATCAGAAGTTCTAGATTTCCATCAAAGGGATGGAGAAAATATGAAGAAGGCATGGGACAGAATTTCTGATGCACATAGGAGAATTATGCCTTGGATACCTATAAAAATTGTGCTTAGAAATTTTACCATGGTCTTTTTAAATGGTGTAAACACTCTCTTGATATTATAGCTGAAGGAGATTTCCTAGAGTGTGATGAAGCTAGAGCTCTTGAAATTATACATGGTCTATCTAGTTACTTTGTTTATGATCATAATTTTGATAATGTCATAGATAGACTTGCTACTATTGAGAAGAGAATGGATGCTCTAGATTTGATGAAGGTAGAGAAACCCAAACCCAATAAGAGAGATATTTTGGAAATAGACAATGATTGGGAGCCTTTTGTTAGGATTAGCATCTCTAATCAAGACTTCCTTGCTTATTGTGATATTGGATCTATGGTTTCTACTATGCCAAAAATTATTCATGATTCTTTAAAATTTAACATGGATAGATTATCATCTCATCATGAACACACTAATGGAGATATTTCTGAGATCCAGGGAAGAATAAAAGACGTGCCAGTTACATTCCTTAAAGTGATTGCAATGGTTGATTTCTTCATCATGAAGCCAAACCAAGGAAATATAGTGCTTGGAAGGGACTTCCTCCGAGCCATAAAAGGCTTCATCGATATAGGTAAGGGACAAATCCGCTTACGCAGGAAGGCAAAAGGTATGTACCCCTTTCCTAGAAGGAACAAGAGTGAACTTGTTGAGGAACCATTTGAAGCAATTTATAACTCCGATTATTATGATGATCATTCATTCCTCTTTGCATTATACCTAGCTTAAAGACATAAAAGAAAGCGCTTTTGGGAGGCAGCCCACAATGAATAAAATTTTATTTTGCTTTTGTTGTGTCTTGATGTTGTTACTACAGTAGCATCATCATTGTATCTTTACTTTTCAGCTTTGTGCCAAGTTTAGCCTCTGATTGCAAGAAAGTTCAAAAGTTGTGACGTGCTGTCCAGGAAACAGATTTTGTCCTTGGACAGAAAAATTCGTATAAAATCACCAGATCATCTTTTTGGTCTGAATTTTTTCGACAGAGTGCCCTATACAATTGGCTTTCGGGCGTCTGTTCTGAGTTTTTTTATTTGAGTTGTAGAAGTGCCCCGAAAAAATTATTTACTACCTGCTGGTCTGTTTTTCACAGATTCTGTCCTGTTTTGCCTTTCCTTCATTTTGCAAACCTTGAGCTTGCTTTTACTTTGCAAAAACCTTTTGGCAATCTTGAGAAACAGTAGACCTTCAAGAATATCCTTATTTCCAGCAAGGAAAAATTATTTTATTATGGGTACTAACCTAGCTAATCAGATTATGATGAGTTATGTATGAAGGGAGTTTTCAAGTGTGCGAGGGAAGATGATAAAAAGATTCAGGAAGTGTCAAACGCTCAAGCTTGGGGATGCCCCCGTGCACCCCCAAGAAATATTCAAGAAGACTCAAGCGTCTAAGCTTGGGGATGCCCCGTGCATCCCCTTCTCCATCAACATTATCAGTTCGTCTTTCGTTCCACTATATTTTTATCACTTCATGTGTTATGTGCTATGCTTGGAGCGTCTTGCTTTTAGTTTCCTTTTTAGTTTTCTTTAGCTTTGCTTGCTGTTCATAACGAGTTGGAACTCAGCTTTCTTTGTGTGGGAGAGAAACACGCTCCACTTCAACCTAGAGCACAACATAGAATTTTCATGTCTATCTTTGCTGTGTGTGTTCTTTATCTTTCAATAGCTACTATCATGTTCAGCTCTTAGTTTTCATGCTTTACTTTTTGAAGAGCTTTTGTTTAGTTGGTTGCTGGAACTCTCTTTAGTTATCATGCTTATCTTGTTAAGAGAGTTGGCTTCTGTTGCACTGGTTGATATGTCTATGATAAAAATGCTATGTGCATAATGGTGATTAGTAGTTCATGTTTTCTTATGGTTAGTCTCAAATAGCTGGGGGGTTCTTAATGTGTTATTGAAGTACCAACATGATTTGTTTGCCTATGATGTGGTATGGTTTAGTGATATCTTCCTCCAAGAATTTATTTTGATTGACTTGGCATATGCTCACGCATATTTAAGACTGTAAAGAAAGTCTATCAAGCCTTGATGATCTTTAATTTTTGAGTAGTGATATAACTTCCATGCCCGATTCAATGTTGTTTTGTCGCTCTGCATGATTATGACCGTCATTGCTCTTTCACTTGGTCGCTCCCAGTCTGTTGCTAACCTTCGCCTGTACTAAGCGGACTGACTGATTGTGCATCCAAAATCCTTTAAACAAGTTATGCCATATGAGTCCACCATACCTTCCTATACATGGTATTTACCTGCCATTCCTAATGAAGACTTTCATGTACCATCTCGAAATTATTCAAAAAAGCATTTCTCTTTTGTGCCTCTGTTTTAGCTCATGAGGAAGTAGTAGTTAATTCATGATCTTTTTAAGTTGGACAAGCTTCACCCCGGGATTGCATGTCTAATGTGCAAACCCATAATACGAGAAGGAACTGGCAAAGAGTGCGCCCGGCTCATTAAAAAAATATACAACAAACAAACCCTCCTTCACGCTTTGTTCATGAGAAATCAGAAAACTTTGGCAGTGATAAACAAAGGAGATTAAGAGGATGTGATCGTCCTCATGCGGGAGCCGTTCCTCGAAACTTGTCCAGCTCAAGAAGTGATTGAGTTATCTACTAGCATTCGTTGATGAAATATGCATATTCTAAAAAATAATTATTACCTCTATTTTTAAAACCAAGAGCTCTGGTACATGTTTAGTTTTTGTTTCCGACCACGGGTTTTTAACCTTGCCAACAAAAGCCACGGTTCGAGAGTCTCCACCTTCTCTCTTCAAAGCACCAACTGTTGAGAGCATGATTGTCATTCTGAGTGTAATGTGCATTGTCCCAAAGTACCATTGTCTTCTGCATGATTATGATATCGCTTATTCTGAAATCATTGTATCTAGTCATCACTTAAACTTTGGAGGTGCCCCTGCATTTATGTTTTTCTTCACTAAAGGGGGCAAGCGAGATATCACTTTGTCATGTTTGCACACCATGCTCATTACAAATCTATTGAGTGTTTTAGTATCATATTGTAAAACTTTCAGTTCTTTGTGATATTCTCATGAGGCAACTTAACTACTACAGATTCATTGTCTCAGTAAGCATTTTTCATGTGACTATGAAAAGTTCTTATATGGTTAATAGCATGTCACCACAGAAATTATGCTTGTTATCATTTACCTACTCGAGGACGAGCAGGAATTAAGCTTGGGGATGTTGATACGTCCAAAACGTATCTATAATTTCTGCTTGCTCCATGCCTCTTTCGTGTGATATTGCTATGATATTTATGCACTTCCATACACTTTTGATCATATTTGGACTAACCTATTAACTCAGTGCACCCCAGTGCCAGTTTCTGTTTTCTGTTGTTTTTGTATTTCAGGTTTTCCCATTACGTAAATTGCTAGAAAAATTCCGGGAAAAATATATAAAAAATCAGCGTTCCGGAAGCTTCCATGCGGCCAAAGTAGGGCCGGAGGGGGGCCACCAGGGCTCCAGGCGGCCAGAGGGCGCGCCCCCCTCCTGGTTGCGCCGCCAGTGCGCCTGGCCCCCCTGGCCTCCTCTGACGCCCCCCTTTGGCATATATTTACACCGCTTCCCGAAACCCTCGAGGACGGAACCCTTTTTCGCGATCTCATCTATGTTCCGCCGCCGCCGCGCTTCCAAGATCGGGAGCACCAGGAGAACTCTTCCCGGCACCCTGCCGGAGGGGAGAACCACCACCGGGAGCCTCTCCTCCACCATGGACGCCTCCCGGATGAGTTGTGAGTAGTCCCCCTTGGACCATGGGTCCATGACCAGTAGCTATGTGATGTTCTCCTCCCCTCTTTCTTGTTCACCGATTAGACCTCGTGAGCTGCCCTACATGATCGAGGCACATATGTAATCCTTATGCTGTTGCTATGATGAGTTTGCTGGGATCCGATGGATTATGAGATTATGTTCAGATTGTGTGTGAGTAATATATTTGATTTACCTCTTTTATATTTATGTTCTTGAGTAATTCTTGCATGTTCTCCGTTGCCGTTTATTGCTTTGGCCAAGTAGTAGGTAGTAACTCCAAGAGGGAACGTTATGCTTGATTGTGGGTTCATGCCCCTCGATGACTAGCTTGAGTGACAGAAACATGAGTCTAGGGGATGTGCTGTTGCCACAAGGGGGAAAACAACGGTGCTTGTACTCGCGGGTGCAAGGATTGTTTACTTTACGCAAAGTTCTTTTAATGCAGTTGTCTGTTGCTTTGAGTTTACACTATGGGTGGGACTCGCAACTTAATACCAGCGAGATGTTCTGGATAGATATCTCAAGGTGGATGATTAGTAGTAGATGCTGATGGATTTCGGTCTACTTACCTTGGCGTACCGCCCATGCTTTTGAGACTCTACCTTTCTTGTAGCATAGTTAGCATTGGTTTGCGCACATAATCCTGTCAATTGCCCAGCTGTAATTTGTTTACCTCGCTTAGCTGTTTTATCGTATTTTGAGAGAGAGACATCACTAGTGAACATCATGGGACCCCGGTCCATATTACCATCACTGATCACATCCGCTATTTACTTTCAGTTCTTACTTACTAGTTGCAGTCATACCTATCACTATTATCTCTTGCGTTTGATCCTTTGTAAACGACAAGGCCGGAGGGATTGACAAACTCTCTGTACTCGTTGGGAGCAAAGTTATTTGTATTTGTGTGCAGGTCCGGTCAATCGCTAGCTGCGCCGCTAGCGGTTGACACCTTCTTGTTGACCCTCGGAGTCTCAAGGGAATTCGATCCTTGGTATCTTTGCCAAGGGAAAACTACCGCTACACTGCATCTCAAACCTTCCACTTGGGGTAACCAACGAGGGGCGAGAAGCCATCAGTTCTCAAGTCTCCACACCCATGCTGAATGAGCTTGTGGACCAAGGATTATTGCCGGCTCAGGATGTGATCAGCTGGCGGGACCTTGAAGAAGAAAGCACTCCTCAACCCGATGAAGAAGAAATTGTCACCTTTGTAGATCATCTGCACAGAGGCTTTAAGCCACCATGATCCAAATTTTTCCGCGACGTGCTTCATTTTTTCAACCTTCATCCTCAAGATCTCACCCCCAACTCAGTTGTCAACCTCTGGCAATTCTAAATCTTTTGCGAGGTGTATCTTCAGATGGCTCCAACTGTCATCCTCTTTCGAGAGTTATTTTACATCAACCATCAAACGGAATTTAAAGACGACCCTAGCATAGAACTTGGTGGAGTCTCTATCCAAAGGAGGAAAACCAGTGCTCTTTCTGAGGTCAAACCAGCGCGTCATCCAATGGGTTGGAATAAGAACTGGTTTTATTGCAAGAACACCGCCCCTCCATGAGAACACCCACTGCCGGGTTATAGTTTGGACCGGCTTGATGGTACAGTTGCTTTCCTGGGTTGGCCGACCAGCGAAGAGAGGAAACAAATATTCCCCTTATATTATAAGATAAGGGCCTTGATGGTTAATGGCCTCAGTAGAGTCCATTTGACCCGGTGTTGGATAAGTTGTCGGATCAAGCCCATCACCTTGTGGGGTGATTTGATGTGCAAACTAGTAATCCACTTGATGCTCAACACCTTAGTCAGGCCAATCTATCTGAAGATAAAGTGAACAAAACCACCAAGAAGCTGCTAGGAGAGTCTCAAGACAAGTGCAGCAAGACCGGTCCTGCTCCTTTCTGTCTTACCAATCCAGTCCCTCCAATAAGTCTTATTTGTAATCTTATTTTTCCTATCCTGTTCATCTTTGATTTTGTTATACTTAAATTTTGGCTCATCGTGTGTGTAGGCAAATGGTAAGTTCTGGAGGAAGAAGATTAAGAAAAGTGCTGGTCCTCCACCCGAGCCAGTGGATGACCCAGATGCTGATGAGTCGAACATTAATGAGCCAGACGTTGGCGAGTCAGAGGTAGAACTTGATTCTCTTGGTCGTCTTTTTATTGAGCTTGCTGACGCTTCCACTTCTCAGGGTTATAACAAAGGTAGTCAAGCCGCCCATATTTAGGTAATTTATGTCACCTCTGGCTCAGATTTTTTTGTCCCCAACAGATCAAGAAGAGCCATCAGGAGGGTGTCCTTTTCTCATCCAAATGCTTATTTGGACACAAAATTTCTTTTGAAGAAAACACAACAAGCAAGCAAGCGTAAGATCCGGAGCCCTTCTTACGAGTTGACCGCCGGGTTATCACGTCAGCCGGCGGCTCGAAAGCGACGGCTTGAGGTGCCTCACAGTCCCACTTCATCTCTTTCTCGAGCTAGACTTATTAGGCAACAACTTAACCCTTCTGACTCGAATTATCAAGAGTCAGATCCATCCTCTGGCGAGTCAACCACTACTCAAACGTCGGCTTTCAGCATCAAGCACAGGTGATTACTTAAAATATCTTACCTTGTCATTGTATATTTTATTAACTGAAACTTGTCTACATTTGTATCAGGGCCAAGGCCATGGCTAGAAAAAAGGTTGCACTACTGCAGGTTGCTGCTAACGCGACACTACGATCAGAGACCCTTTCATGAAACTATGTGCGATGCAATAATCGCAAAAGGGGATGTAAAAAACCCGTCAAAATGGGTGCAAAACGTTTGCGATGGAGGCTGCATCAAACATGGTTTAGATTTTAGTTGCATGTGCGATGCAGGGCATATTGTTCAGTTCAATGAACTGTTTGTGATGATGAGGAACAAAAGAAACGGGCAGCCAGATGAAGATGTGTGCGATATACACCATACGGTTCACTCGGATGAACTGTTTGAGATTAGGCAACACAAAAGAAACGGTCAGCCAGATGAAGGTGTGTGCAATATACGACATGCGGTTCACTTGGATGAACTGTTTGCTTTGAGCCAAGAGAACATAAACGGTTCAATATAACAAGATGTGTGTGATACGCGACAAACAGGTCTGTAATCAGAAATGTGTGCGAAGATCGATAATAACACAGACGATTGCTGCTAATAAGCCGCGTGTGTTGTGGGCAAACGCTTGGTGGTATACAATTGTCAGCGATTGATGAAATCATCACCGACGGGTTCCCCAGTATGGTCCGTGTGCTATGTCATTGCACACAGAACAACATCATATGTACTTATAACTTATAAGACTTGATTCCATTAACAAATTGAACATCAAATTACATATGTGGCTAGTACACACATGACCTTTGCACACACGAAAGTACGTTCCAAAATGCCTAGGAAACTCAAATAATGTATAAAAAGGCAAAACGAACCATGCATAATTTCATATTTTTAGGGCGACACTACTATATATAGTTGCATGTTGCCTCTGTAAAATAAATCAAGACGGGAAGAGACAGCGTATGTCGTTTCGCATACATAGATGACAAGGTCCCTCTTGGAACCATGAGCCTTTTTGAGAGAAGCTCCGATTTGTAAGAAGTTTGTACAAAAGCTTGTCCCAAATTGGACTAACTTTTTACCACAACATGTTGCTGCTATGTCATAACACCATGCCAAGTTTCATGATTTTGAGGCGAGTTTTGGATTTACAGTAATTTTAAAACTAGGTTTCTCAATGTTTGCTGTCGAGTCGGCACAGCCCTGGATAGGCTTTTTTCTCGTGGGTCCTGAATGACAAATACAAATCTGTCACTACCATGCTACTTTTCTTATTAAGAATTACGGCCCATTTGGTGTGCTAGCTGAAAATAAGTTTGTGCTGGTGGGCACTAAGAACTTGCAGGTTCTGTAATGAACAAAGATCTCGAGGATCCCGCGAGAGTGATGGTCTTTCCCTATGTTGTGAATGCTTATAATATTTATGTCTTAATTAAAGAAATGGCAAGCCATTGTCCCAGTATGAAGGAAAATATGGGTCAAAACCGAGTTGAAAAGGGAAACAACATCTAACTCCAGCTTACAAATAGTACAAAAGCAAGAGGATTAATTGCGCGCCAGTTTTTTTGCTGAAACGATTCCAAATTTTCGGCTTCCATGGAAATATCTACCTCCCCGCCCCCATACTAAAAGCCACATTTCCCCTCTTTTCGCCTTCCTTTCCAAGTTGAAACCTTCACTCCTTGCTTGCAGCGCTGCTGCCTCCTCACTAACAACCCTCCTTCATGCTGCTCGGCCTCGCCTATCCAGGCAGGTAATCCACACCCGACCCCCATCCTCCTCCTCATTCCACATCCCAAATGCCCTGACCGCCGGCGCGAGAGTGACACCTTCCACCCAAATCACCGACCCCTCCACCAAATAAGCGCCGCCCTAAGCCATGGTGCACGCAGTGTAGCCAGGATCTCAAGGAGCATTTGGTAGTAGAGAAGCAAATCATGGCCGCACGCGCGAATGAGGTCGCAACGGCTGCCATTCGTGCCGACCCCCAGATCTTGGAGGAGCACCTCGCCGTCGAGGCCACCGTTGACGCCTCGCGCGCCGACGCGGTTGGCTGCTTTAAATGACAGTTCGTGGCATTTTCTCGAGGCCATCGTTTGCTAGCTACTGCCTTTCCTTAACAAATTCTAGTGAATTGTGCTATCTACTTTTACCATGCAATCTTCTGCTATAGTGTATATGTTCTATATGTCGTGCAATGTGGTGTTTAGTTAACTGCTTGGTTCAATTCTGCAAATGTGATGTTCAATTCTGCAGGGTGCAATATTTCCAAGTTGTTAAGCATGCTTGGTTTGGTTAACTGTCTGATCTTCTATTACGAGTATGTTTTATTGTGCAATGTGGTGCTCAATTAACGTTTGGTTTATTTGTTGTGGTGTTTAGTTAACTGCTTGGTTCAATTCGACAATGCGATGTTCAATTGTTGTGGCTGCATTCTATTATTGCATACCATGTGAGGAATAAATCGAATTTGGCTGTACTAAACACATGAGAAACAAATACAATTGCTATATTTCCAAGTTGTTAAGCATGCTTGGTTTGGTTAACTGTTTGATATTCTATTAGGAGTATGTTATATTGTGCAATGTGGTGCTGAGTTAATGTTTGGTTCATTTGTTGTGGTGTTTAGCTAACCGTTCGGTTCAATTCTACAGTGTAATGTCCAATTGTCGTGCGTAGAATTTTGTATTGTTGTGCATGCGAGGAATAAATCGAATTTGGCTACACTTAATATTTGAGAAACATATGCAATTGCTATATTTCCTAGTTCTTAATCATGCTTGGTTTGGATAAATGGGTTTTCCGTGTGGCTTGAATTAATCTGATGAATCTGCAATGTGCTTATTTTTCATCAAAATATTTTACTAATAGCATGCAAACCCTTACTTAACCTGATCACTAACTACCTTATATGTGTTGCAGGGAAACACTGGGAATCATTGAGGTTTACAATCGAAGTTAGCACGTGCATCGTCCGTTCTTTGTCTGCACAATGAAGAAGACATCGGTTCACTACAAGATGGTACTAACTATTATACCTTGCCTTTATTTTATTCCTTTGCCCCATTACCAATATAGAGAAGATATTTATGCACATCCTTGTTTTCAGGCCTTTCCAAAGTAGTTCACTGATGATTACCTCTCAACCCACCTCTATGGTCAGGAGGCGAGGAAGGTTTTCATACAACACCCATGGTTCAATATTGAAGTGTTCCTGAAGAGGACGAAGGACGGACGATCAATCATCCACATGCACTGGCCTAAAGTTGCAAAGACCTTCAACATGAATGAAAGCTCAATATTCCCCTTCTGCTTCAGCAGTTTTCCAGATGAGATGCATATGTCTATATACCGTCTATGATGCTAATTTTGAAAGGTTCTACATGTTGCATGTGAAAGTTGGTGCTGGTGTAGTTGTGTAATGGGGTAGCTGAGTGCTGAAGCTATATCATGTTGTACCCTGATGTATTTCAATTATGAAATTCTGCTTCCTTAATGTGGAAATGAAATATATTATGTGCTTAATATGAATTTCAATTAGATTAATAAATGGATTATTAATAATAGGGCAACTAGCTTGCTAATGGCGATTTAGCTTGCTAATTGGGTTTGCTATTGCAAACGGTTGTTGAAAAAATACCATGGGTGATGACCTCAAGCAACGCACACAGTTTCTAGGAATAAACCGTGTTGGATCAATGAACAATCACACACGACTTTCTCTTGAAAACTGTTTGCGTTAGGCCACATTGCGCAAACGTTTACCACATGAAAAGTGTGTGTGATGGACAACCTTTGCCACACAGTTTCTTCTATGCACTGTGTGTGATGCATTCAATACCGCAAACGATAAAATTATTAATATCGTGTGCAATGGCAACGCTATCGCAAACGATTTAACGGGAAAAATTGTGTGTGATGTACCTATGAACGGAAGCATTTTCCTTGGAGCAACTATGTGGGATGTACATACGAATGGAAACATTTAGCGGGGACTGACTGTGCGGGATGTACTTGCGACCGAAAGCAATTTTGCTGTATAATTGTATTTTTAGCTCTACTGTATGCATTTCCGTATTTGAGCGCTCGCCGGTCGCATATGACCTCATTTTGCCGAGCGTGTGTGCCAGGAGGGCATACCCCCGACGGTTTCTAGGTCGTGTGGGAAGGACCCCCTATCGCCCGCACTCACTTGGCGACGGTTCCAAATGCCGTTGCGGAAAGGGGTAAAAAACCATTTGTTTAGGACCGACGCATACTAGTGTTGGCGAGTCATCCGCTGCCCCAACTATCTCTGGCACTCAAGACCTGCCGCGGGATAAACCGGATAATCAGGCTACTCATACGAGTGTGGACAACCCAGATCATGAACTAGAGATGATTCAAGAGCCCATATTCACTGAGGAGCTACCGGCGGGTGAAGGGACAAACATCGTCAATGAGCAGGCCAGGCCAGATGAGCGGGCCGAAAATATCTATCAAGCCCCGTTCCTGCCTCCGAACCTCACCAAGAAGTTTAAGACATCCATCAAATGGAGATTGACACATAGGTGGCTATTACTGGTGAAGGACAAAGCGCTCGTGATGCCTCAAGCACTTTGGCTAAAATTTTGGCCAAAGATGAGTCGGTCCCACTGGACAAGGGGAAGACCAAATTGGAACTCCCTGGCTTAGGGAATATGAGCGTTGTAGAACTACACCATGGTTTTTTGACCCGGTTGTCTGAGAACCGGGATGCTAAAATTAGCATGGTTAACACTCTAAGGAAGAAATACGAGGTATGGAATCACTCGCCTCTCCAATACCGTACATAGTTACATAGCCCCCCAAGTCTTAGATATAGGCAAGCATGAGTATGTGTAGGACTTGCACATGATTTTTGATAAGCATACTGTAGCCCCCAAAGGGACGGGTTGTTATGTAAATAACAACCTGGTCCTTTAAGTTTACTATCCATAGTTTGAAAATAATGATGTGTAGCCCCCAAGGGCCGGCTCATCTCATTGAGAGAGCCAATCTTCAAATTATGACCCTTAGCCAATGAACCAAAAGAAATACTTTGTAGCCCCAAGGGCCGGCTCATCTTTGTGAGATGAGTCAGGTTTTCTCTTTATATCCTTATTTGAAAAAAAGTAGTTGCATTATCCCCCAAGTTCCACATATGTTGCTTGCAACTAGTTGGGACTTGATGATATGATAACTTTTCCTCCTATAGCCCCCAAGTGCCAAGTCATGCAGCCTTGCCGACTCGAGACTTAAATGACTTGTATATGAATCATTTGCCTATCTTGCTGGAGACATTGAACACTGCCCAGTCAAAAAATGACCGGCTTAAAGAAGGAGTTTGATGTAGAACATGCCTTGCGAGTCAAGGCGGAGTCAAGCCTGCAATCCTCCACATAAGAACTTGAGGAAATCAGTGTTGCCTTTGATGTGAAAAGAGCCGTCTTTGAGACTGAAAAGGCCGCCTTGATTAAACGTGCGGAGGATGCTGAGGGTCGGCTTGCAGCTGAGATGCAAGAATTGGTCGACTTGAAGCGTCATATCACTAATATGACTGTTGTTGTTTTTGGTAAGCAATACTTGTTGCATTCCGTAAATCCTTTGCACAATATGATCCGGCTTATAACCTTTATGAGTACTTGTCTTGAAGGAAAAAGAGACCAACGAGGCATCCAAGTACCCATGATAAAGTTGAAGGCCATATATACGTTGTTGGAGCAACTGTACTCTGGCAGCCTTTGTGCTATTATGGCTGTGAAGGGCGGAAAAGAGCTGCCAAGACAGATAAAAGATGTGCTCAAACAAATTTCAACCACCCTGAAGCAGCTGGAAGAATGGAGAAAATTAGCCACCCAAGCCGGCGCAATGCAATGACTTAGCCGTGCGAAGGCATTCTTACCGGAGATGGACCCAGCCGAGATGTTTGGCGAGTTTCCAGAATTTAACATTGATAACATCCAGGTTGCTTTGGTGGATTATGCTCGTTGTTTGAAGGAAACACTTGTTTTGGCGAGTCAACTTGCTGATGAGCTTGACCTGACCAAGTATCACTCGGCGTACGATGAATCAAACGGGTGCCCCCCGCCAACTTTCAAGCCGATTGATCTGACTCCAGTAGGGCGTAATATATATTTTGCTCCCGATGTCGATCCGTGAATTATCATGCAAGATGATGCCGTTTTCGAGGCCTTAATCAATATTAAATGGAATTCGAGCGATCAACAGCACGAACAAGAAGAAAAGGCTCATGATGAACCAGAAGCTTCTCGTGTTGAAGATCGTTAGGCTGACATCGAGTCGGCAAACATCAACCCAGAGGGCAGAGGAGCTTGATTGCAAGAGTAGAGGACTCATAAGAACTTTGTTGGCATATTGAGCCCAGCCGTGGCTCTATAATAGGGTAGTTCAATACTTTACTTCACCTGCAATGTCATGCACTTAATACTTTTGCTATATATTTTTTATGCTGATGCGGTGTTTGGATAAACGCCGAATTCTCTTATGCTTGGAGTGTGCATCTGCTTACATCAATGAACCCTTGTTGATAATCCGGGACATCTTGTCATGATGTACACTTGATCATGTTAGTAGAAAAGATAGATAATAACCCGGTGTATTCTTGAACCTAGTGACTCATGGTCGTTGTAAACTCAATCCTGATCAGCATAACCCGGTGACTCATTGGCCCGGTGACTCATGGTCAAGATGAATTGATCAAGGACCAATAAATCCTGTAAAACAGAGACTTAAACATAGATAAATGAATGTTAAGTCGGCTTTCGAGGGCGACTTATGATTAATATCTATCTTCCATAGACAGAAATAACCCGATGTATTAATGATCCGGCGACTCATGGTCGGTATTAGTATTGGTAAGGAAGAGAATGACCATGTAAAAAAGTAATCAAGAAGGGATATATAGATATAATGATGACAAGCTAAGCTGGCTTTTGAGGCGCGGCAAAAGAGACCGGCTTTCGAGGCACAAGTCTCGCTTCAATGAAGTTGGTGTGATAGGCCATGTTTTGTCCTAGTTTTCTCTAAGCCGGCTCTCACATGACATAAACCGATGTTTTAACCTTGAAAAGTTCAGGGTCTTAATAGATTGACTATCAAGAGTATGCTGGGTCATCTTGGCGGAGTTGCATCAAGTAAACATGCATGTTTAACCATGAAATATAATGGCATAAACCGGGTCAAGAGGGATGTTAATATCTAAACTCGATGAGTTGGGAGCCCCCAAGTGACCTATGTTTCAATTACTAAAGACTCATACTCAATATTTGGACAGAGGCCTCGAGTTTTGAGGATGTAGGCTTTATTATTTTGAACATAAAATGTATATACACATGGTATTTACAATAAGCTGGAGCCAGTGGCTCTAAGTATAGTAAGGCCGGAGATGTGCAATATTTTAAGGCCTATAGAACTCTCCTTCGGAGGTGCGTGATTTACTGTGCTCACGTATGTCGACGAGGTAGTAAGACCCATTGTTGAGGTTCTTGCTGATAACAATGGGTCCTTCCCATGGAGGTGAGAGCTTATGCATACCTATCTGTTCGTGTATCAGACGGAGCACTAAGTCACTGATACATCTCCAACGTATCTATAATTTTTGATTGTTCCATGCTATTATATTATCCTTCTAGGATGTTTTATGGGCTTTATTATACACTTTTATATGATTTTTTGGGACTAACCAATTAACCCAGAGCCCAGTGCCAGTTTCTGTTTTTCTCCTGTTTTAGGGTTTCGCGGAAAAGGAATATCGAACGGAGCCCAATTGACCTGAAATTCAACGGAGATCATTTTTGGACCAGAAGAAGCCCACGGAGTGCCAGAGGGGGACGAGAAGACCCACGGGCTGCCCACGAGGGTGGGGGCGCCCCCCCCACTGGGCGCGCCCCTGCCTCGTGGACAGCCCGTAGACCCCCTTTACTTGCCCCGACTCCAACACTTCCTATACATACTGAAACCTCCAGAAAATAACCTAGATCGAGAGTTCCGCCGCCGAAAGCCTCTGTTACCACCCAAAACCAATCTAGACCCCGTTCCGGCACCCTGCCGGAGGGGTGAACCCTCACCGGTGGCCATCTTCATCATCCCGGCGCTCTCCATGACGAGGAGGGAGTAGTGCATCCTCGGGGCTGAGGGTATGTATCATTAGCTATGTGTTTGATTTCTCTCTCTCTCTCTCGTGTTCTTGAGATGGCACGATCTTGATGTATAGCGAGCTTTGCTATTATAGTTGGATCTTATGATGCTTCTCCCCCTCTACTCTCTTGTAATGGATTGAGTTTTCCCTTTGAAGTTATCTTATCGGATTGAGTCTATAATGATTTGAGAATACTTGATGTATGTCTTGTGTGGGATACCTGTGGTGACAATGGGGGTATTCTATTGATTCCCTTGATGTATGTTTTGGTGATCAACTTGCGGGTTCCGTGACCTTGGGAATCTATGCATAGGGGTTGGCATACGTTTTCGTCTTGACTTTCCGGTAGAAACTTTGGGGCACTCTTTGAATTACTTTGTGTTGGTTGAATAGATGAATCTGAGATTGTGTGATGCATATCGTATAATCATGCCCACAGATACTTGAGGTGAAAATGGAGTATCTAGGTGACATTAGGGTTTTGGTTGATTTGTGTCTTAAGGTGTTATTCTAGTACGAACTCTATGATAGATTGAACGGAAAGAATAGCTTTACGTTATTTTACTACGGTCTCTTGAATAGATCGATCAGAAAGAATAACTTTGAGGTGGTTTCGTACCCTACCATAATCTCTTCGTTTGTTCTCCGCTATTAGTTACTTTGGAGTGACTCTTTGTTGCATGTTGAGGGCTATTAATATGATCCAATTATGTTATCCTTCTTGAGAGAACTTGCACTAGTGAAAGTATGAACCGTAGGCCTTGTTTCCTATCATTGCAACACCGTTTATGCTCACGTTTACCACTTGCTACCTTGCTCTTTTTATATTTTCTTATTACAAAAACCTTTATCTACCATCCGTATTGCACTTGTATCACCATCTCTTCGTTGAACTAGTGCACCTATACAATTTACCATTGTATTGGGTGTGTTGGGGACACAAGAGACTCTTTGTTATTTGGTTGCAGGGTTGTTTGAGAGAGATCATCTTCATCCTATGCCTCCCACGGATTGGTAAACCTTAGGTCATCCACTTGAGGGAATTTTGCTACTGTCCTACAAACTTCTGCACTTGGACGCCCAACAACGTCTACAAGAAGAAGGTTGCGTAGTAGACATCAAGCTCTTTTCTGGCGCCGTTGCCGGGGAGGTGAGTGCTTGAAGGTATATCTTTAGATCTTGCAATCGAATCTTTTAGTTTCTTGTTTTATCACTAGTTTATTTTATAAACAAAACTACAAAAAAATGGAATTAAGGTTACCTCATATGCTTCATCTTTTTAATATCTTTCGTGAAAAAGATGGGAAGGAAAATTGTGCTCAAGTACTAGAAGAAGAATTACATATAATGCTTGGCACTAAAAACTTGAATGATGAGCATGATTGCATTGTTGTTAGTGTGAATCCTTTGAATATCCTTGGTACTAATGATGATTGCACTAGTCATGATGAAAATATCTCATATAAGCATGTTGATTTTTGTGGAGTGCATAGAGTTCGCAAGTACATACCAAACAGGGAAGATAGATTTTGCAAGAGGCATAAGTATTTAGGGAAAGCTTTTGCAAGATTTTGCAAGAGGCATAAGTATTTTTGGACAAGGTTGTTGGAAATTCAACAACGAGAAGGATAAGCTTGATGTGGGCTTATGGAAAACATCTCAAAATTATGAGGTGACAACCGACCACCGGCGAAAACATTTGATTGGATTGAGATCAACAAGGAGACGAAAAACTTATTTCACCGGGAGGATAAATGAAGAACTTGGGTCATTTATAAGCACCAGAATAGCAATAATCTTTAGGGAAAGCTTTTAGGTGAAATACAACCCAAGATTACTCCAACAAAGAGATTGAAGGGTCGGAAGATCTCCTCAAGAAAGAGAAATGATGGTTTTGAATATCTCATTCCTGATAACTTGTGAATCATGAAACATGAAGGAAATTGTTAAGAATGACATAACACCATCTCAAAATAAAAGTAGAAAGAATTGCACTTTGGAATGCAAGATGAGGATTACTTGAGCTCCAACAAGAATCTTGATGAAGACTTCGAGGATGAATTAAATCGTGATGAACCACCTTAAAGAACTCCGGCAATAAAAGGATGAGAAGCAAAAGATGAAAAGAATAAGATTCAAGGCCTGCGATGATTGAGATGGAGCTTTGAAATGATATAATTGAAATAACTTGGAGCTCCGGAAAAAAGGGATTAAACACTTCGAGGAAATAAGAATAAGATTGACTGTATGCTTATCCTTCATCAAATTAAATTGATGACAAGCAACGGATTTGGCCTACTACTTATTCTTCTTGAAAAGGATTGGAGAGAGATATAGCCAAACTTGAGAAAAATCTTGAACGACTCACCGGTAGGATTACTAAAAGAACAAATGAATTAATACGATAACAACGGAAGAGTAATCTTGAATGAACCACCGTAAGAATATGGAGACGAACGAAGAGGCATCAATTAAGAATAGTTGGAGGACGAAGTTGCAAACTGAGAATGAAGAAATCTTCTGAAATGATGGCCTTCGGAGGATCACAATGGAAAGAATTCATGAAATGCTTCGGATGGTATAAAAAGAATTCCTCACAATCGGAACAATAATGAGAATGGCATGAATCTAGACCCACAAATTTTCAAGAGGATGGGCCAAGATTTAGGAGAAATTCTTCTTGGGTCTTCACAATTTGAAAAGAACGACAAGAAATACCATGAAGAATTTCGAGATACTCCGGACGAATGACAAGAGGAAGGTGGAGCTAAAGATGAAAATAATTCAAAATAATCTTGGAGAAGGCATGTGACTGATGGAAATCATTCTTACGTCACACTTTGAAAAGAATTTGAGTATAACTCCAGAAAATATTAGAAGAGTTAGATAAGATCATGGAAAAAGACCTGTGGGTTAGGGCCCACTAAAGAAAAAAGAATCCACCGTTGGAAAGGATTACTTGAAAGAGATATCACACCGGTTGAATTAAATGGCTTGGATGAGATAACAATCTCAAAATATATTGAACGGGTTGAAAATGGAAACACGAGTCTTCTGAGATCTCTTATACACTCCAGATAAGAATTAGAGAGAGTTGAATAATCAAGAGAGACTTCGGATAAGTAATTCAACATGGGAAAACATGTGAAACAAGAAGAAGAGATATGATCAACACCAAAGCTTGGATTTAGTCCACCGGAGAAGAAAAAGAGAACGAAGAATGATGAACTTGAATCTTCCTGAGCATCTTCCTGAGAATCACCGGATAAGGACAATTAAGGAAATGAATGAAGAAGCATCACATGAATAAAATGGATACTTCATTAAGAATTCTGGCTCCATAAGAAAAGGGTGGGAGGGTGGGAAAAATAAAGACAACTTGTGATGAATGGATTGAACACCGTTGAGAAAAACCAAGAATTGGTCTTGCACATATTAAAAGTATCGGTTAACTTGAAGAGAAGCATGCCGGTTGAAAAAGAATTTAACATGACAATCTTGATGATCAAGAAGGATTAGCACTCCCATAGAAATAAGAAAACACCGATTAGGAACGGTATGGAATCGACATTTGACATCGAAGCAACTCGAATACCAGAATCAAAACAAAAACAAAGGATAGGTATGTTGCAACATAATCTTCACCATACCATTCGAACCGAGAATTGAACGAATGAATATCGTAAGCTTAATGGTAGCACAACTTGTCGAGAAGCCACTTGAGAGAACAAAGTAATAGAATAAAACAACAAGGTACAGATGGAGCAAATACATAATAGAGGTTTCGTCCCACATGTTCGTGCTGAATGCCCCATGGCACGTGTTACAAAGGGCCTTTCAATCCCTATATCAGCATAGCCAAGGATCCTTTAAGATGCAACTCCCAATTGGAACAACGCCCATGAAACCTCTTCACTAGATGTAGAACCCCAAACCTCATACCATGCACCCGTTGGAAGATTACCTAAGAGCTACTTGAATCCCACCTATTAATTCCCGAAGCTTCCCGGTTATGCAATCTGGTGTTGGGGATACAGGGGAAGCACCGCGCAATCAACTCTAAACCTACATCCAGCTGTATCCATCCGTGAACACATAACTAGTCATCTTCGGAAAATGTTTACCTCGGACCTTCAAAACGCATCCGCTATACTAGCTGTGGCAATACTCCCGAACTATCTCCCCAATACTGGGTGACGTCGGGGTTATCTCACCACCAACCGCATAGAAGAGTTTTCGATGTCGGCCGCCTCTGGTATTCTAGAACCGCAACGATACATTTGTGACGACAACACCTCGGAGATCAACTCCCTGGGACACTGCCACAACCCCTAAATGACAGGAGGCATCGAGAACAATGTTCTCTTCACAAAGATATCAGAATAATCCAAACAATACCCGTGTCATCCTAAAAAAATCGGTGAAATTTTGAGAGTAGAGGAGATAGAACAACGTCAGGAGTCCTCACCAGAGCGATGAAGGGGATGAGGAGTAAAAATAAATCCTACTCTCCGATATATATAGGACTCAAAACATTTTTGTGTGTGCCTAGACTCAATCGTCAGCGGTTCGATCAATCAGGGGGCTCCTAGGTCGGAGAAGGATCTCAATACCAACTTGTAATGCCCATGATGCGACTATATCTCCTACGTGTCGAGGCACGACTTAGAGACATAAGCACATTCTGGAATGATCTCAAGCATGGTATCTTTCACATCTCATGTAAAAGTTCAGGGATGGAAGTGTAAAAGATAGATGGCTTACGCTCGCCACGTCACACAATGAATATAATATTATACATTCATCCAAATAACACAGGGTTCAACTACGGATGAAATCCAAACAAGAAAGATACCACAACACAAGGCCTGATCGCCCCTAGTAGGAACCACTACTAATCGTCGGAAAACGCCACATACATACGGCCAAGCTCTTCATCGAACTCCTAGTGAAGTTCTTGTCCATCTCCTGCACTGTTCTCAGCGGTACCTGCATCTGGTGTGTGTTGAATCTGTGAACCACGAGGACTCAGCAATCCCATTCCCGGGTATCAAAACTAACAAAGCCTTTGGTGTGGAAGGGTAATAAAGTGCTTGCAGCAAGCACTAAGCAACTAGCTTACGAGTTAAGAGCGAGAAGAGAACAAGTTCCAACGATCGCCAAGTTGATCAAGAAGTGATCCTAGCTACTCACGGTCATTCATAACCCCATCGTGTTCACTTCCCGAAGCCCTTCGGAAAGAGACCGTCACGGTTACTCACACAGGTAGTGTATTCTTATGGATATGGTGTCAAGTTATCTACAACCGGATATTAACAAATTCCCATCTGCCACATAACCACATGCACGGCTTTCGAAAGATCAAACCCTGCAGGGGTGTCCCAACTTAGTCCATCACAAGCTCACGATTTGCGGAGTCACAACTCCAAAGTGGGAAGACCCAAGTATCCTCGGAATCCCGTGCTCAAGATATTTTGACAAAGGTAAAACTAATCCAGCAAGATCTCCCGGCGTGCCGACACCCTGATAGTAGCCGCGCGTATCTCGTCTCAGGCCACGACCGGATAGGGCAGCCTACGGGAGCCAAACCTCGAGTTTCCCTGTGGTGGCTCCGCAGCCCGCCCGTTTGGGACCAACACCATCAGCACTGGCCCCCCTGTTATGTAGAATTAAGAACCTGGGGACATGACCCCCTATGCAATTAATTAATTAAGTTTTTTATTATGAGGCAAATTAAAACCAATGTTGGGCCTTGCTGGAAAAGTTTTAAGCAATGAAATTATCAAGGGGGGCCCATAAACCCCAACCGTGTTAGGAACGCAAAATCAAGGAACATAACACCGGTTTATCGGGTCCTAAGGTGGCATGAGTGGAACAAAACACCAAGCAGAAGGCCAAGCCTTCCACCCATTGCCAATATATGGGTGCATTAGTTTATAACAGATACATATTGTGTTATCCCAATAAAACAAGTCCGAACATGGAGCAATCTTCAAACTTCACCTGCAACTAACAATGCTATAAGAGGGGCTGAGCAAAAGCGTACTTAGAGAATCAACGGTTTGCTAGGAAGGCGGTTAGAGTGTTTCATGGCAACAATAGGAGGCTGACAAACATGAATAGGCATCGAGGCATATCTAAAGAGCGAAACAACTAGCATAGGAAAATATAGAGGTGATATCGAGGAATGGTCATCTTGCCTGGTATTCCGCAAGGAAGCAGAACGAGTCCATGAAGAAGACCAACGGACGCAGCCGAACCTCACAACTCCGGAACGAAACCGAAGCTAACGAGAGAAGCAACCGGAAAGAAGCAAACAACATGGTAAACACACATATCATAACCATGGTATATGATGCACAAACAAGTATGATGCATGTCCGGTTTAAATATGCATGGCATGGCAAAGTGCTCAAACAATACTACAAATTAAGTGGAGCTCAATATGCAACGAGTTGCATATTGACGAACCACCACGTTAGAATATTTAGTTCGCTCTCATTATGAACCCAACAAGTTTAAATGTTTTTAAACATGGCAAGAGGTGAAGCATAAGTAAACTATCTATTTAGGCATTTTAAATGAGGCCGAAAACAACAACAACAATTCCGGAAACTCCCCATGTGCATATTTAGCAATTATTAAAGCAAACAACAATTTAAACATTTAAAGGTTGTTATCATTATGCAGATGTCAAGATAAGTTTTATACATTTTTTAGTTAAAAGTTAACATGAACATGATATGAAGCATTTGGTCGCCACAACGGAAGGAAAGGGGGTGTCATGGCGGCGAGAATGGAAACGGTGCCACGGCAATGTTCCGATGATCCGACAACTCGTCGAGATGCCGGTGAAGAAATGGTGGCGTGTGAGAGTCATGCAAGAGATAGGTGGGGTGATCCCGGTAACCGGGTTCCCACGAGTCAGTGGCATGGAAACGAGTGACAACACGGACACGGTGCAAACATGTGAGTGCATATCATACATCACACATCATTCGTCCATGGGCGGTCGTCTCGGGGTTATACCTTCGAAGCGTGCATTATTGCGACGGTTCGATTTCAGCGGTAGTGGAAGTAGTCGTTCACGTCGTCGAGGGTAGTAGTCGTCCACGGGGTCTTCGAGGGTCGACGGTAGTGGTACTCATGTCGTAGAGGGACATGTCATTTCGGTCCGTAGTCGTTCGGGCGTAGCGGTACTCGTTTTGTAGATGTACATGTCATCGTGTCGTGGTACTTGGTGAATCTGAAGACTGCGGTAGAGGTACTTGACACATCGTCATGGTACTTGTCGTTCTGTGAAGTCGAACTCGGGATCTTGGCGTCACTTGGTGTGACGCCCGAGACTGACGTCCCAGAAGATTCCAGAAGATTCCAGATGTTCCGGGTTGCCCGTGTGTTCTTTGTGCTTGTGTTATTTATTTTTTTGCATTGCATCATATCATCATGCCATCATGTCATATTTTATTTTGCATCTCAACCTAAATAAATCGTGTGGACTAAATCGAGGGAAGATGTCTTCTCTTTATAACATATAAAAGCCTCCTAATAATTATGGAGCTATATTAATAATTATTCCATTCCTCGGAATTACTCAAACACACTTGCATATTCTCCCCATGTCTTTTTCACTTCGAGCTTCTCCTTCTAAACCTTGCTATATTCTTTCCGTTATTTTCGAGGCTTCTCTAAATCTAGACTCCTTTTAAACTCCTTGAGGCAAGCTATTTATTTAGTTTGCACTTCCCGTTTGTTGGAAATATTTTTGTGAGGTTGGAGTTATTCTGTAAAGCCTTACAAAAATGTCCATCATTTTTATCCTTGTTCTTTGACCTTCTTTTTTTTTTTTGCTCCTTCTCTTTTGCTTATGCTAAGGGAGATAAAAAAAGGCAGCAGCCCAGGCCGCCGGCCCATCCAGGCCTCTCCTCCTCCCTCCTCTAGGCCCAAGGCCACTTCGGCCCAAACTCCCTCCTCCACCGAACCCTAGCCCGTCTCACCCCTCCAGCCTCGCTCCTCTCTTTTCCTCCCGCAGCGCCGCCACTCTCTCCTTTTCCCTCAATCTCCCCTCTCTCTCTCGACCGAAACAGGATCCCGATTTTCCCTTCGCCAGGATCCCTTCGCCCCGAGCTGCCTCTCGCGCCCGATCTACTCCAGCGCCAGGAGCCCCAGGCCCTGCGGCCTCTTCCCCATCGCCAGGAGGCCCCGCAGCCCGGGCCTCTTTCCTTCGCGAGGCAAGGAGCCCCCAGCGCCCGCCGTGCTCTGGCCCGAGCGAGCTCCTCCGGCCTGCTCCTCGCGCCAACTCCAACGGCCGGAGCCGCTCCCTCCGTTCTCCGCGTCTTCTCCAGCGCCGGCCAGGCAAGCCGACCCGCCGGCCAGGCCGCTCCCGCCCCCCTCGTCCATGGCGCCCGTGGCCTCCCTCCCAGCGCCAGGAGCCGCGACCACGTCCTCCTCTGTTCGACTTGCAGCGCCCCTCTGCGCGCCCAGGTCGCCCGCCTCCATTCCCTCGGTGGTCTCCCTTCTCCAGCAAGGCCGAGGCCTCTGCCTCGCCACATCGCTTCAACGCCCCACCTTGCTGTTTTTTTTTCTCTTGTTGTGAAGACCGCAGCGGCTTGCTCCAGCCTGGGACACCTCCTGCGAGTCGATGCCCTTGTTTTGCTTGCCTTGTTTTGCCTACAGGAGACCAACAGCTTCCGACTCCATTTGACGACCGTGGCCGAGACAACCCCCAAGATGTTCCAGCGACACGCCAAGTACATCTGCAGATGCACCGGACAACAATGAACCGTGTACGACTACCGACAACCTGATCAAGTACATCTTCGAACAAGATCCGTGAACATCTACAAAACGATCCGTGTACGAGATCGACGCCCGAACAACTACCGTCGCCGGAAGCGCCAAGTACCCCTACTTCCACTACCATCGCAAACGGGAACCCCAAGTACCACGACGACCCGAACCGCTACGAACGTGCACGACTCCGAAACGAGAACGACTACACGTGACGACGATGCGTCAAGTACCACTACCGTCGACAAGACCGAGACCAGCAAGTTCCACGACGTGACAAGTACCTATCCGAGCGGGATGTGAACGACTACACGTGTACCTCTACGGGAACGACTACTTCCCTCTACGGCCGTGCACAACTACTTCCTCTACTTCCACTACGTCCCTCGACGATCTCGAACCGTCCCGAAACGAGTGTTTCGAAGGTATAACCCCGAGACGTGTCCCGTGTGATGCTTGCTTGTGTTGTATGAAATGTTTCCCGTGTGTGCACCGTGCCCGTTTCACCTTTTTTCTTGTTCCTCGGTTGCCTCGTCACCGACTCGTGGGAACCCGGTAACGGGATCGCCCCACCTTTCATCTCGTTTGACTCACCCACGCCATCTACCTTTTGCACCGGTCTCTCAACGAGTTACCGGAACCGATATGTTGCGTTGCATCATTTTCGGATCGTTGCCGTGGCACCCTTTTCTTCCACCACGGTGACAATACTTCTTATCTCTTTTAAGTCAACCTTTTAATAAAACTTGCATAAACTTGATCATGTCATCCGCATCATGTTAACAACATTATATATGTGTGAATTGTTGTTTGCTTATAATTATTTAAACATGCTCATGGGGATTTTCCGGATATGTTGTTGTTTCTTCCGGCCTCATTTAAAATGTCTTAATAGTGTAGGTTTATTTATGCTTCACCTCTTGCCATGCTAAAACATTTAACCTTGTTTTGTAAATAACGAGAGTCAACTAAATAATTAAATGTGGTGTTTCGTCAATATGCAACTCGTTGCATATTGATCTCCACTTAACTTGTAGTATTTGTTTGTGCACTTTGCCATGCCATGCATATTTAAACCGGACATGCATCATACTTGTTTGCGCATCGTATGCCATGTTGATGCTTGTGTGTTTACCGCGTTGTTTGTTTTCTTTCCGGTTGCTTCTCTTGTTAGCTTCGGTTTCGTTCCGGAGTTGTGAGGATCCGCTCGTCTGTTGCTCCGTCTTCTTCATGGATCCGTTCTTCTCCCTTGTGGAATCCCAGGCAAGATGATCATACCCTTGGATACCTTTACTACCATTGCCATGCTTAGTTGTCTCGATGCTATCGTTACATGTCGCGATACCCATCTTTTATGTCAGCCTCTCCTTGTTGCCATGAAACCTCTAACTTTTGAAACCTTCCTAGCAAAACCACTATTTGGCTATGTTACCCGCTTGCTCAGCCTCGCTTGCTCAGTCCCTCTTATAGCGTTGTTAGTTGCAGGTCAAGATGAAGTTCGTTCCAGGAGGGAACTTGTGGTTGGATATATCACAATATCTATAATTATTATTAACACACCTTATATACTGGGCATGGGTGGAAGGCTTGGCCTTTTGCTCGGTGTTTTGTTCCACTCATGCCACCTTAGGCGCCGATAAACCGGCATTATGTTCCTTGTTTTTGCGTTCCTAACACGATGGGTGTAATGGGGACCCCTTGACAGTTCGACTTTGAATAAAACTCCTCCAGCAAGGCCCAACATTGGTTTTAATTTGCCCATAATAACAACTTAATTAAATAATTAAAATTGCATAGGGGGTCGCGTCCCCGAGGATTCTTAATTCTACATAGCAGGGGGGGCCAGTGATGATGGTGTTGGTCCCAAACTAGAGCCACTTGCGGATGCCACCCAGTTCGCTGGGATCTTCGGTATCTGTACGTACTGCTCATCCGGACGTGGCCTGAGACGAGATACGCGCGGCTACTATCAGGGTGTCGGCACGCCGGGAGGTCTTGCTGGACTTGTTTTACCATTGTCGAAATGACTTGTGCTACCGGGATGCCGAGCCTGATCGGTTTTCCCTAAGATAAGGAGTGATGATATTATATTTATCACTTCAGCTAATCGTGAGAGCTTGTGATGGGCTAAGTTGGAACACCCCTGCAGGGTTATGAACTTTCGAAAGCCGTGCCCGCGGTTATGTGGCAGATTGGAATTTGTTAATGTCCGGTTGTAGAAAACTTGACAGAGGATTCTAAGTAAAACACACAACTGTGTGAGTAACCGTGACTGTCTCTTTTCACTTTGAGAAGAGAACACGGTGGGGTTATGCTTGACCGTATGTAGTTAGGATCTTTAGCGATCACCTCTTTTGCGACCGTTTGCGTAGCTTCTCATCTTATTCTGGTACTCGTAAGTTAGCCACCATATTATGCTTAGTCGCTGCTGCAGCCTCACCACTTTACCTCTTCCTACCCACAAGCTTTGCTAGTCTTGTTACCCATGGTTATGGGATTGCTGAGTCCTCGTGGCTCACAGTTACTACAACACCAGATGCAGGTTCAGCCGAGTTTGAAGCAGGAGCTGGTTCAAGTACTTCACCAGGAGCTCGATGAAGAGTGTGTCCGTTGCTTGTTGCGTTTCGTCGATTAGTAGTGGTTTCTACTAGGATTCGATCTTGGCCTGTGGCTTTATGTTGTTTGGTATCTTTCTTTTGAATCTTCACCCGTAGTCGGGTTGTGATGTTTTGAATGATGTCTTGCTTATGTAATGTTTTGCGTGAAGTGGCGAGTGTAAGCCAACTATCTCCTTTTGCAATTTAATCCCTCTTTTACATGAGTCGTGCAAAGATACCAAACTTGAGATCATTCTAGGATGGATTTATGCCTTTAAGTCGTGCCTCGACACGTAGGAGGTATAACTCCATCCTGGGCATTACACTTGGTTGTTCGGGTCATAGTGGTACTTGGAACTCTGTTGCGGTACTTGGCGAAACAACAATAGCAACAAAGCGACGGTGGTCTTGGTCATGGCCACGGTGAGGTCAGCTGTAGGATCGAGATGACCACGCGAGGCGAAGGCAACGGCGTGCACATGACTTGGCGTCCTTGTCTTCTTGCCGAAGAGCAAGGCAGCAGCAGCCAGGGAAGAGCTTCACGGGGCCGGGCGGAGGAGGCAAGATCCGGCAGCGGCGGCGATGTAACACGAGGACGGCGTGGAACTTGCGGGGAGGTCGCCGGTGGCTGTGGGAGACGGCGAGCTTCTGGTGGAGGTCATCGGCGACGCGGTCGCCGGCACGGGGTGGCTGGGTCGAGCAGGTCGGCCAACATGGGGGGGGGGGCTCGCGCTGCTCCCGTCGGGCACCAATGGCGGCGGCGCCATGGGTCATCGGAGCAACACCACGGAGGCCGGGATCCGTATATCCGGCGGAGGTTGACGCAAGGGCAGGCACCTGGCGAGGGCCGACGGCAATGCGGACAGAGGTGGAGCAGAGGAGGGGTCGCGACGAGGCGGCGTGGGCGCGGCCTTGGAGAAGGCGAGGCGGAGGAGGCCGGCAGGGGAAGAAGTGGCCGGCGCGGAGGAAGTGAGGTGGAGGCCGGCAATGGGCGGCGCGGCCATGGGGCGAGGTGTCTGTGGTGGATCAGGAGGGAGCGGGGTCGGGAGTGAGAGAGCTGGAGGAGGGAGATGACGAGATGGGATCGAGAGGGAGGTCAGGCGATGGGTGACGGCGCACGGAGGGGAACGAGGGAAGAGCGAGAGGGAGCGACGGGGTAGCTAGGGTTAAGACAGGGGCGTGGCTAGGCATTGGGCCATGACCCAGGTGGGCCGGCTTGTGGGGGGGGCTGGGCTGCTCTCTCTAGATATTAAGAGGGAGAGAGAAACAAATAATTGAAAGAAAAGAAAAGAGGGAGTTAGGAGTAGAGTTTGGGCATGAGGACATTTTCTTGGACTTGGGTTTTTAAGTGTCCAAAAAAAATGTTGAGGTTTTAGAAAGAGCCTCGATAAAACGATAAAAGAATAAGAGGACAAGTCGAAGACGAAGAATTGAGATAACAAAGGCATTGGGATTATTTTTGCAAGTGTGTTAAGGTCAATTCCAAAACAATGGAATATTTTATAATAGCTCCATAAATATTAGGAGGATATGTTATAAAGAGAAAACATCAGAGAATTCCCTCGAATTTAAATATATCAAAGATCTATGCAATTTATTTAGTTGAGATGCAAAGATTAATGACATGATGCAATGCAAAATAAAATGAAGCAAGCAAAATGAAACACACGGCGAGACCCGGAACAACTGGAAGTCTTCCGAAGGGTCGGTCTCGGGGCGTCACACTTATGCTATAAGAAGTAGTGATGATTATATTTATAAAACTTGTCATGATTATGATTACCTTTTTCTGAACATTACTCTTTTAATGTGGAAACAATCTATAGTATTCAAGTCTCTTATGATACTCCCACTACTATGAATGAGAAGAATTTTGCTTATGTGGAGAGTAATAAAATTTATATGCTTGGGGATCATGACAAGAATGCTTTATGTGCAGGTTATATTGTTGAGTTCATTCATGATGCTACTGAAAATTATTATGAGAGAGGATCATATGCCTCTAGGAATTGCAATAATATCAAGTTTCCTCTCTATGTGCTTAAAGTTTTGAAGTTATGCTCGTTTTCCCTTCCTATGCTAGTTGATTATCGTTCCCATAAGTTATTTGCTTACAAAATCCCTATTCATAGGTAGTGGGTTAGACTTAAATGTGCTAGTCATATTCTTCATGATGCTCTCTTTATGTTTCAATTCTTATCTTTTATGCGAGCATCATTGAAATCATCATGCCTAGCTAGGGGCGTTAAGCGATAGCGCTTGTTGGGAGGCAACCCAACTTTATTTTATTTTCTTTGCTTTTGCTTCTGTTTAGGATTAAATATTGTATCTAGCTTCTCTTTAGATGTGGTTTTATGTTTTAATTAGTGTTTGTGCCAAGTAGAACCTTTGGGAAGACTTGTGTGAAGTCTATATGATCATGCTGTGAAAAACAGAATCGTTAGCACTCACTAGAATAGTCACCAGATTTCACTGGAGTGTGCTATTTAGTTTATTCTTTTTACAGATGATTAATAGACAAATTACTGAGGTTTACCAATTTATTTCAATTTTTTTGGAGTTACAGAAGTATGTGAAAGTTACAGATTACTACAGACTGTTCTATTTTTGACAGATTCTGTTTTCCGAGTGTTGTCTGCTTATTTTGATGAATCTATGAGTAGTATCGGAGGGTATGAACCATAGAGGAGTTGGAATACAGTAGATATTACACCAATATGAATTTAGAATGAGTTCACAATAGTACCTTTGAGTGGTGGTTTGTTTTCTTATACTAACGGAGCTCACGAGATTTTTGTCTAAGTTTTGTGTTGTGAAGTTTTCAAGTTTTGAGTATTGCTTTGATGGACTATGGAACAAAGAGTGGCAATAGCCTAAGCTTGGGGATTCCCAAGGCACCCCAAGGTAAAATTCAAGGACAACCAAAAGCGTAAGCTTGGGGATGCCCGGGGAAGCCATCCCCTCTTTCGTCTTCATCTATCGGTAACTATACTCGGAGCTATATTTTTATTCACCACATGATATGTGTTTTGCTTGGAGCGTCAATTTAGTTTATTTTATTTTGCTTTCTGTTTGAATAATATCCCAAGATCTGAAGTTCTAAAATGTTAGAGAGTCTTCATAGTTACATAATTATTCAACTACTCATTGATCTTCACTTGTATCTTTCGGAGTATTTTGCTCTAGTGCCTCACTTATATATTTTAGAGCACGGTGGTGGTTTTATTTTGAAGAAATAGATGAACTCTCATGCTTCACTTATATCCTTTTGAGAGTCTATTAGAACAGCATGGTAATGTGCTTTGGCTATAAAACTAGCGTGAACATGATAGGCATCCAAGATGAATGTAGTAAAAACTTTCATACTAAGTGCATTGAATATGAAGAGAAGTTGGATGCTTGATAATTGTTTTGAGATATGAGGATAGTGATATTAGAGTCATGCTAGTGGAGTTATTATGAAATTGAGAAATACTTGTGTTAAAGTCAGTGATTCTCGTAGCATGCATGTATGGTGAACCGCTATGTGACGAAGTTAGAGCATGAGGTATTTGTAGAGTGTCATCCTTTGTGTGGACGTCGGGGGCGCGCGATGGTTAACTCCTGCCAACCTCCCCCCTAGGAGCATGCATTGATTGCTTTGTATGCTATTGTTTGATTGCGATAGAATTCTCGGAGTGCGAAGCGTGCTACTATGAGTCTGTAGGTTTCGGCGAACGTCAGCAAGGCAAGTTCATACTTTGATCATACTTTCAAATACCTAGTTTTACTTGCATTAGTTATATCCTCAAACACTTTCATGAGTAGGACTGGTTACATGTGATGATGCTTTGTACTTCATGAGGTAGGAACCCAATATCTTGAGATCAACCCAAGGGAATATACGCTTTGTTACTTATTGCTTAGCCATGCTTGTAGATGTGGATTGGTATGCGTGATTTCATGAAAGTTGTCAGTGTAGTTACAACTAAGGGTTTTTTAAGGTGGAAATTTAATACACATCTGGGTGGATTGGTAGTGGCACCCTAGAGATGGACTAGTGGTTGTCAGGGCACCTGGGATATACCAGTGTTGTTCACGGAATGCCACCTAGGCTCAAAGGGATCATATACCATTCATGCCTAGAAACTTCCGTGTGCAGCCACAATGGCATTATGGGCTCTGGCATAGTTGAGTATGTTGTGTGACCTCTTTCCGTGGTAGACTAGAAGATGTAGTGGATGTATCTGGTACGGTCTACCCAGGATTAAGAGTTTATGCTTTTGAAAGACTGTGTCTCGGTCATCCGTTTCTCAAACACCATGTAGTGCGAGAAATCAAAAGGAGGAGATCGAGTTGTGTGGGGAAAAGTGCACAAACCTCTGCAGAGTGTACAAACTATTCATGAGTAGCCGTGTCCCCGGTTATGGACATCTTGAGTATCCTGGTATTTAAATTATGGACTGATCTCATCGCTTTTCTATTTTGTTGGGTTAATAATGAGTTTGGTTTGGGATTGAGATGGGGGTACCATTCTCAAATGTTCATGATTAAATTTAACAAAGTAGTTAAATAAATACATTCCTTTGTTGTAGGGAAAAACTAGCTTTATGCAAAAATAAACCTTACAGCCTCCACCATCCAAATGTGCACGTAGTTGTAGGCTTTGCTCATTATCATTACAGTGTGTTCTTGCCAGTATATTCAGTGTGCTGACTTACATGGCTGCAACATATCATGTTGCAGAGTTTTCAGACGAGGATTAAGGTGCGATAGGTCGTTGTCATGCACTCAATGTTTGACGTGGAGTTGGATTGACTCAACTACTCTTCATAGCTTCCGCGGTTTATTTCATTTAGATGGCCTTCAGCCATTATCCTGTAATGGATATTGCCTCTCTGAGGATTTTCTATGTAATAAAGTTTGATTGAACCTCTGTTATAAACCCTTGAGTACTGTGTGTGTCAGCATACAAATCCAGGGATGACACTGAGCACAGAGACTTCGGTTCATTGGAATTGTGGTGGCTACAAGGACGGGCGGCTCAGCCAACAATTTCTTGAGATATTTGAAAGCGTTGTTGGAAGCATCACTCCAGACGAAGTTGTCTGTCTTCTTCTTCATCTGGTACGGAGGAATTTCCTTCTCGCCCAGGCGACTTATGAACCTGCTCAAGGCGGAGATTTGACCCGCCATACGCTGGACATCATTGATGTTGGCCGGCTTAGCAAGGGAGGTCACCGCCTTGATTTTCTCCGAATTTTCCTCTATGCCTCTTTCAGACACCAAGAAACCCAACAACTTTCCTGCAGGAACACAAAAAACGCACTTGGCCCGGTTAAGCATCATCTTGTAAACCCGAAGATTGTCAAAAGTCTCCTTGAGATCTGCCAATAATGTTTCCTTTTTCTGAGACTTGGCCACAATATCATCAAATTAAGCATGAACGTTGCACCTGATAACAGTTCTGTATGCAGTGCTGATAAGTAGCCCCCGTGCTCTTAAGCTCGAAAGGCATAGAGACATAACAGAAAGCTCCAAAAGGTGTGATGAAGGCTATCTTTTCCTGGTCTTCAACGACCATCTTTATATGATGATACCCCGAGTAAGCATCCAGGAAGTAGAGACTTTCACAACTAGCAGTGGAATCAATGATCTGATCAGTGCAGGGGAGAGCAAACGGGTCTTAGGTAAACGCCTAGGTAAGATCTGTGTAATCGACACACATGCACCAAGTGCCATTTTTCTTCAGAACAAGCACTGGGTTGGCCAGCCACTCAGGGTGAAACACTTCCATGATAAACCCGATAACTAAGAGTCGTGCCACTTCTTCCCCAATAGCCTTGTGTCTATCCTCGTTAAAACGACGGAGGTATTTTCGGACTGGTTTCATCTTAGGATCAACATTGAAGTGGTGCTCAGCGAATTCTCTCCATACACCAAGCATGTCAGAAGGTTTCCATGAAAAGATGTCCCGATTCACACGGATGAACTCGATGAGCGCACTGTCCTATTTGGGATCCATGCCAGTCCTAATAGTGAACTGTTGAGATGAGTCGCTGGGGGTGAAGTCGACCAGCTTCGTGTCCTCGATCGATTTAAACTTGAGTGGCGAGTCAGACTCCGCGGTGGGTTTCTTCAGGGGTGTCATGTCAGCTGGGTCAACATTAGATGTATAAAATTTTAACTCCTCGGCTACACAAGCCAACTCGTCATATGTTGTATCCCCTTCTTATCACTCGAGAGCAATCCTTATTTCACCAACAACTATAATTTTGCTTTCTGGCCCAGTCTTTTTGAGCTTGAGATAAACATAGCATGGCCGGCTCATGAATCGAGTATAAGCCAGTCGCGAAAAACGAGCATGATATGGGCTCTTAATCTTGGCCACATCAAGTGTTAGAAACTCCAATATGTAAGTATACTCATTACCAAATGCAACTTCCATCTTGATCTGCCCAATACAATAGGCAGACTTTCCGAGAATGATCCCGTGAAAAACGACCGAGGACGGCGAGATTTGTTTTTCTGACAAATTCATGCGTTTGAAAGTGTCGTAATACAAGACGTTGATGCTGCTTCCTCCATCCATTAGCACCTTAGTGAGTGTATAGCCACTGACTTGAGGTGCCACCACCAAAGCTAGACAACCCGGATTCTCGACCCGGGGAGGATGATCTGCCCTACTCCAGGTAACTGGCTACTCTGATAAATTTAAGTACTCAGGAACCATCAGTTCCACCATATTGACATCGCGCTTCTTGGCTTGCGATCCCACTTTCAAGTACTTGTTGTGACGTGGTACCGACCACTATTCAACTGCTTGGGATTGCTCTAAAATCCTGCCGGTTACCCTACTATTAAATGCCTTGACCAGATCGTTGATTACCTCCGTTGTGTCCTGAACCCTGGAAACCAGATCCTGAGCTGCCAGAACCTTGATAACCGGGACCTTCAAAGCCACGAGAAGAGCCACCCCCGGGAAAGCTAGATCCTGAACCGCCCACCCCCTGCTTCCCTAGGTTAGCACCACCACCTTGATTATTGTGGTAAGACTGGTTGCGGAAATGGTGCATAATAAAACAATTTTGCCAAGAGTGATTTCCGGCTTCTCTAGAGTGTTATGTTTTGGGTAGGGGGCTTTAAGCGCCTCCTCGTAATTACGAGGCTTATTTCAATTGAAAGGTCTTCCAGAATTGTTTCTCGTTTGGCACTTGAAACCGGTATTGGTGTTAGCGACAAAGTTTGACCCTCCCTTCGGGTGTTTGCGCTTGCCATTGTTGCCCTAATTGTTACCATTATGATTTGATGCATTCTGCCGAGGACCCTTGCTGCAACCATTTTTATTGCCTTCGCCAGATTCATCATCATATTAACTAGTATCATTTGTACTGACAAACTTGGTGTATCTGGTGCGGACATCCATGAGATCACACATGTCCTAAACCTTGCATTTGAGCCGCCCTAGCTCCTGAACGAGAGGCTGAAAGTGTCAGTTTTTATCCAATATTTTACGGCTTGAGCCGCCCCTATGCTCTTCGAAGAGTGGATAATCGCCACAACCCGGCAAGCCCAACGATGGTCCGACTCATCCTGGCGTTGCACGCAGTGCTGTAAACCAACAATCATCTCCGGACGCTTGCAGGTTCCTTGGAAATTCCTGATGAAGCATTCTTTCTGCTCTTCCCAAGTGTTCTTGGAGTTGGGAGGCAGGTTCTTCAACCAAGTACGAGCCGGCCCTTCCAACATCATGTTGAAATATTTGGTGTAGACGGCACACGTCTAGCATATCCATGGCGAGGTCATAACTTTCAATCCAAGCTATTGGCTCGACATCGGCCGTGTAATTGGGTACCTTGTGAGGACCTTTGAAGTCCTTATGCATGTGCTCGTTGTGTAAAGCATGCTCTAGGCATGGTATCCCAATGGTTCTGGTACTCATCCTGAATCCTTATGAGGGCGAGGGGGTTACTGAGGGCGGGTGTTGAGCCCTCATGTTTGCTGCTTCTCCTTCTCGTCGAGCTCGTGCCTCATCTACGATCGCTTTAGCACCTGGGTGGGCTGGGTGGGGCGGGTCATCTTGTACCTCACGTCGTCGCCGTTGGCTACTAGACACTATCGACGACTTAGCATGGCGGCTTCGAGTACGACTAGGAAGTGGGGTAGAGTGTACACGGTGCCGGCTATAGGAGTGGTTGGCTTGCTAGGCAATCGTAGTTTGTAATAGATCGTTGTCGTTTCATGCCTCAATCTCGACCGGAGTATTCCCGGTGATCGGAAGCGTGGTAAGTCGGGTGGTTGCTGCCAGCTTGTTATCTACTAGGTTGGAAAAGTGACCTGCCTGCGTCATGAAGCGTTGCGGTGGCGGCTGAACCGAAGGAGGACTTGGGGCCGACTCATTCCATCGCACCAGCTCTCGCTCATGAGGTTGAGCTTCCGCCTGATTCATAGGTGCATCCCAGGTCAACTGGGGTATGACCGTTGCTCCAGGGGTGTTTGCTCCTACCCATGAGGCGGGCCTATTGAACAGACGCAGGGGCTCGTAACTCGGGGGCAACTAGTGAGGGAGTTCTGGATTGAGGGGTCCTTAGGTGGCCGGATCGCTCATTATGGGCCGAACTGGTGGGCCGTGAATATTATTACTGAAGACTATCTTCCGTATCTAGATAGGACCCCCCATATGTGTAAAATAGCAAGTTTAGAGTCCGGGTGTAATACTTTCCTTCCTCTGCAAGATGGCCATGTACAATCCTAGGTTCCTTCGGTTCATATATAAACCGGAGGGTTTAGTCCGTAGAGACAACAATCACAACTACATAGGCTAGACTCCTAGGGTTTTAGCCATTACGATCTCGTGGTAGATCAACTCTTGTAATCTCATATTCATCAAGATCAATCAAGCAGGAAGTAGGGTATTACCTCGATCGAGAGGGCCTGAACTTGGGTAAACATCGTGTCCCCAGTTTCCTGTTCCTATCGATCCTCGTGCGCATAGTTTGGGACCCCCTACCCGAGATCCGTCGGTTTTGACACCGACATTGGTGCTTTCATTAAGAGTTCCACTGTGTCATCGATAGAAGAATTAATGGCTCGCTTCATCATCAGTGACAGCGCCACCGCTGAGGGAATTTTTCTCCCCGGTCAGCTTTTCGTGTTTGGTGGCTTCGTGCTTCGTGCCAACATGGAAGGCCACCTCGAGCAGGTCGACAGCTACGCCCCTGGTCATCAGATCAGATTTGGAAGTTTGAACTACGTTGCTGATGTCCATGGAGATTTAATCTTCGACGGATTCACACCCATGGCGGCTGCTCCCTGCCTCCACGATGCAGACGTTTCGGACCTGCCATCGGAACCCATCCAGGAGTCAACACCTGTGACAGCTCTGACCCTAGATCCAGAGCAGATCGCCTCATCCAAGGACGGGAAGTTCAACCCTGCCACAGAAACCGCTGACTTAGTGGTGCTCGAGCCGGTCACAGATCTAGCATGGAGCGGGACTCACCCCGTCGCTAGATCACCGGACTCGGCCCGGATCAGGAGTTCCAAACTTTCGGGAACTGCGCTTTTTGGGCTTGATCAAGCGGTTGTCACCAAACTCAGCCCCGCAGATGTCCGAACATATGTTCGGCACTCGCCCTTAGACGAACTGCTGGACGTACTAAAATCTCTCTCCCTAGCAGAGAATTCCCAGCCGAACTACGCAAAGCTTGAACCGGGGGCTGCAGACAGGGAATTATACTTCCCACCCACCACCCACTTGATAGCCACGGTCGAGATTTAACCGATCTATTAGATTATGCTTCCGAAGACATCGATGGGATGGACCACGATGCCGAAGCCGATCTAAGTGCAAACCCGGCCACAACCGGGCGATGGACAGCTACTTCTACATACGATGTATACATGGTGAATACACCCAATGAGAAGGAAGGCGACGACGATACAAATGCAGAACAGGATAAGCCTGTCGACGAACCTCCCAAACACCAGCGTCAGAAGCGTCGATCTCAATCCCGTAAAGGGAAAGAGAGTAACACTGTCACTGAAGATGATGACGATCCCGAGCAAGCTGATGACCCCATGGAGCCAGCGATGGAGCAGGACCAACAAGAAGATGGCGAACACAAGCCCGAACCGCTGGCCGATCACAGCGATGCCGAAGACAGTAATTACCAACCTGTCTCTGAAGAGGACGTCAGCCTGTGAGACAATGTCTTCATCATCCTGGAAGAACCACTTGAACAGAAATGTTTTCAGCAACAGGTCATTGCCACCGCAAGGAGCCTCAAAAGCAGCATCAACGGCTTAGAGCCAAACATTATACGCTCAACGAGAGATGGAACGAAGTGCTAGACGCTGAAGAAAGATACGGCTACAAGCGTCAAACAAAGAGCTATCCTAAGCGCAAGCTACTGCCCCAATTCGATGACGAGGCCCTTGCGCCAATTCCGCCGAAGCATGATCGGTCCAATCAACCGGACTGACCACCCCGTGGACGAGACAAAGAGGCCATCAATGTCGTACACCAGCCTGCACCTCCTCATCGTAAAGGAAAAGATACAGCGGTGCGGGGCCATAAGTACGATTTACGACAGGACCTGAATAAAAAAGCTGGCCATGTCAGATCAATATACGGATCAAGGGAATGTGCACCCACACGAGACGATGGCTATCAAGCCAAACACGCCGAGCACAATCAAGTTCGGAACCTACACCGAACACAAACACCGTCCAAATTACGCCACGATATCACAAAATACAGGGGTGCCGCACACCCTCTGTGCTTCACCGATGAGGTGATGGATCACAAATTTTAAGAAGGGTTTAAACCCGCAAACAACGAGGCCTCTGATGGAACGACGGACCCCGCTGTATGGATAGAAGACTTTATTCTTCACATCCACATGGCTCGTGGAGATGACCTCCGCACCATCAAATACTTACCCCTCAAGCCGAAAGGGCCAGCTCGGTACTTGTTAAATAGCCTCCCAGAGAACTCCATAGGAAGCTCGGAAGAACTTGAGGACGCTTTTCGGGCCAACTTTCAGGGGACTTATGTCCGGCCTCCGGATGCTGATAATCTAAGTCATATATAATCCATCAACTCGGGGATTCAGCCCGCAAGCTTTGGAGTTGGTTCTTAACTAAAAAGAACCAAATTGTTGACTGCCTGGACGCCGAGGCTTTAGCAGCATTCAAACACGGTGTCCGGGACGAATGGCTGGCTAGACACCTCGGTCAAGAAAATCCGAGGACAATGGCAGCCCTAACTACACTCATGACCCGCTTTTGTGCGGGCGAGGACAACTGGCTAGCTCGTAGCAGCAACAACACCATCGAACCTGGCACATTTGAAGTCAGGGATGGCAATGGCAAGCCACGGCGCAATAAAAACAAGCGTCGAAACAATACTGGAAGCACATACGACACAACGGTAAACGCCGGATTCAGTGGCTCCAGGCCCGGTCAACGGAAGAGGCCATTCAAAGGCAATAGAGACAATCCATCTAGCTTGGACAAAATACTAGACATGCCTTGCCAGATTCATGGCACCCAAGATAAACCTGCAAATCATACCAACCAAAACTGTTGGGTCTTCAAGTAGGCCGACAAGCTAAACGCCGAACACCAAGGAAAAGGACCTGAAAGCGAGGACGAGGATGAACCTCGCCAGTCGAACACGGGGGGGGGGGGG
>LR738709.1:379769325-379966441 GCA_902687465.1 Secale cereale | reverse complement strand
GGGCAGAAGAAATTTCCACCGGAGGTAAAAGCCGTGAACATGATCAACGTCACCCGTATCCCCAAGAGGGAGCGCAAGCGCGCACTCAGGGACGTCTACGCCATCGAGCCCGTCGCCCCCAAGTTCAACCCATGGTCGGCTTGTCCGATCACCTTTGATTGTAGGGATCATCCAACTAGTATCCATCAAGGAGGTTCGGCGGCCTTAGTGCTCGATCCTATAATTGATGGATACCATCTTACTCGAGCCCTTATGGACGGCGGCAGCAGTCTCAATCTGATATACCAAGACACTGTCTGCAAGATGGGCATAGACCCGTCAAGAATTATTCCCAGCATCACTACCTTTAAAGGAGTGACACCGGGCGTAGAAGCCCGCTGCACGGGCTCATTAACATTGGAAGTCGTGTTCAGCTCTCCTGATAACTTCAGAAGCGAAGAGTTACTCTGCGACATTGCTCCTTTCCAAAGTGGCTACCATGCGCTACTCGGAAGAACAACCTTCGCCCTCTTTAATGTGGTCCCACATTATGCTTACTTAAAGCTCAAAATGCTCGGACCACGCGGCGTCATCACGGTCAACGGAAACATGGAGCGCTCCCTCCGTACGGAGGAATACACTCCGGCCCTAGCATCTAAGGTCCAAAGTGGCTTATTTAAGCCGAATAGTTCATCGGTCGTCAAGACCACAGACACGGCTAAACGTGTCTGGTCCGCACTACAATGCAGCGACTCAGAGGAACCTGAGCTTGATTAGCAGTCATGCCCCTGTTGACTGCCCCATAAGGTGGTAGCACACGTACCTCACGTACACAATTATGCCCTTGAAATACCTTGGGCGGCCCCGGGGGCACACTGCATACAAATGTTCCATAGTTCGGCTTGACCCTATTCGGACTCTAAAATACATCTTCTTTTTAAGGTTCAGTAAAAGAACCAAGATTACGTATGGCCGTGCAGGACATTCTTTTTCAGAATTCTTTGTCCTTTTTATAGGTGGCCATCGTAATTACCCTCTTCAAGGACATATTACAAAGGAGAAAATGGCGCAGACGTGCAGCTGGGCCCAGTGTTAATATTTCTTTTTAGATTCAGGCTCTCTGTAAACCTTTTTTCCTCTCTTTTATTTTTTACTTTTTGGCATGTAAAATGCCCCAGGATGTTATCGGCATTATCTGTAACTACACGGCTTGCCGTATTAAATGGGATATGAAAGAAGTAGTTTGGTTCCAATTCGCTTGGAGTTTATTTTATTACCACGTGTGTTCTCTCCCCAAGTCAGATTGCTGCCTGTGCCTTAATACCTGGACTTAATACCAGGGGCTGTATTCGGCCTGGAACACCTCGAAAGTTCCGAACACCTATAGGGAATTGTTCGGCGTCCCGAATATTGCATTAGATGCATCGGCTCCGAATCATGTCTTTGGTCTATAGTTGGGTTGCTCGGCTCCTGTGCTTGCCACCTTATGTTCCGCATTGTTCGGCTAAGGTGGTAAAGGCAGAACTACGATGATTGTACTTCTGGTTCGTCCGGTCAAGTACCTTAGTAGAGAAAGCCGAAAACTGACTGTCATGATGAAGCGAGAGCCGGTCAAGCGATTCGGTGACCTAGTGTTATACTACGATCGATAGCAATCTAGTCCGTGTAATATGAGGGGCTGGTCTTTGCCCAACCGCATAAAACGGGCGCCATAGTTCAGAAAGCCCTGTATGCACCGGGGGCTAATACTTAGCCCCACTAGTCAAGCTCCTATGGCTAAGTGAAAGCAATAAAGCCGCATAGTCTGATTGACTGGTTCGCTCCGCGGACACCTCCTTTATGGACCAAGACGTTGGATAAAGAGTGTACATGCGCATTGCCGAACACCCCTGTAATATTTAAATGGGGGCTGAAGCCGACGACTGGAAACTTTCAAATTTAAATAAACAGCTGCACAGGAGGAAAGAGTCGCTTATAATACATGAGCGCAAACATTATATACATCGGTACATAGGCTTAGTCCTTACAATCCGAATACAATCATTCAAAGATTATATCCTTTGAGCACTAGCCCTCTACAAGGCGGGCTCCTTCTAAGACATCACCGAAGTACCTTTCCGGCTTTCGGTGCTCCTTGCCCTCGGGCGGGCCAACAGTTGCTATCTCTGTGGCCTTCATCTTTGCACAATGCACCTTGACACGGGCGAAGGCCATGCGAGCACCTTCTATGCAGGCTGAACGCTTTACAACGTCGACCCGCGGACTCGAGTCGACGAGTCGCTTCACCAACCCGAAGTAGCTCCTTGGGATTGGATTAGCGGGCCATAGCCGGACTATCAAGTCCTTCATGGCCATACCCGCCATATTTTGCAGCTCGAACAACTACTTCATTTGGTCATTGAGGGGCACAGATGATTTGGCGCAAGAAACAGCGACCAGAACAACTTCTCTGTGTTGTTCCCCTCCTGGGCTCGGAAGTATTCGGCGGCGTCGGCGATGCTCCTCGGAAGTTCGGCAAACACGCCTGGAGAACTCCATAATCGGGTCAGCCCAAGGTACCTCCGGCCTCCGAAGATGCTCTAAAAGAGAAAAGTCTTACCAGCTGCTATCTGCCGCGCTTGCTTGATCTCCTCGTGAGCACTGCGCGACTCACTCCGCGCCTCCTTGGCAGCATTAACTGCCGCGGTGAGTTCGGATGCTTGTTCCAAAGTCGTCAGCTCCAATGCCTCGCATTTGCGAATGGCATTGTCACACCCTGATTTTCATGCCACAACACTTAAGCTACTAATCATGCTAAAATATGGTTTGACAAAAACTTTTGAGTGATTTGGACTATGCTTGACTTGGTTTTCTGTTTGCTCTTTGCAAGTGCTCTAAAAATCAAATAAATCAGCCTACTCTTATACTCCTTCTCCTTGATCCAAAACCTCTTCCCCATGATCATGCCATGTGTATAGAACAGTATAGTATTTTTCTTATAAAAATAATTTGGCCAAATAGTATTTTCGAAAATTAGTTTTCCAAAAACCCCTGAATTGAGGTTTGTACTGCAAGTACTTTATTTGGGGTGTGAAAAAACTTTCAAAAAGTATTTTTGACTCCTATTAGGTATAGGACTCCCTTAAACCACAAAATTATAATTTTAAAAGTTATTTTTATATTTTAATTAAAGGCTTTTTCTATAGGACAAAAATGGTCTTTAATAGGTTAAAGTTATTTAACTGTTTCAAAAATATATTTTTCAAAATTTAGGGAAGCTCATAGGACATATATTGTCCATATATAAGAGTATGAACACATGGTCATGTTCAAAATATTGGAAGAATCCTTCAAAAACCCTTTCTAGATATTTCGAGCTTTTTAAATATTTACAAAGGAAATATTCTCTAAAAAATCCACGAAAATTCTATCATGTCAACTATGACATATTTGATGATCTTACAAAGCCTCATGCCTTGAAGATCAAGAAAACGTCATCAAATCCCCTCAAAACCATTTCTGTCCATTTTGAAGTTTGAGCAACTTTACATTGCCAAACTTTTCCAAATGCTCTCAAACTTGGTGCACATGCTAAAATGTTCTAATTAAGCATCTAGACCAAATGGCACAAGTGTTGGAGGAGGATAACCTGATCAAAGTGCCCCAAAACCCTTTCTGACCAGATCCAAATTTGAACAACTCTACATTGCCAACTTTTTACTTGTGGCCTCAACTTTTGTGGACATACTCACAAACCCAAATGATGACACTACACCAAGTGGTGCATCAAGGAGGGATGATTTGCATGACTAAATCTTGGAAAATCCATTTCTGTTGATTTCTAGGGTTCACCAAAGTTACATTAGCAACTTTGCCCAAATAAGCTCAAACTTGGTGGAACACCCTATTTTCATGTCCCATTTCATCCTGTTAAGGCTCATGTCAATTAGACTTCATTCACTTGCCCAAACTTACATCAAACACCTTATGCTATTTTACCAAAACCTCTATTTTGACCCCTTCCACTATTCCCCCTTTCCTTATGTTTTTACCACAACTACTCCTAGTCACCATCTACCTCCAACAACTCACCCAAGCCATCAACTCAATGATTGATGGGGTAAACCCCCACTTTTTCATTCTGTTGTCACCATGGCATCACCTTTTCTATCCTCCTACTACTTACCCTCCCTCCTACCTTACCTCCTAAGCATCTCAGAGCATCCCAGTACCACCCCACAGCCAGTAGACAAGTAGGGACACGACCAGAGCGCGTGGGCATGCAGTGGCATGCCAAATGGGCGCTCTGGAGCGCTCTACAGTGTGCTTCCGCACTGTAGCTGCGTCCTGCCCGAGGCCTCCGACCACCTAGGGCCTTCCCCTTGTGTCCCCAGAGGTTGCCTCGACGTCCGTGTCACGCAACGCTGTCGGCCCCCTCCTCCTTCTCCCTCCTATCGCCTCCCTCGCACGCACACCGGCCGCCCGAGAGCTCTAGTGAGCGAACTCACACGCGTGGAGCCTCTGGCACGCCCCGCTCCCCCTTTCCATATCCCTTGGCCTGGACCACGTCGAGCGCCCCGGACACGGCTCGGAGAGCCAGTTTGGCCTCTAGAGACGGCTACGGCCTCGTCGGTGCACGACCACGCTGCGGACCTCGGGCTGGCCTATATAAGGCCTCCCCCGAGCCCTCTCTGTGCTCCATTTGCCACCTCTCCCTCCCGTATGCCTCCCAGGACAACCCGCACATCCTCCCGTCCCCTCCAACGTCTCATATGGTCAGAGTTTCCCCCCGGCCGCCGCCCAAATTCGGGCACCTTGGCCCCTCTCTCCCTCCCCTACCCACTCCAGTACTCCCTCACCACCACCCCGAGACCCCATGGGGCTTTCTACAGCCTCCGTTTGTCCCCTCCGTGCATGCAACGCCTCTGCCCAATGTCACCGATGCCGGCCTCCACCAGGGCCGTGGCTCCGCTTGCCTCCGTCCTCCCCTGGACATGCTGGCAGGCGGGGCGGGTGCGGCGCCGTTCCCCGAGCACGCCCGTGCCCCCAGCGCATCAAACGGTGGCCGGTGGCGCCGGCTGTCAACGCCGGCATCTCCCCTGCCTCCTCCTCTATGTCAGGCAGGGGGAGGACGACGAACCCGCCAGGCGGGCCCCGCCTGTAACCGCCACGCGGACGTGGTGGGAGCTTCTGACGGGTGCCCCCCTGATAAGTGGAAGCGCACCTGCCAGACTCGGCCTCTCTGTAGTGGTGACGCCTGCCCGAAATACGCCTTCGGCGTTACCACCTCCTTTGCGCTGCTGAGCCACTAGGCTGAGCCCAGTGGGCACCGTTTAGCTCGGCTCTGCCCACAACACATTATAAGGTTGATTTCTTTTCCCTTTTTCTTTTTTCCAGACAACTTGTAAAATCCTCAAACAATTAATTTGAACTCCAAATTTGGTGATTCAAATTTCCTATGACTCCATAAATCATGATCTATCACATGGTGCTATTTGCAAATTTTTCCAGAAACCTTACCTTAACAATTATTTTTGAAAACCCATAATTCCATCTTTGTGATGAACTTTAGAAAATCACACACAGCCCAATTTTTACCCAAATGCCATGATTCAAATTCCCAGATACTTATATGTTCATAACTTAGTTTTTGAACATTTTTACCAGTACTTTCTATGCCACATGGAATATTGGTCCATTTCTCCATGTATTGCCAACTTTGCAAATTCATCAGAAAATCATTTGAACTCCAAATCCAGTGAAACCAATTCCCAGATGCTTCTAAAATCATTCCTTGTTAAATGGGTGCCTTTGCTCATTTTTCAAAATAATTATTCTGTACACTTCTTCAAAATCCACAAATCCCTTGATTCCACCATATTGAAATGTTCCAAACTATCCATTGATCCAATGTCTATGAAACTATCTTGGTCATTTTTCATATGACCAGAGGTATCCTAGAAAAGTCCAACTTCTATTTTTAGAGCACTTTTATTTTTGCCTTGTTGTGTTGCTTATTGTGAATTGACTCCGACGTTAGTTGAAGAAGTTGACGGAGTACTTGGAGATGGACCGGAAGCTTTGAAGACTCCGAGGAACAAGGCAAGCAGCCCTTTGACCATGTTCGAGAAACCTTTTTATGCATGTCTCATAGAACCTTATTATCAATGCATCGGAATCATTGTTGAGGTGGTGACCACTTTGGTTGGTACCTTTGTTACTTTACTATTGAAACTTGCATCAAGCATGACCCTACCTCCGAGGGTTATGTGGGTGGGAGTAGATAGGTTGCTATAGTAGTGGCTACGCAAATGGGACGGGAATATGCATGGTGACGGAGGCAGAGTACTTTCAAAAGACTTTTCGAAAACTCCGCCGGGTGCCACTTATGCCCGAGGGAGATGATGAGTTGGGTAACCACTTGATGACGAAGTGGTGTATCGAGGCAAGTGTGTGTGTTGTTTTGTAAACGGACTGGTTTAAGTTGCGACCGTTATTCCAACCTTACATGCACAACCACTCTACCCTTATATGGGAAAGGGCATTATTGATTACCTATGCCGATACTAGCATGGTGCCTGCATTACTAGTGATGGGGGTGACATGAGGTCACTCTCAGGACGGGTTCGTGCTTGGATAGGCGGCCATGACTGTCTTTACAGGGCACCGGACACACCATTGGTACCCCGTGCTTGTGGTATGTGATGAATATGGGAGCGAGGCTCCAAAATTTTAAGATGTGAAATGTTGGGCACGGGGGTTGCTACCAATTGAGTGGACTCTATGTTAGTGTCGTCTAGGGAAAGATATTGACCGGTTGCTTACCCCGGGTACTTGAGGTACGGCGGGTCGTGGATGACACGGAAGTTCCCCGGATCTTGTGGGTAAAGTGTGCAACCTCTACATAGTGTAAAACTATTCGAATAGCCGTGTCCACGGTCAAGGACAGTTGGGTAACTGCTCTTGGGCTACGTCCATTGTTTGTGAAACCTGGTGTGTGTCCGAGGAAACAAACGGCTCAATGATATTGATGATGTGATTCTTGAGGAAGTCACGATGAGCTTGACCATGAGTTGTTTACATCTCTTTCTCGATATTCATGTATGTAACCTCCTGATACTTGTTGTAGACACATTCATATCCTTGATAAATGTTGATCATACTTGCATGAGAAAAACTAGCTTTACGCAAAACTGCCAATTTAGCAGTAGAGCCTTGCATAATTATCCTGTTATCACTCTTGGGATGCTTGTGAGTACATTCAAAGTACTCATTGGCTTGCCACTGGTTATTTTATTGGCCAGGCATGAAATAACAGGATATGATGAGGATTTCTTGGTGGCAAACATGCGAGCTAGGACGCTTCCCAGTCAGAATGCCTGTAGGGTTTAAGGCGGATGGCATGGGTCCAAGTTGTCGACAAAGATTTCCGCTACGATGATTTATACTCAGGACTTGACCATAATGGTCCTACTTGTGTAATACGGTATGTATGGATGTAAGACTCTTGTTATTCAGCTTCTGTGTGTTCAGTGAGCATTGATCTCTGGGATCATAGTACATGTGCATTCGGTGATCACAACTTATGAGTCGGGGTCCCCACAGAGCTGGTATCAGAGCCATCCTGGCTATAGGAAGCCTTAGTTAGCATGGTCGTTAGTTAGGGTAAAATTATTTCCAAAACTATTACTAGTTTTCAAAACTTTCTATACTTCTCTTCCCTTCTCAGTTTTTCGAAAACTAGGCTATACCTTCCTTATTGATCTCTTCCCCCTTCAAAACTTTTGGTCGCTAGAACCCTTATGCCCCTGACCACTCGATCTCCTGAAATCCTCGTGGATAATCTAGAAGGATGATACCTTGACCACCTCTTCTGAACACAAGATTGGCGACACCACAACAAGGCGATGCCAATAGAACATGCATCCTCAAGGAATGAGGATATGAAGACCCAGAGGATGGTGACACCTTCGACACTACCCCAAGATGGTGCAACCTTAGCCTATGATGACCAGGGCACAGGATATGCAATATCATGATATACATCGCTAATAGAGTAATCATGTCACTACCGTTGTTGTGTCGGCAACCACCGCTGGATGAGAACCTCGCCATTTGGCCCGCCTCACTATAGTGAGTAGGAAAACGGTTCTCTTTGTCCCCCGCTCTTGGTGTCGATGTTGTCATCAACGTAACCGACATGTTGAACCTCTATTATGCCTTGTTATTTTCATTGCATAAGGATTACCTACCCAGTACCGTCGACACCTTAGAAGACAAAAGGGATCGTTATGATAAGAAGACAACAGAAGACCGAGTCAATGCTAGCTACAAGGATACACCTTCACCGCATCACCTCGTTAGGCGAGAAGTTCTTGAAGATTCTTCAGGCTCAACCCGGATCGTTCCTTCGAACAACTACAAGGGACATAGCAACACCTGAGGAAAACTCAGAAGACTGCACGAGGCACAAGGCACGACTGCTGAGTCCGAGAACCCCTAGGGTAGGATGAGTCGTGTACCCCCTATGCGCAGTCGAGTCCGTATGATGGTTCGAATAGAGCCATGATGGTGTGCTGCTTGTTTTTATTGTTTGTGTTTTGATATAAGTCGCACTTTTGCCCTAGGCAACAAGTACACGGCTATACCACCTTCCTTACCTTGTTTCTTTTGTTTTGCCCTTTTTGCACCTGTTTGTTTGCACTCGCACTATAGAACCCCCTTTAGGCATTCCCCTTCTCTATCTACTTTTTCCCTCTCTTCTCTCTCCTCAACTGAAGACCAACAAGACAAGATACACCAAGGATTCTACTTCGGCAACCAATTGGCACAGAAGTCTTTTGCTGCAGCCTCCACGACCAAGTGCAACCTCGTAGAATTATGTTTAAATCTCTAGACTAGAAACCCATCCCCAGACCCTTCGAGAATTCACGAGATACCCCAGCTCGAATCCTTAACCATGTGCTTAACCCACATAATTGCAAGAGAACCAGTTAAGCCTCTGCAACCTTGCACAACATTGGGTTCGTAATGGAACTAGTGAACATAGTGAATGAGCACATTGACATCCTAATATAGCACAAGAACTGACGATGCCATAGGAAGACCAAATTGAGGATATAGGAATAGAGGACAGATGACTTGGTGACTTTATATCAGTGACTTCGAGGAATTATCTGAGACCTTGATGGATTGTGAGGTTTTCATGTGGGTGGAATCATGATTAATAGAGTAGTGTAACTTTCATCACCCTGGAGTAACTTGGATTTGCAGGACAATTATGATCGCAAGATGAAATTCTTGGAAGTATAAGGTTTTGACTTCATCGGAGGATATTGATTAGAGATAGTTGGCATTACGATATTGACTTGGGGGAAACAATTCTTGTTGGACATGAGATATAGATTTAAGTAGGCGATTCTAGTTGAGTATAGATGCTAAATATGTCTATATGGTCTGGAGTAAATTGGATTTAGACTGTTGATCTTGATCATGATACCATGTTTCTCGGTGGATGGCAAACTAGGAGATTGGATTATTTGTCGGAGTTGATTTAGGGATCTATATAATCATGACCTTGGAGTTTACTTGACCATGATGGTGGGAATTTGGTGGACTTACTATAATTATGCATAGCCCTTCCAAGTATTTGGGTATTATAGGGACTTGAGATCTTGTGGAACATTGTAGACATCGGATTTGTAGAATTGTTGGATTATGTGGTGATTGATGGAAGTTAACGGGCTGTTGGAGTTTATTCATAGGAAGGAAACAAGATATTGTAGTGGCATATTACCTGTTTCCTTAGAATAGAGATGCATTATCTTGAACTTTGCAAGAATAGGCTGAGCGCTTGAATTGTGGTGTTTAACTCAAGCTTAGCAGCATGTATGCTCTACCCATGGATTTTAGGGGTAGGCATACATATGAGTTTGGGGATCATAGACATGTATAATTTTGTTAGATCTCCTCTAAGGAGCCATGAGGATATCTATAGCATGAGTGATGATTGGAGTGACCTATGCAAGATGATGTTTTCGGTGGTATGAAGTGACTTGTTTAGAGGACTAGATAGCACTACTGGCATCTCAGGAACTGTGCCGAAGGATAAGATGATAAACGTGCACTCACACACTAGAATCCATGAAACCCTTAAGCCCCACCAAGCCACACCATGGTCAGGTCCTGACCACAGCCTTGACACTAAGTCAATAAGACCGTTGCCAATACTCAACCGAGACCACCACCAATACCCCAGCCTACCTTGCGTACCCCATAGACTTCATGGAATACTTGGAAAAGTTAGTTGTCATCTTTATTTGGCAACATACTTGACTACCCGAAGACGGAAGAAGAGTCGTTCAGCTGGTTAGAAGACATTTGAAGACCGTCATGTCAGGAATGAAGAACTACACCGACCACCGTCGTCAAGAAGTAAACTTCCGCGTCGAAGACCAGGCGTATCTGCAAACCACTCCTCTCGAAGGAACCAAGCATTTCCATGTCAAAGGGACGCTCACACCAAGATTTATCGACCTTCTTCAAGACCACTACAAGGCAAATAGTAGACGGCTACCAGCTAGATTTACCACCTGAGTTACCCACCGTGCACCAAATTTTCCATGAGTCACAACTCTGGAAATATTTTAACTTTCTAACTAGCCCAGTCCCTGCGAGGACATCGATCACCGATCCATTAACATCTACCCCAACCTAACCTATGCAAGAGACCCCTCAGCAACCTGCATCAAGGAGGGCAACATGCGAGAATCCACACCACCAAGTACCTCAAGGTTCCATGGAGCACCACTCTGAAGCAGAACCAACAAGAAGAAGTGAAGACAACCCCATATCCAAGTTTTCGTATTCCTTTCCACGCCTAGTCTGGGAATCTCGGGGACGAGATTCTTGTGAGGGGGGTAGGTCTGTCACACCCTGATTTTCATGCCACAACACTTAAGCTAATAATCATGCTAAAATATGGTTTGACAAAAACTTTTGAGTGATTTGGACTATGCTTGATTTGGTTTTCTATTTGCTGTTTGCAAGTGCTCTAAAAATCAAATAAATCATCCTACTCTTATACTCCTTCTCCTTGATCCAAAACCTCTTCCCCATGATCATGCCATGTGTATAGAACAATATAGTATTTTCTTACAAAAATAATTTGGCCAAATAGTATTTTCTAAAACTAGTTTTCCAAAAACCCCTGAATTGTGGTTTGTACTGCAAGCACTTTATTTGGGGTGTGAATTTTATTTTTCAAAAAGTATATTTGACTCCTATTAGGTACAGGACTCCCTTAAACCACAAAATTATAATTTTAAAAGTTATTTTTATATTTTATTTAAAGGCTTTTTCTTTAGGCCAGAAATGGTCTTTAATAGGTTAAAATTATTTAACTATTTCTAAAATATTTTTTTCAAAATTTAGGGAAGCTCATAGGACATATATTGTCCATATATAAGAGTTTCAACACATGGCCATGTTCAAAATATTGGACAAATCCTTCAAAAACCCTTTCTGGATATTTCAAGCTTTTGAAATATTTACAAAGGAAATATTCTCTAAAAATTCCAGGATAATTCTATCATGTCAAATATGACATATTTGATGATCTTACAAAGCCTCATGCCTTGAAGATCAAGAAAACATCATCAAATCCCCTCAAAACCATTTTTGTCCATTTTGAACTTTGAGCAACTTTACATGGCCAAACTTGTCCAAATGCTCTCAAACTTCGTGCACATGCTAAAATGGTCTAATTAAGCTTCTAGACCAAATTGCACAAGTGTTGGAGGAGGATAACTTGATCAAAGTGCCCCAAAACCCTTTCTGACCAGATCCAAATTTGAACAACTCTACATTGCCAACTTTTTACTTGTGGCCTAAACTTTTGTGGACATACTCACAACCCCAAATGATGACACTACACCAAGTGGTGCATCAAGGAGGGATGATTTGCATGACTAAATCTTGGAAAATCCATTTCTGTTTATTTCTAGGGTTCACCAAAGTTACATTAGCAACTTTGCCCAAATAAGCTCAAACTTGGTGGAACACCCTATTTGCATCTACCATTTCATCCTGTTAAGCCTCATGTCAATTGGACTTCATTTACTTGCCCAAACTTATATCAAACAACTTCTGCTATTTTACGAAAACCTCTGTTTTGACCCCTTCCACTCTTCCCCCTTGCCTTATGTTTCTACCACAACTACTCCTAGTCACCATCTACCTCCAGCAACTCACCGAAGCCATCAGCTCAATGATTGATGGGGTAAAACCCTACTTTTCCATTATGTTGTCACCATGGCATCACCTTTTCTATCCTCCTACTAATTACCCTCCCTCCTACCTTACCTCCTAAGCATCTCAAAGCATCGCAGTACCACCCCACAGCCAGTAGACAAGGAGGGACACGACCAAAGCGCGTGGGCATGAAGTGGCATGCCAAATGGGCGCTCTGGAGCGCGCTACAGTGTGCTCCCGCACAGTAGCTGCGTCCTGCCCGAGGCCTCCGACCACCTAGGGCCTTCCCCTTGTGTCCCCCGAGGCCGCCTCGACGTCCGTGTCACGCAACGCTATCGGCCCCCTCCTCCTTCTCCCTCCTATCGCCTCCCTCGCACGCGCACCGGCCGCCCGAGAGCTCCAGTGAGCGAACTCACACGCGTGGAGCCTCTGGCACGCCCCGCTCCCCCTTTCCTTTTCCCTTGGCCTAGACCACGTCCACGAGCGCCCCGGACACGCCCCGGAGAGCCAGTTTGGCTTATAGAGACGGCTACGGCCTCGCCAGCGCATGGCCCCCCGATGGACCTCGGGCTGGCCTATATAAGGCCTCCCCCGAGCCCTCTCTGTGCTCCATTTTTCACCTCTCCCTCCTGTATGCCTCCCAGGACAACCCGCACATCCTCCCGTCCCCTCCAACCTCTCCTATGGCCGGAGTTTCCCCGCCGGCCGCCGCCAAAATTCGGGCACCTCGGCCCCTCTCTCTCTCCCCTACCCACTCCACTACTCCGTCACCACCACCCGAGACCCCATGGGGCTTTGTCCAGCCTCCGTTTGTCTGCTCCGCGCCTACAGCGCCTCTGCCCAATGTCACCGATGCCGGCCTCCGCTAGGGCCGTGGCTCCGCTCGCCTCCGTCCTCCCTTGGACATGCTGGAAGGCGAGGCGGGTTCGGCGACGTTCCCCGAGCACGCCCGTGCCCCCAGCGTGTCCAACGGTGGCCGGTGGCGCCGGCTGTCAATGCCGGCATCTCCCCTGCCTCCTCCTTTGCGTCGGGCGGGGGGAGGACGACTAACTTGCCAGGCGGGCCCGCCTGTAAGCGCCACGAGGCCGCGGTGGGAGCTTCTGACGGGTGCCCCCCGATAAGTGGAAGCGCACCCGCCAGACTCCGGCTCTCTATAGTGGTGACGCCTGCCCGAAATACGCCTTCGGCGTTACCACCTCCTTCGCGCCACTGAGCCACTAGGCGGAGCCCATTGGGCACCATTTAGCTGGGCTCTGCCCAGAGTGCATTATAAGGTTGATTTCTTTTCCCTTTTTCTTTTTTCCAGACAACTTGTAAAATCCTCAAACAATTAATTTGAACTCCAAATTTGGTGATTCAAATTTCCAATGACTCCATAAATCATTATCTATCACATGGTGCTATTTAAACATCTTTCCAGAAACCTTTCCTTCACAATTATTTATGAAAACCCATAATTCCATCTCTGTGATGAACTGTAGAAAATCACAGAGAGCCCAATTTTTTCCCAAATGCCATGATTCAAATTCCCATATACTTATATGTTCATAACTTAGTTTTTGAACATTTTTACCAGTTCTTTCTATGCCACATGGAATATTGGTCCGTTTCTCCATGTATTGCCAACTTTGCAAATTCATAAGAAAATCATTTGAACTCCAAATCCAGTTAAACCAATTCCCAGATGCTTCTAAAATCATTCCTTGTTAAATGGGTGCCTTTGCTCATTTTTCAAAATAATTATTCTGTACACTTCTTGAAAATGCACAAATCCCTTGTTTCCATCATATTGAAATGTTCCAAACTATCTATTGATCCAATGCCTATGAAACCACCATGGTCATTTTTCATATGACCAGAGGTATCCTAGAAAAGTCCAACTCCTATTTTTAGAGCACTTTTATTTTTGCCTTGTTGTGTTGCTTATTGTGAATTGTTTCCAACATTAGTTGACGAAGTAGACGGAGTACTTGGAGATGGACCGGAAGCTTTGAAGACTCTGAGGAACAAGGCAAGCAGCCCTTTGACCATGTTCGAGAAACCTTTTTATGCATGTCTCATAGCACCTTATTATCAATGCATCGGAATCATGTTGAGGTGGTGACCACTTTGGTTGGTACCTTTGTTACTTTACTATTGAAACTTGCATCAAGCATGACCCTACCTTCCTATGGGGGTTATGTGGGTGGGAGTAGATAGGTTGCTATAGTAGTGGCTACGCAAATGGGACGGGAATATGCATGGTGACGGAGTCAGAGTACTTTCAAAAGACTTTTCGAAAACCCCGTCGGGTGCCACTTATGCCCGAGGGAGATGATGAGTTGGGTAACCACTTGATGACGAAGTGGTGTACAGAGGCAAGTGTGTGTGTTGTTTTGTAAACGGATTGGTTTAAGTTACGACCGTTATTCCAACCTTACATGCGCAACCACTCTACCCATATATGGGAAAGGGCATCACTAATTACCTAGGCCGATACTAGCATGGTGCCCGCATTACTAGTGACGGGGGTGACATGAGGTCACTCTCGGGACGGGGTCGTGCTTGGATAGGTGGCCATGACTGTCTTTACAGGGCACCGGACACACCGTTGGTACCCCGTGCTTGTGGTATGTGATGAATATGGGAGCGAGGCTCCAAAATTTTAAGATGTGAAATGTTGGGCACGGGGGTTGCTACCAATCGAGTGGACTCTATGTTAGTGTCGTCTAGGGAAAGATAGTGATCGGGTGCTTACCCCGGGTACTTGAGGTACCGCGGATCGTGAATGACACGGAAGTTCCCCGTGGGTAAAGTGTGCAACCTCTGCAGAGTGTAAAACTATTCGAATAGTCGTGTCCACGGTCAAGGACAGTTGGGTAACTGCTCTTGCACTATGTCCATTATTTGCGAAACCTGGTGTGTGTCAGAGGAAACAAACGGTTCAGTGATATTGATGATGTGATTCTTGAGGAAGTCACGATGAGCTTGACCATGAGTTGTTTACAACTCTTTCTCGATATTGATGTCTGTAACCTCCTGATACTTGTTGCAGACACATTCATATCCTTGATAAATGTTGATCATACTTGCATGAGAAAAAGTAGCTTTACACAAAACTGCCAATTTAGAAGTAGAGCCTTGGATAATTATTCTGTTATCACTCTTGTGTCACTTGCGAGTACATTCAAAGTACTCATTGGCTTGCCACTGGTTATTTTATTGGCTAGGCATGAAAGAACAGGATATGATTAGGATTTCTTGGTGGCGAACATGCGAGCTAGGACGCTTCCCAGTCAGAATGCCTGTAGGGTTTAAGGCGGATGGCATTGGTCCAAGTTGTCGACGAAGATTTCTGCTGCGATGATTTATACTCAGGACTTGACCATAATGGTCCTACTTGTGTAATACGGTATGTATGGATGTAAGACTCTTGTTATTCAGCTTCTGTGTGTTCAATGAGCATTGATCTTTGGGATAGTACACGTGCATTCGGTGATCACGACTTATGATTCGGGGTCCCCATAGGCATCTCGTAGCTCGTCCTCGACTTCGGCCACCCGAGACTCGTGCTACTGACGCACGACATGTTCGGCCTTCAGGTCGGCAGTCACTTTGTCAGTGGCTCCCTTGCTCGCCATGGCCTCTTCCTTGGCCTTCACAGGCTCGCCCTTAAGGGTCTTGACCGTAGCTACGTCAGCTATTTCACAAAACATATAACACAAATAAGCTCACGCTCACACATATAGTGTATTAAAATTTCAATTCTTTCAAAATACGCATATCTTGCATTTCATCAAAATGCTTGTTGACGCGGTCGAGCTCTTCGTCAGCTAGTTTAAGCTTCCGATTTAGCTCAGAAACCTCTACGGCTTGGACAGATGCCGCTACTAGCGAAGCCTGTTTAATAACATGGCTCACAGTTGAGCTCTGATTATATGCTATAACATGGATCCTTATTCTGACTCTGTCCAGAATCAAACAAAGCATTAGGGGCTACTATCTATATATATATAAAAAATGAAAAAGTTCTTTTTAGAGCATTACGTCACATACCTCAAAGCCTGTTAGTAGGCTGTTGAAGGCTTCGTTCAGTCCGCCTTTGACAGACTGAATTTTCTCCATGACCGCACTCATCAGAGTACGATGTTCCACTATGATGGAAGCACCTCGCAGTGCTCCCTCCAGAGTGTTCGGCGCCTCCGGATTGACGGCGGGTGCCATATGAGCACTTTCTCCTTCCCCCATCATGAGGGGCTGGTTTCCTGATTCTAGAGCCACACTAGGCTCCGGAACAGTGTTCGGCTAGGGCCCGGATTGCTTGGGCCCCCCATCTTCGGTCACCATGGGGATCGCTCCCCCCTAGTTGTCAGCGGCCGAGGGATTAACCTCGGGTGCCTTCTCGTCCGCCCCACTCCCACCAGCTCGAACAGGGGAGCTTGCAGAGAGGACACCTCAACGTCCCCTAAAACGGGCGACGAGGCCCGCGGAGGCATACTGCTCTCCACCATCCCTGGCGATAGAGAATTCCCCGACGATAGTGAAGCCACTGGGATGTCATGCGGAGGACTATATAAAAGAAAAATAACATTAGATGCTGGAAAGAAAAATTATCCGAACGTAAGCAGTTATCGTCTAAGTATTTACGATTCAGCTAGGGGCTTAATCCTGGGCTGAACTCGGAAGCTGTGTTCGGACGTTGAGTCCGAACTGTTTGGAAGATTTAGCTTCTTCCTGGGCGCGGCCTTGCCTGCATCAGCGAGGGCCACTCTTTTCCTCCCACTTACCTGGACGGGGGAGTCATCTTCGTCTTCCTCCTCCTCTTCTTCTTCGGGGGAGAGGTGGGAGCATGTTTCCCCAGACCTTGTGTCCGCGGGATCTATGGGGCGGTGGTCGCTCTTGACCTCCTTGCCCTTCTTCTTGGCCTTCTTCTCCGACGCCTTGTACGGCATGGAACCAACATCACCATCAGCTGAGGCGTCTCTGGGTCTTCTGGCAAGGGAGCCGGACACTTGATCTGCTCTGCCTTTTTCTTCCATGCCTGGATAGAACGCAAAAACTCTAACTCCTGTTATAATTGGAGTATGGACGGAGTATGTATTCGATAGAAATTTTGATTACCTCTGAAGCAGTGAAAACTCCACTGAAGCCCTTGTCCTCGGTCTCTGTCAGCCACCCCTTCTAGGCCTTAAAGAGATGCTTCCAGATGTCTTCGTGCGTAGTGCCGAAGAGATGGTTCTAGGGCCGGGGCCCTTATTGAACTCCCATAAATGGGGGTCCCGGCGTTGGCAGGGAAGGACGAGGTGGACGAGCATTACCTGAATCACATTTTTGAGGAGGGTGCCCTTGGCAATCATGCCAGGGATGCGATTTTGGAGGGCTAGCACCTCCGGCTGAGACCCCCAATCCGGACTCTTGTTGGTCCAAGAGGTCTGCCTCTCTTGGGGTAGAGATCTGAATGCGGGCGCCGCCGCACAGTTGGCATCGCAAGGCTCAGTGATGTAAAACCACTCCCGCTGACAGACCTTGTTTGTCTCAACAAAGCCCCCCTTTGGCCGGGTGGCGTTGGGGAGCTTGCTCACCATGGCTCCTCCACACTCCGTGTGCTACCCGTCGACCACCGTCAGCTTCAAATTGAAGGTTTTGAGCCGTTGACCGAAGTGTGGGGGACACGGAGGAATGCCTCACATACCACTGTAAAAGCGAATATGTGGAGAATTGAGTTCGGGGCTAGATCATGGAGAGCTAGCCCATAGAAAAATACGTCAGGATGGGAATGGGCCGGGTCGGCCTGCCGGGTCGCTGGCTCGACCCAAAATATTGAGGCCAATGGGTCATGTGGGTCGGTCTCAAACAAGATTTGGGTCAACAGGGCCGGCACCAGGTGACCCGCTGGGCCAGCCGGGTCGACCCATCTTATAGCTTATAATCTCACACCAACTGCAATCGTTGTCGCGTCGATACCCGATTTTACGACGTAGTTTGTCCTATAATTTCCTGTAAACCCTCGCGTATGTCAACAACAAAATTGTCTTGTACTCCCTCCGTCCGAAAATACTTGTCATCAAAATGAACAAAAAAGTATGTATCTAGAACTAAAATACATCCAGATACATCCCCTTTTCTTCATTTTGATGACAAGTATTTCCGGACGGAGGGAGTATGTTTCAGCAAGCTGCGTACGTATAAAACCACAAGTAGAGGTTCGTTTTTTTCTCGTTCAAATCTATTTGCCACCTCCCTACTAGCTAGCATGCAGGACGTGTACGTGCACTGCCTCGTCCTCCTTAGATGTAGGATCATTGGTACTCGCTGTGTATCCCCCCACCTATCTCTCACTTTTTTTTGCGGGCACCTCGCTCTCACTTGTACTGCTGCTTATTTGTAACCCCAAGCGGAGGAATACACTGTGCGATGAATTCTTACCTCTGCTTACATTCTATCATTTCTGTTAACCACGTATTAGTTATCTTATTAGTTATTACACTCGGATTTTATTATAAATCATCCCTAATTTTAACATCTCATATATCCACAAAGCAATGTAAAACAAAAAATTGGGTCGACCCAAAATACCCATCGGGCCAACGAGGCCATTAACTATTTTTATATGGGTCGACCCATGGGTTTTCAAATTGGCCTTGGGGCCACTGGGGCCGGGTCCAAGGCCAGGTCCGGGTTGACCCGTTCCCATTCTGAAAAATAAGAGACCCCGTACGAAGGGGTGGAGAGGAAATCCCAGCCCCCGGATAAAGTGGGAGAGGAAAACAACCCTCTCACCCGCCTTATAGACGGGGATCACTTGGTCCTTTTCGGGGAACCGGTGCACTATATCATCAACAAGATAGACCGCGCTCCGGAGGTTCTTCACGGTCTTCTCCCTGACGATAGAAGCCTGCCACTTGCCCTTAGAACCGGATCCGTCCATTGCTGGGAAGGGAGGCAGTGGTGGAGTTGAGAGTTGTGGGTGCAAGAGCTATGGGCGCTTGGGCTGGGGAGATTGGAGAGCTAGGGCTTGAGGAAAGCGTGGGGTTAATGAGCAGGAATGGTATCCTTTTATAAGCGGTGAATGTTAAACGCCCCCCACTCCAGCTGTAAAACTACCCGGTTCCCAATGTAGTCGTGCGTAAGGTGTGGTATGGATGCTCACGTCACATTGATAAGGATCCCGTAATAAGCGGGCACGATCTCTGTTTTGACAAGATGTGCCAATGGGGATATTCCTCGAAACGCGCAACTAGAGCCATAAAAACGGTTCGATACATTAAAGGAACAGACGTGATGCTTCGCTAAAAATATATCAGTAAAGACACAATATCCGTTTTTCGATACCTTGCCTTCGAGGCTAAGGGTTGTACTAACCATGCAGAGCCGGACACAGTACCTTTGTGTAGGGAATATTGCTTCAATGTGTTCGGGAGGAGGAACCCGCCTTGCAATGCCGAAGACAGTACGCGAGCCGAACTCATCGTCATCGAAGACTGGTTGAGGGGCTACTGAGGCAGTACTGGATTAAGGGGTCCTCAGGTGGCCAAATCGCTCGTTATGGGCCGGACTGGTGGGCCGTGAAGATTATTACTGAAGACTATCTCCCGTATCCGGGTAGGACTCCCGTATGTGTAAAATAGCAAGTTTAGAGTCCTGGTGTAATACTATCCTTCCTATGCAAGATGGCCATGTACAACCCTAGGTCCTTCCTGTGCATATATAAACCGGAGGGTTTAGTCCGCAGAGACAACAATCACAACTACATAGGCTAGACTCCTAGGGTTTTAGCCATTACAATCTCGTGGTAGATCAACTCTTGTAATCTCATATTCATCAAGATCAATCAAGCAGGAAGTAGGGTATTACCTCGATCGAGAGGTCCTGAACCTGGGTAAACATCATGTCCCTAGTCTCATGTTACCATCAATCCTCATGTGCATAGTTTGGGACCTCCTACCCGAGATCCACTGGTTTTGACACCGACAACTGGCTCACATGTATCCTATGATACCCCGTGTTTGAAGCGTTCTGATCCAAGTTTATGCGCTAGGCCTCAGCCTTCAAATGCTCCACCTCCCCATGGATCTGAGCTTGTAATGCGGCCATCCGGGTGTTTTCAACATCAATATCCTCTTGGACCTTGGTCATCTATTCTCGAAGGTTTCCCATCTCCGCGTTATGTTCTGCCTGGTTTTCCGCGGTTACTCAGTCTCCAGCAGAGTTGCTAGGGTGGTCATCAGATCCACAAGGACCTGAGTCTATGTCCTGCCTGAGCCGAATGTGCCGGGGGCCTGTGCTGAAGTGCCGGTTGCTGGCATTGCTCAGGCTGCCGTAGAATTGAGTGTCGGCGATATTCCTGCCATGTAGATGGCGGCTTAGCACGATGGCTCATAGGGGTTTGGAATAATGTTGCCACCGAAACATACCCCAAGCCTACCATTGTAGAGCAGGACGATTGACTCGGTGTCTCCAACCGAGGACTGATCATGTGAGAAGACGAGAGTCTCTCTAGTAGACAAGGAATTCTCCACAAGATCGACTCCATGAGTGAAGCCAACGAAGATGCGTTTCAGGATAGCTTGATCCCAGGCGGGTTACACGCCTCGAGCCGACTCGATGAGGTTGGTGCAGATGTTCGTCTCAGGCCCGGATTCGCCAAGTTTGCTGATGAAGACGTGGATCTTGCCAAAGGGGATCTGGTACCCATACTCAATTGAGCGGCCTTAGGGCCCTAGCTAGCATCATCGATGTAGAGCTTAGTCATCCTACCGATAACGTATCATTTGATCCCTGGGAGAGCTCCGCCCAAGAACTCAACACCGCCATGCGATATCCCCACGGCGGCGCCAGCTGTTGTGATTTTGTCATGATAGATGTCCTCAAGAAAGGACTTAGTCGTGAGGCCATCGAAAATAGGCGGTAGCCTGAACAGGGTTGATCAGAATCGAAAGACACGGGTTTACCCAGGTTCGGCCCCTCATGGTGGAGGTAAAATCCTACTCATGCTTGATTGCTATTGATGATGATGATCTCGACTTTCGGGCCACTCGTATTGGAGGTACCCAGGCCCGTCTGCCTGCGGCCCATAGCGTGCGGCATCTCCTGGGCCCCGAGTGCAGCTCGTCCTGAAGCAGCGCAGACCAGCCCTCAAGTGGACCCCCTCCTCGCTAGGCACGCGTTGCCAAGCATCACATGTGGCCTCGCGATGCCCCCTCGCGAGGCGGCTTCCCGAGGACGTCTTCCGAGGCCTCCTGAGGAGGCGGATGGATCGAGGAACCATCGTAGAAGACACGCAACCCCGTGCCTTCATGTGGGTGATGCACATGGCAACAGGTGCAGACAGAAGGGTGCGAGTGGGCGCGGATGAAGAGGATTACTCCTTTTGTGCTGAGGGAGCAAATACAACACGTAGGTTCCCAAGGCATCCCCAAAGGTTGCTATTTTGGTGTAAGAGGACCAAGATGGCAAGCTCGGTAGGACGAAGGTCATCATCGAGCCCACCACCATGTCACGACAGGAAGCTTTGGTAGGTGAAGACCACCTTTTGTCAGGATAAGCTATACTCTTGCCCCCCCTTCAAATTTGGCCGTTGTGGCAACCCTTCTCGCCTTGAGTTATTGAGGGAAGAGGACTAATGCCAGTATAAATATAGGTAATACTCCACCGTAGAGAGGATATCCACATGGATCCATTCCTGGAACCTCCCGAGACCACTCTTGTACTCATATCCATCCTCCCCCATGAGGCTATCCACCACAAAGCTGGAGTAGGGTCTTACACCGCAAGGTGGCCCGAACCTGGTAAACCATTGTCTCTGCCGTTCTTCATCCCATTGGCTTGAGCATGCCGGAGCATGACTATGAGGTAGTGAAGAGCTAGAACGGGCTAGGTGAAGCTCCTCGCACACACCCTAGTGTTCAAACCTTCCTTGGGTCCCCGGAGCCCCGATTCCGATATTTGGCGCGCCAGGTAGGGGTGTGCCAATGTTCTTCCATTTTGCCCCAGTTTTTGCTCCACCATCTTCATGGTCGATGCTTGCCGTTCTCGCGCCGAGCGCAGGGCGGCTCGTCTCGCTCAGATGGAGCCCGCGGGCTGTGGTGACCGCTGTCGCTCCGCCTCGGCCGCGCCAAATGCCGCCACCCACCCCGTTGCCCATGAGAAGCATGACCCCTCCTTGCACCCCTCTGTGTAACCTGATGGTCGCACCGCCACGCCTTCCCTCACTCCGGCCACAGCTTTATCCTCCCACGGCCACCGCGGGCCGACAAACACGCATGCTGCACTGCTCATGGCACGCGAACTGCTACGCTACCGTCTGGCTTGGTCGCATCGCCGAGCTCATCAACGCCGTGGGTGAGGCCCCGGTGCCCTCCCACTCGCTTCGCTCTCCATCGTCTCATGCTGGCGACGTCTTCTAGGCTTCTCGCCCCTCGTTGGTTACCCCAAGTGGAAGGTGTGAGATGTAGTGTTGCGGAAGTTTTTCCCTTGGCAAAGATACCAAGGATCGAATCCCCAGAGACTCCTAGGTTCAATAAGAAGGTGTCAACTGCTACGGCGCCAGATATTAGCAATCAACGTGGACCTGCACACATATACAAATAACTTTGCTCCCAACGAGTACAGAGAGGTTGTCAATCCCTCCGGCCATGTAGTTCACAAAGGATTAAACGCAAGTGATAGTAGTGATAGATATAATTGCAATAGTAAATAAAAGCGAAAATTAAATAGCGGATGTGATCAATGATGGTAATATAGACCGGAGTCTCATGATGTTCACTAGTGATGTCTCTCTCCCAAAAGACGATAAAACAGCTATGTGAGGTAAACGAATTACAGCTGGGCAATTGACAGGACCATGTGCGCAAACCAATGCTGACTACATTGCAAGAAAGGTTGAGGTTCAAAGCATGGGCGGTACGCCAAAGTAAGTAGACCGAAATCCATCAATATCTACTACTAATCATCCACCTTGAGATATCTATCCAGAACATCTCGCTGGTATTAAGTTGTGAGCCCCACCCATAGTGTAAACGCAAAGCAACAGACAACTGCATTAAAAGAACTTTGCGTAAAGTAAACAATCCTTGCACCCGCGGGCACAAGCACCGTTGTTTTCCCCCTTGTGGCAACAACACATCCCCTAGACTCATGTTTCTGTCACTCAAGCTAGTCATCGAGGGGCATGAACCCACAATCAAGCATAACGTTCCCTCTTGGAGTCACAACCTATTACTTGGCCAAAGCAATAAATAACAACGGAGAACATGCAAGAATTACTTACGAACATAAATATAAAAGAGGTAGATCAAATATATTACTCAAGCACAATCTGAACATAATCTCATAATCCATCGGATCCCAGCAAACTCATCATAGCAACAGCATAAGGATTACATAGGTGCCTCGATCATGTAGGGCAGCTCACGAGGACTAATTAGTGAAGCACAAGAATGGAAAGAGAACATCACATAGCTACTGGTCATGGACTCATGGTCCAAGGGAGACTACTCACAACTCATCCGGGAGGCGTCCATGGTGGTGGAGAGGCTCCCGGTGGTGATCCTCCCCTCCAGCAGGGTGCCGGGAAGAGTTCTCCTGGTGCTCCCGATCTTGGAAGCGGCGGCGGCGGCGGAACAGAGATGGGATCGCCAAAAGAGTTCCTCTCTTGAGGGTTTCGGGAGACGCTTTAAATATATGCCAAAGGGGCTCATCGGAGGAGCCTCGGGGGGCCCAGGCGCCCCCCCGGCGCGGCCCAGGGGGGGCGCGCCGCCAGGGCGCCTTGAGCCCTGGTGGCCCCCCTGGCTGTCCTTCGGGCGCACGGTAGTTACTGGAACGCTGATTTTTTATATAATTTTTCTGGATTTTTCCTGGCAGTTCTCGTAACGTGAAAACCTGAAATACAAAAACAGCCGAAAACAGAAACTGGCACTGGGGTGCACTGAGTTAATAGGTTAGTCCAAATATGATCAAAAGTGTATGGAAGTGTATAAATATCATAGCAATATCACCCAAAAGAGGCATGGAGCAAGCAGAAATTATAGATACGTTTTGGACGTATCAACATCCCCAAGCTTAATTCCTGCTCGTCCTCGAGTAGGTAAATGATAACAAGAATAATTTCTGTGGTGACGTGCTATTAACCATATAGGAATTTTTCATAGTCATATGACAAAAGCTTACTGAGACAATGAATCTATAGTAATTAAGTTGCCTCATGAGAAAATCACAAAGGACTGAAAGTTTTACAATATGATACTGAAACATCAAATAGATTTGCAATGAACATGATGTGCAAATATGATAAAGTGATATCTAGCTTGCCCCCTTTAGTGAAGCAAAACATAAATGCAGGGGCACCTCCAAGGTTTAAGTGATGACTAGATACAATGATTTCAGAATAAACGATATCACAATCATGCAAAAGACAATGCTACTTTGGGACAATGCACATTACACTCAGAATGACAATCATGCTCTCAGTAGTTGGTGCTTTAAAAAGAAGGTGGAGACTCTCGAACCATGGCTTTTGTTGGCAAGGTTGAAAACCCGTAGTCGGAAACAAAGACAAAACATGTACCAGAGCTCTTGGCTTTAAAACAGAGGTAATAATTTATTTTAGATCATGCATGTTTCGTCAACGAATGCTAGCAGGCCACTCAATCATTTTTCGAGATGGACAAGTTTCGAGGAACGGCTCCCGAATGAGGACGATCACATCCTCTTAATCTCCTTTGTTTATCACTGCCAAAGTTTTCTGATTTCTCATGAACAAAGCGTGAAGGAGGGTTTGTTTGTTATATTATCTTTTTGAGTCGGGCGCACTCAATGCCAGTTCCTTCTCGTATTATGGGTTTGCACATTATACATGCAATCCCCGGGTGAAGCTTGTCCAACTTAAAAAGGTCATGAATTAACCACTACTTCCTCATGAACTTACAACAGAGGCACAAAATAAGAATGCTTTTTCTTTGAATAATTTCGAGATGGCACATGCAAGTCTCCGTTAGGAATGGCAGGTAAATACCATGTAGGAAGGTATGGTGGACTCATATGGCATAACTGGATTAAAGGATGTGGATGCACAAGCAGTCAGTCCGCTTAGTACAGGCGAAGGTTAGCAAAAGACTGGGAGCGACCAACTAAGAGAGCAATGACGGTCATAATCATGCAGAGCGACAAAGCAACATTGAATCAGGCATGGTAGTTATATCGCTACTCAAAAACAAAAGATCATCAAGGCTTGACAGACTTTCTTTACAGTCTTAAATATGCGTGAGCATATGCCAAGTCAATCAAAATAAATTCTCGAAGGAAGATATTACTAAACCATACCACATCATAGGCAAACAAATCATGTTGGTACTCCAATAACACATTGGGAACCCCCCAGTTATTTGAGATTAACCATAAGAAAACATGAACTACTAAGCGCCATCGTGCACGTAGCATCTTTATCATAGACATATCAACCAATGCAACAGAAGCAAACTCTTTTAATAAGGTGAGCATGGTAATTAAAGAGAGTTCAAGCAACCAACTAAACAAAAGCTCTTGAAAAGATAAGCATGAAAGCTAAGAGCTGAACATGATAGTAGCTATTAAAAGACAAAGAACACACACAGCAAGGATAGACATGAAAATTCTATGTTATGTTCTTGGTAGAAGTGGAGCGTGTTTCTCTCCCACATAAAGAAAGCTGAGTTCCGACTCGTTATGAAAAACTAAAGAAAACTAAAAGCAAGACGCTCCAAGCATAGCACATAACACATGAAGTGATTAAAATATAGTGGAACGAAAGACGAACTGATAATGTTGATGGAGAAGGGGATGCACAGGGGCATCCCCAAGCTTAGACGCTTGAGTCTCCTTGAATATTTCTTGGGGGTGCATGGGGGCATCCCCAAGCTTGAGCGCTTGACACTCCTGAATCTTTTTATCATCTTCCCTCGCACACTTGAAAACTCCCTTCATACATAACTCATCATAATCTGATTAGCGAGGTTAGTACCCATAATAAAATAATTATACCTTGCTGGAAATAAAGATATTCTGGAAGTTCTACTGTTTCTCAAGATTGCCAAAAGGTTTTTGCAAAGAAAAAGCAAGCTCTTGGTTTGCAAAATGAAGGAAAATCAAAACAGGACAGAATCTGTGAAAAACAGAACAGCAGGTAGTAATTGATTTGTACGGGGCACTTCTGCCACTCTAATCAAAAAACTCAGAACATATGCACGAAAGGCAATTATATAGATCACGCTGTCGAAAAAATTCAGACCAAAAAGATGATCTGGTGATTTTATACGAATTTTTCTATCCAAGGACAGAATCTGTTTCCTGGACAGCACCTCACAACTTTTGAACTTTCTAGCAATCAGAGGCTACACTTGGCACAAAATTGAAAAGCAAAGATACAATGATGATGCTACAGTAGTAACAACATCAAGACACAACAAAAGCAAAATAAATTTATTCATGTGGGCTGCCTCCCAAAAGCGCTTTCTTTTATGCCTTTAAGCTAGGCATAATGCATATAGATCAAGTTTTATCAAGAGTAAAAGAATAGCTAGCCCGTACAACGGACTCAAAAGGTAACTTGATCTTCTTTCGAGGGAAGTGTTCCATCCCTTTCTTGAGAGGAAACTATAATTTTATATTCCCCTCTTTCATGTCAATGATAGCACCAACGGTGCGTAAAAAGGGACGTCCCAAAATAATTGGACAAGAAGGATCACATTCAATATCCATAATAGTAAAATCAACGGGAACATAATTATCATTGACAACGATAAGAACATCGTCGATCCTCCCCAAAGGTTTCTTTATGGAAGAATCAACGAGACGAACACCAAAAGAACAAGAATCATAAGGTTTCAATTTAAGCATATCATATATTCTTTTGGGCATAACAGAGGTACTAGCTCCAACATCACATAATGCATAGCAAGAGAAGTCATTCAATTTAATTTTTATCATAGGATCCCAACCATCTTATAGCTTTCTAGGTATGGAGGCTTCTACTCTAAGTTTCTCCTCCCTAGCTTTGATGAGAGCATTAGTGATATGCTCTGTGAAGGCAAGGTTAAGCGTGCTAGTGCGGGGGTCCCTAGACATCTTGTGAAGGAAATCAATAACTTCGGTAAGAGTGCAATTATCAAAATCAAGGTCACTAGCATCAAGTAAAGTGGTAGTGGTGTCCTTTAGGTTCACATGTTTGGTAGTTTCTATAGTCATAGCATCACCATTAATAGGTCCAATGGGACCAGGAGTACATTGGGTGCTAAGAGTTTGGATATCCTCAACAACTTGGATAGTAGCAACAGTGTGGTGGGTAGGAAGGCTCTTAATTCTATCCTCTTCCTCCCTTTCTCTAGCCCATCTTTCTTTAAGTTTAGCCATCATCCTAATATTTTCATTAATTTGCACTTGAGTAGCATTAATAGGAGTGACCTTCCTCTCCTCAAGAGGAGAAGTTTTAATTTTAAGCAATTCTATCTCATTGGCTAAATGGTCTACCTTCAAAGAGAGATCATCTAGTTTATGTAGTTTTTCTTCTACACTCTTATTAAAGGCTTTTTGGGTAGTGATGAAATTTTAAGCATAATCTCTAGTTCAGTATTGGAGTTCTTGGTGGTAGGATAAGCATTGTTGTTCCCATAAGAATTAGAGGGGAACGGTCTAGGATTGCTACCAAAATTACTCCTATAAGCATTGTTGTTAAAATTGTTTCTAGAGATAAAGTTCATCTACTTGTTCTTGAGCAATCAAAGAATTTAAAGGAACATCACGAGGATAAACAGAAGATTGCTTCGAAAGTAGAGACATGATCAAGTCAACTTTTTCATTAAGGGAGGAAATTTCCTCGACAGAGTTTACCTTCCTACCTGTTGGAGCGCGTTCGGTGTGCCATTGGGAATAGTTGGTCATCATCTCATCGAGAAGCTTCGTGGCAGCACCAAGTGTAGTTGACATAAAGGTTCCTCCCGCGGCCGAATCTAACAAGTTCCGCGAGGTAAAGTTCAAGCCTGCATAAAAAGTTTGGATAACCATCCAAGTAGTCAAACCATGAGTAGGGCAGTTCTTGATAAGAGATTTCATACGTTCCCAAGCTTGGGCAACGTGTTCATTATCCAATTGTTTAAACTTCATTATGTTACTTCTCAGTTGGATAATTTTAGCAGGTGGATAGTATTTTCCAATAAAAGCATATTTGCACTTGTCCCATGAATCTATGCTATTTCTAGGCAAAGACTGAAACCAAATTTTAGCTCCTCCTCTCAAGGAGAAAGGAAAAAGCTTAAGCTTAACAATATTACCATCTATTTCTTGGTACTTTTGCATATCACAAAGTTCAACAAAGTTGTTCAAGTGTAAAGCAGCATCATCTCCAGCACCGAAGAATTGATCTTTCATAACTAGATTCAGAAAGCAGGTTTAATTTCATATGAAGGTGCTGAAGTGGCAGGTGTAGTGATAGGTGTGCTGATAAAGTCATCGTTGTTGTGACTAGTGAAGTCACACAACTTGGTGTTCTCGGTGGAACCCATAGTAGCAAGCAAGCAAGATAACTATTTTTGTGATTTTCGATAAAAGGGTACTAAAGCAAAAACTGAAAGGTAAACTAACAAGACTAAAAGCAAAGGTAAAAGATAGCGTGCAACTCCCCTATCTTGAAGAGTGGAGTCCCCGGCAACGGCGCCAGAAAAACTCTTGCTAGGCTTCTCGCCCCTCGTTGGTTACCCCAAGTGGAAGGTGTGAGATGTAGTGTTGCGGAAGTTTTTCCCTTGGCAAAGATACCAAGGATCGAATCCCCAGAGACTCCTAGGTTCAACAAGAAGGTTTCAACTGCTAGGGCGCCAGATATTAGCAATAAACGTGGACCTACACACATATACAAATAACTTTGCTCCCAACGAGTACAGAGAGGTTGTCAATCCCTCCGGCCTTGTAGTTCACAAAGGATTAAACGCAAGTGATAGTAGTGATAGATATAATTGCAATAGTAAATAAAAGCAAAAAGTAAATAGTGGATGTGATCAATGATGGTAATATAGATCAGAGTCTCATGATGTTCACTAGTGATGTCTCTCTCCCAAAAGACGATAAAACAGCTATGTGAGGTAAACGAATTACAGCTGGGCAATTGACAGGACCATGTGCGCAAACCAATGCTGACTACGTTGCAAGAAAGGTTGAGGTTCAAAGCATGGGCGGTACGCCAAAGTAAGTAGACCGAAATCCATCAATATCTACTACTAATCATCCACCTTGAGATATCTATCCAGAACATCTCGCTGGTATTAAGTTGCGAGCCCCACCCATAGTGTAAACTCGAATCAACAAACAACTGCATTAAAAGAACTTTGCATAAAGTAAACAATCCTTGCACCCGCGGGCACAAGCACCGTTGTTTTCCCCCTTGTGGCAACAGCACATCCCCTAGACTCATGTTTCTGTCACTCAAGCTAGTCATCGAGGGGCATGAACCCACAATCAAGCATAAGGTTCCCTCTTGGAGTCACTACCTATTACTTGGCCAAAGCAATAAGTAACAACGGAGAACATGCAAGAATTACTTATGAACATAAATATAAAAGAGGTAGATCAAATATATTACTCAAGCAAAATCTAAACATAATCTCATAATCCATCGGATCCCAGCAAACTCATCATAGCAACAGCATAAGGATTACATAGGTGCCTTGATCATGTAGGGCAGCTCACGAGGACTAATTAGTGAAGCACAAGAACGGGAGGAGAACATCACATAGCTACTGGTCATGGACTCATGGTCCAAGGGAGACTACTCACAACTCATCCGGGAGGCGTCCATGGTGGTGGAGAGGCTCCCGGTGGTGATCCTCCCCTCCAGCAGGGTGCCGGGAAGAGTTCTCCTGGTGCTCCCGATCTTGGAAGCGGCGGCGGCGGCGGAACAGAGATGGGATCGCGAAAAGAGTTCCTCTCTCGAGGGTTTCGGGAGACGCTTTAAATATATGCCAAAGGGGGGCATCGGAGGAGCCTCGGGGGGCCCAGGCGCCCCCCCGGCGCGGCCCAGGGGGGGCGCGCCGCCAGGCCGCTTGGAGCCCTGGTGCCCCCCCCCCCCCGGCTGTCCTTCGGGCGCACGGTAGTTTCTGGAACGCTGATTTTTTATATAATTTTTCTGGATTTTTCCTGGCAGTTCTCGTAACGTGAAAACCTGAAATACAAAAACAGCCGAAAATAGAAACTGGCACTGGGGTGCACTGAGTTAATAGGTTAGTCCAAATATGATCAAAAGTGTATGGAAGTGTATAAATATCATAGCAATATCACCCAAAAGAGGCATGGAGCAAGCAGAAATTATAGATACGTTTTGGATGTATCAACGTCACGCATGGCGTGTCTCCGCCACCCCCGTGCATAGTGAAGACGTCGGGTCCCGCCGCGACGCGCGGAGCACCTACGCCGACCCGGGATGAGGCAAGTTGCCAAATCGTGCACCGGCTACTGTTCGACGCACGTGCGCCCCTCGAGCAGCAGTGCCATCGTCTGGACCGGGTCACCCAAGAGGTCGCGGCGGCAGGGCACCAAGACAGTGTCGCTCACGTACAAGTTGCGCCCACAAACACTACAGGATGCCGAGCCTTTACCCATGAGCTACGTCGGGTGGTCTCGATGGTCATGTTCAAGCCAAAGCTGCCCCTGCGCTACGATGGCATCCCTGACCCCATGGAGTTCCTTCAGCTCTACACACTAAGCATTGAGGCGGTGAACGGCGATGACAAGGTCATGGCGAATTGGTTTCCCATGGCACTCAAGGATGGCACGCACTCCTGGCTCATGAACTTGCCCGAGGATTCCATGTCCTCGTGGGATGAGATCCGTGAGCAGTTCATCGCACACTTCCAGGGCACTCGCGATCGTGCTCTCACTGTCAATGACCTTCCACGCGTGAAGTAGCGCCCTGGTGAAACCCTCCGCAAGTACATTTAGCATTTCACCCAAGTGCGCCACAAGATCCTGAGGGCCTCAGACGAAGCCATCATCTTGGTGTTCACTAATGGTTTCACAGACGTCAGGATATGCGAGTAGCTCGCCATCAACAATAACCTGAGCATGGCCCTGGAGTTGTTCAACCTGGCCGATAAGTGCACCAGGGTGGAAGAAGGTCGCCTCTTCATCCACAGCAACCCCGACGCGAGACCTACGACATGAAAGCCAAGGCTAAGGAAGTGAAGTTGAAAGTGCAATCTTGCCTTTAATTATATTTTGATAAATGATGACAACATGCATATATGGGACTAATCATGTTTATCAAGTATATCTCAGGATTATGTCTCAATGCGTATGTGGATCATGAATACAGACAAATCTACATCGCTCAAGAACGGATATAAGCTTGATTTTCAGGTTGATTCTGAGTATAGGGATCCCACACTGTTAAGAGGGGATCAATGGATATTGTGAAAGACTTGCTCAAAACATACAAAGTATCCTCCCACATTGTCTCTACTCTATCCATACCAATTATAATATTATGTGCACCTAAAAGTATGAGTAACTAAACCTCTGTGTCCAGTTATCACCGGATGTCCGGCACTCTACGGACGTCCGGACCTTCACAGCCTACCGGACGACCGGTATCTTCCGGACATCCGGTCACTCAGCGCTAACGGACGTCCGACCTGCTCCGGATGTCCGGTATTCCTCAACAGAAACTATACAGCGGTTTTCCGGTCTCCTCCGGACGACCGGTTCTTCAGCGCCTAACGGACGTCCGGCACACTCCGGACGTCCGGCACTTCTTCATAGAAAGAAAATAGCGGATGTCCAGAATCTTCCGGACGTCCGGTCACCTGTACACACAGTATGATACGTGGCCCCGTCTGGTGAACTGTCAGGCTCCGGACGTCCGGCCTCAGTCGGACGTCCGGTGCTACCTGTGCCACCGGACGTCCGGTAATGACCGGATGTCCGACACTTGCTGTACGTTTTTCTGTACAACGGTCTCCTCTCTCTTCTATGACTATATATAGTCCTCTTCTTCCACAAGAGAGGTTGACCATTCACTTTGAGCTTACTCAAGAACACATTCACACTCTCTCTCACCTTGATACACCAAATCTTAGATCCCAAAAGGATTTGAAGACATTTGTGAGAAGTTGTCCAATCAAGTGATAGATCCACTCCCTCCTCTTCTTTGCACCAAAGGAATTTGTGATTTGAGCAAGTCTTGAGCTTTTCTTCATTGTTCTTGTTACTCTTGGAGGTTGGAGACTCCTAGGCGGTAGGAGTCTTTCGGAGAGGAATCAAACTCGGTGATTACCCCCGGAAAAGTTTGTAAGGTTTTGGAGGCCACCTAAAGGCTTACCACTAGTGGTTGGGAATCGCCTTCGTGGTGATATCTCAAAGAGAGAATAGGGTGAGCCTTTGTGGCGTTGGTTTGCCTTCGTGGTAGCACCCACCTCTCTAAACGGTGACGTAGCTTCCCTCCAAGGAAGTGAACATCGGCATACATCCTCGTCTCTCAAAGTTTCGGTTATTCCTAACCTAAACTTTCTACTTGTGGTTACTTGTTCTTTAAGTTATTACTTATATCTCATTGTGTTACTTTACCTACCTACCCGTGTTGCTTGCTTAACTTGTTAAGCATCTTACTTGCAATTGTTAGGCTCACTTTCATATTTAGTACCATTGCCTGAAATTGCTAAGTAACAATTAAAATTTATAATTGTACCTATTCACCCCCCTCTAGGTCCATCTCGATCCTTTCAATGGATGTGTTGTAGAAACTTGTGACGTGGTGTTTGATGAATGTAATGGCTCTCATGGAGAGCAAGTTGATCTAAGTGATGCAGGTGATGAAGATTCCTCTCAAGATATCTTGAACATGGGTGTTGGTGCTCTTCTTCCAATGGAACAAGAACCTCATGATGATATGGAAAACGACGCACGACTTCCTATATATCCAACCATTACAACACCCACACCACCACAAGATCAAAATCCTTAACCAATGCCCACAACTCAGGCACTTGATGATGATCAAGTCCTTCACCATGATCATCCTCAACAAGACCAAGAGCAAGAAAGTGCAATCAGGGATGATGAACCTCAACAAATGCAACATGAAGAAGAAGATCTTCCACCTCACATCAATGATCCATATGTTGAGGACGTGGATGATGGACATGAAGTTGAACCTCGTGAAACTCTCACCTCCATCATGCCTTGTGTGGCCGGTCGTGTTGATGTTGACAAGATTCTCACTGGCATATCCGAAGGTAGGGTCACTCGTAAACAATTGACAAACTTTTGTGCTCACTTCTCGTTTGTGTCTAGTATTGAGCCAGTCAAGGTACAAGACGCATTAATGGACAACGATTGGCTCGTGGCAATGCAAGAAGAGTTGAACAGTTTTCAACGCAAGCAAGTATGGTCTCTGGTGGAGAGACCAACTACAGAACACAATGTCATTGGAACAAAATGGATTTTCAAGAACAAGCAAGATGAGACTGGTGTCATCATCCGAAACAAGGCAAGGTTAGTGGCACAAGGGTACTCACAAGTTGAAGGTTTGGACTTTGGTGAGACCTTTGCTCCCGTTGCCCATCTCAAATCTATTCGCATCTTACTTGCTTATGCTGCTTTCAATGGATTTACATTACATCAAATGGATGTGAAGAGTGCTTTCCTTAACGGTCCTCTACAAGAAGAAGTATATGTATCACAACCACCTGGGTTCGTTGATCACAAAAACTATGTGTACAAACTTCATAAGGCCTTGTATGGCCTCAAACAAGCACCTCGTGCTTGGTATGATCATCTTAAGAAGTTTCTACTCGATGATGGTTTTGTGAGAGGGGTGATCGATCCCACTCTTTTTACTAAGAGACACAAGGGTGACTTGATATTATGCCAAATCTATGTAGACGATATAATCTTTGGTTCTCCTTACATTCATTTATGTAAGAAGTTTGCGGCTTCAATGACCAAGAATTTTGAAATGTCGCTCAATGCGGACTTGAAACTCTTCCTCGGATTTCAAATTCAACAATTTCATGAAGGAATCTTCTTGTCTCAAGCAAAATACCTCAAGGACATCCTAGCAAAGTTTGGCATGTCTGATGCTAGTCCATGTAAGACACCCATGCCAACCACAATTGCCCTCACTGAAGACACAAACGGTATTCCTTTTGACCCATCTATTTATCGCTCTATGATTGGTTCATTGCTTTATCTTTGTGCATCTAGACCAGACATCATGTTTAGCGTATGCATGTGTGCTAGATTTCAAGCTTCCCCTAGGGAAAGCCATCATAAAGCAGTTAAGCATATTCTTAGATACCTTGTTCACACCCCAAAGTTGGGTCTATGGTACCCCAAGGATGCTAAGTTTGATCTCATTGGGTACACGGATGCTGATTGGGCTGGTGACAAAGTGGACCGCAAGTCTACCTCCGGTGCATGTCAATTTCTTGGACGCTCATTGGTAAGTTGGTCCTCCAAGAAACAAAATTGTATCGCCCTCTCCAGCTGTGAAGTAGAATACATTGCAGCTGCCAGTTGTGGAACTCAATTACTATGGATGAGGCAGACTTTGAAGGATTACGGGGTCACCTATCGACATGTGCCTCTTCTATGTGATAATGAAAGTGCCATCAACATTGCTGAAAATCCCAAAGATCATCTTCGCACCAAGCACATTGACATTAGGTATCATTTCTTGAGAGATCATGTGGAAAAGGGTGACATTGATGTTGCCCACATTGGTACAGAAATGCAACTTGCAGACATCTTCACGAAGCCATTGGATGAAGCTAGGTTTTGTCGACTTAGGCGTGAACTTGGTATCTTGGAGCTTGACAATATTATGTGAAATCTAGTACCCATTCATGCATAAACTTAATATCTCGTCTTGATGTAGGCATATATTTAGGGGGAGACACTCAACTCATGAGTACTCTACTTCCCATACAATGCATAAAAAGAACAAACACTCTCAAAGCTTACCATGTCATGTGGTGCTTTAATATGATGGAGTAGTGACTATGCACCCAAGTCAACATTCTTGAGGTCTCATATCACATATGCTCAAACATGGTGACATCAACCACCGCTCGTAGAGTAAACATAGTAACCAAGCAAGTTATTTCATCGACTCAGAGATTCATGCAAGCGTCATCCATCATCTCCCTACAAAATGCCCTAAACCAAAAATTCTCTGAACCTCCGGCCGTCCGGTACTTTCCGGACGTCCGGTACTCTCCAGACGTCCGCAAAACCCTTCTGTCAATCCTATGCCGGACGTCCGGTACTGTCGGATATCCGCTAATTATACTAGGACCGGACGTCCGGAAACCGCCGGTCGTCCGGAATATCCCTGGCCCATATATAAGGCGGGCCACATGGGGAGGGGCAGTTTTACCCTAAAAATCTCCATCCCCCGCCCATATCTCCTGGCCGCCGCCGCTGGAACCAATCGTCTGGCCGCCGTCGCCGTTGGAACCCACTTTCTGGCCCCCGCCGGGGGGGGGGGGGCTCGCCTGTCCATAAGCCGGGCTGCTCGCCTGGTTCCCTCGCCGGCCTCTCTCCGTCTCGTTTCTTCACTCCAAGGTTTCCCCATCTTCTTCCCCTCCTCTCATCCCTCGGGTTTTGCCCTCGATCTATGAGAGTAGTGTGTTGATTTTGGGTCCTTCTTCTTATTCTAGGTCGGGATGCCGAAGGTTAAACACTCTGCACGCAAGGAGGCCACCGGTGGGATTGCTCGCCCATCTCGCCGTGGAGGCTCCGATGACTCCCAAGAACATGCTCGCGCTAAGAAGCGCGTCGCTCCGCCTCGCAGCCCCACAAGCGACTCCTCATCGGAGGAATCAGATTTTGAGGATGAACTCGAAGCTATGGAGAGGGAGGAATTTGGCTCTTCCCACACTACTGCACCCAAGCCCGGGACTCGGTGACCCACGTTTAATCCACCTCCTCCACCAGTTCAGCCTCCAGGTGATGCTCGTCACATCTCCCTTGAGCCTCCTCTCTCTCACGGTCGAAAGGTTAAGTGGTTCAATACCATTCCCATCGCATCATATCTTGCTCTTCGCCGTGATGTAGACCAATTTACGGTTGCGAGCGACTCCACGGATGATCGTTTTCGCACCAATGTCCAGGCAGACATTTTCACCACTGTCATTTTACCTAAAGGTCTGTCTTTACATTTGTGCATTGATCTTGAGCACATTCGTTCTCATCCGACGAAGTATCCGGGAGCCATCGAACTTATTGAGACTTCGGGTCTTGCTGCTCCTTTTTCCTTTCAACATGATTTTTAACATGCTGCCATCCATCAATTTTGTGCCACATGTCATTTTCACCCCAACAACACTGTCACTTGGATGACCTCCGACACAGTGCTTACAGCCTCATACTCTCAATTTGTGGCTGCTCTGGGCTTTCCTGATAGTGGGTTCAAAATACACAAAGATGATCCCCGTCATAAGCCCAAAGGCATAAATGTTTGCATGGATCTCCTCAAACCCATCGCTGAAATGACTAAGGAGGAGAAAGAAAAAGATCTAAACCAAGTGTCAATCTGGCGCTCTCCCTTTTACATCATTTTTCAGTGTGTCATTCGCACCGTTTATCCTAAAATGGGAGACAAAGGGTCGTGCAATAGCTATTGCATTGACCTAATGCATCGTCTCTACACGGCACCTAAAGGAAAGATAAATGTTCCTCATTTTCTGTGGCATGAGATCCGTCTCGCTTCTTTTCAATTCAAGCGAGCCTTTCCTCATGCCCCCTATCTTCAGGCCTTTATTGAGAGTGTGGCTCCCTTTCCCATTGTCCGCACTCATTTACATGAGCAGTGGGTCATTCCATCCCACATGGCGGATGACTGGGTGAGGCCCTCTTCCTCCACTCATCCTCGTCGAACAGCTGCTCATTTTCCTCCCACTACTCATTCCGGTTCTTCATCCCTTGGACGCATTGCTCGCTCTCTTGGGAAAGCTCACTCTGCCATGATGAAGGCCATCCCCTTTCAGTGTTCCCAGAACCACGATGTAGTCCCTCGCATGGTTACTTCCAAGAATGCTCTGAAGGCTCGTCTGAGAGACTCTGGTGTATTCGATGTGAGTGATGATGAACGTCTTCCGGATGATCCGCCTTCTGACTTTGGCTTCCCCTCGGGTCCTGAGTGGTCTGAATTCCTTGACGAGGCTGGTGGCAGTGGTACTCACGATGATGATGATGATGCTTTCTGATGGTCTGACACCTTTTGGGTAGTAGCTGCCAAAGGGGGAGTAGGCACTTCTCTAAGAAATTATCTATTTATGTAATGATGTGAGATTTGTATCGAACTTATGATGTGAACCTACTATGTGTTGAAACCTTATCTATTATGTGATGCACCTATATATCTATGGAAATATTGTGTTATATCATGGGTATGAGATTTGTGTATGATATCTTGTGTATAAGTTTGCTATGAAATCTGGTGAAAGAGATTGTCATGATATCATATTGAGGGGGAGCTCCTCTCTTCTTGTTTATTATTGTTCATGCACCTATTTAGGGGGAGATCCATAACATCATTTCGATATTTGAAAGTCTTTAATACAGTTCTTTGAGAAATGCATGCATGTTGTCATCAACTACCAAAAAGGGGGAGATTGAAAGTGCAATCTTGCCTTTAATTATATTTTGATAAATGATGACAACATGCATATATGGGACTAATCATGTTTATCAAGTATATCTCAGGATTATGTCTCAATGCGTATGTGAATCATGAATACAGACAAATCTACATCGCTCAAGAACGGATATAAAAGATGATAGCTTCTAGCTTGATTTTCAGGTTGATTCTGAGTATAGGGATCCCACACTATTAAGAGGGGATCAATGGATATTGTGAAAGACTTGCTCAAAACATACAAAGTATCCTCCCACATTGTCTCTACTCTATCCATACCAATTATAATATTCTGTGCACCTAAAAGTATGAGTAACTAAACCTCTATGTCCAGTTATCACCGGACGTCCGGCACTCTACGGACGTCCGGACCTTCACAGCCTACCGGACGACCGGTATCTTCCGGACGTCCGGTCGCTCAGCGCCTAACGGACGTCCGACCTGCTCCGGATGTCCGGTATTCCTCAACAGAAACTATACAGCGGTTTTCCGGTCTCCTCCGGACGACCGGTTCTTCAGCGCCTAACGGATGTCCGGCACACTTCGGACGTCCGGCACTTCTTCACAGAAAGAAATTAGCGGATGTCCGGAATCTTCCGGACGTCCAGTCACATGTACACACAGTATAATACGTGGCCCCGTCTGGTGAACTGTCAGGCTCCGGACGTCCGGCCTCCGTCGGACGTCCGGTGCTACATGTGCCACCGGACGTCCGGTAATGACCGGATGTTCGACACTTGATGTACGTTTTTCTGTACAACGGTCTCCTCTCTCTTCTATGACTATATATAGTCCTCTTCTTCCACAAGAGAGGTTGACCATTCACTTTGAGCTTACTCAAGAACACATTCACACTCTCTCTCACCTTGATACACCAAATCTTAGATCCCAAAAGGATTTGAAGACATTTGTGAGAAGTTGTCCAATCAAGTGATAGATCCACTCCCTCCTCTTCTTTGCACCAAAGGAATTTGTGATTTGAGCAAGTCTTGAGCTTTTCTTCATTGTTCTTGTTACTCTTGGAGGTTGGAGACTCCTAGGCGGTAGGAGTCTTTCGGAGAGGAATCAAACTCTGTGATTACCCCCGGAAAATTTTGTAAGGGTTTGGAGGCCACCTAAAGGCTTACCACTAGTGGTTGGGAATCGCCTTCGTGGTGATATCTCAAAGAGAGAATAGGGTGAGCCTTCGTGGCATTGGTGTGCCTTTGTGGTAGCACCCACCTCTCTAAACGGTGACGTAGCTTCCCTCCAAGGAAGTGAACATTGGCATACATCCTCGTCTCTCGAAGTTTCGGTTATTCCTAACCTAAACTTTCTACTTGTGGTTACTTGTTCTTTAAGTTATTACTTATATCTCATTGTGTTACTTTTCCTACCTACCCGTGTTGCTTGCTTAACTTGTTAAGTATCTTACTTGCAATTGTTAGGCTCACTTTCATATTTAGTACCATTGCCTAAAATTGCTAAGTAACAATTAAAATTTATAATTGTACCTATTCACCCCCCTCTAGGTCCATCTCGATCCTTTCAGAAGTGCAAGGGGCCGATGGTGCTGGCGGAAGAACCTGAGCAAAAGTGTGCCCACGACTGCGATGAGCCCATCAATGATGGCCCCATGTTTTGTGTCTTCGACAACGTGCGCACCCACAATGCCGATGATTGCCAGGAGCTCAAGGCGCTCCACAACAAGCGCTTGCGCCACCGCCCTGACCGCAATGATCATGGCTTTGGCCGTGGAGGCGGCCACTAGGACAACCATAATGGCAACCCCCGCCAGGGCTGGCACGATCAGCCTCAGGAGGGTGGCTAGCGCGCCGAGCCTCACGAGGTGTGCCACCAAGACAATGCGGCTCTTCCACCACTGCCGCCGCCTCCCAGGAGGAACGACAACAACCAACATCACGAGGGGGCTGGGGGCTACCGGGAGCCTCGTGCTTTGCCCTGCATCCTGGGCAGGGCTCAGGCCCCCGCGTCCAACCACATCTTCAATCAGTTCTCTCGCGAGGTCAATGCTGCCCTCCTGAGGCTTGAGGCTGTGCGGCCCCTCAAGTGGTCGCAGTACACCATCACCTTTGACTCCAAGGACCACCTCAGGTGCTCTGCCACTTCTGGTGCGCTCCACCTATTGTGCAGCCCCACCATCAGCAACGTTTCTGCCACCAAGATCCTCATTGATGGATGTGTTGGCCACAATTTCCTCTCCGTCCAGACATTTGAGATTCTCCAGGTGCCGTACGACCAACTGATGCTTACCAAGCCCTTCTTCGAGGTGACGGACGGGTCCATGATAACCCACAAGTGTAGGGGATCGCAACAGTTTTCGAGGGTAAAGTATTCAACCCAAATTTATTGATTCGACCCAAGGGGAGCCAAAGAAAACTCTTAAGTATTAGCAGCTGAGTTGTCAATTCAACCACACCTAGAAACTTAGTATCTGCAGCAAGATAGTTTAGTAGCAAAGGAATATGATAGTGGCGGTAGCGGCAATAAAAGTAACGATAGTGTTTTTGTAGTTTTTGTAATAGTAGCAACGGAAAAGTAAATAAGCAACAAGCAATATAGGTAAAGGTCGTAGGCATTGGATCGGTGATGGGAAATTACGTCGGATGCAATTCATCATGTAGAAGTTATAACCTAGGGTGACACAGAACTAGCTCCAGTTCATCAATGCAATGTATGCATGTATTCTGAATATAGTCATACATGCTTATGGAAAAGAACTTGCATGACATCTTTTGTCCTACCCTCCCGTGGCAGCGGGGTCCTATTGGAAACTAAGGGATATTAAGGCCTCATTTTAATAGAGTACCGGACCAAAGCATTAACACATAGTGAATACATGAACTCCTCAAACTATGGTCATCACCGGGAGTGGTCCCGATTATTGTCACTTCGGGGTTGCCGGATCATAACACATAGTAGGTGACTATAGACTTGCAAGATAGGATCAAGAACACACATATATTCATGGAAACATAATAGGTTCAGATCTGAAATCATGGCACTCGGGCCCTAGTGACAAGCATTAAGCATATCAAACTCATAGCAACATCAATCTCAGAACATAGTGGATACTAGGGATCAAACCCTAACAAAAATAACTCGATTACATGATAGATCCCATCCAACCCATCACCGTCCAGCAAGCCTACGATGGAATTACTCACACACGACGGTGAGCATCATGGAATTGGCGATGGAAGAAGGTAGATGATGACGATGGCGACGATCTCCACTCTCCGGGGCCCCGAACGGACTCCAGATCAGCCCTTCCGAGAGAGATAAGGGCTTGGCGTCGGATCCATCTCGTGAAACACAATAATTCCTTCTCTCTGATTTTTTTCCCCAAAACGGAAGATATAGGATCTGGGGGTACGTCGGTAAGGCACCAGGGGGCCCACGAGGCAGGGGGCGCACCCCCACCCTCGTGGACTGGCCCAAGGCCCGCTGGTGTGGATCTTCTTGCGGGTATTTTTATATTTTCCAAAATAATTCTCCGTTGATTTTCAGGCGCTTCCGAGAACTTTTTATTCTGCACAAAAACAACACCATGGCAGTTCTGCTGAGAACAGCGTCAGTCCGGGTTAGTTCCATTCAAATCATGCAAGTTAGAGTCCAAAACAAGGGCAAAAGGATTTGGAAAAGTAGATACGTTGGAGACGTATCAACTCCCCCAATCTTAAACCTTTGCTTGTCCTCAAGCAATTCAGTTGATAAACTGAAAGTGATAAAGAAAAACTTTGACAAACTTTGTTTGCTCTTGTTGTTGTAAATATGTAAGCTAGCATTCAGGTTTTCAACAAGATCATGAACTAACCACATTCACAATAACTTTCAGTTCTCAAAACTACTCACATCAATGGCATAATCAACTAGCCAGCAATAATAATAAACCTCAGATGACAACACTTTCTCAAAACAATCATGATATGATATAACAAGATGGTATCTCGCTAGCCCTTTCTGAGACTGCAAAACATAAATGCAGAGCACCTTTAAATATCAAGGACTGACTAGACATTGTAATTCATGGTAAAAGAGAACCAGTTATGATCATACTCAATGCAAATTAATAGTAATACATGCAACGACAGAGGTGCTCTCCTACTGGTGCTCTTTGATAAGAGGGTGATGAATCTGCATAAAAGTAAATAGATAGGCCCTTCGTAGAGGGAAGCATGGATTTGTAGAGGTGCCAGAGCTCGATTTTTAAATAGAGATGAATAACATTTTGAGCGGTATACTCTCATTGTCAACATAACAACCAAGAATCTCGATATCTCCCATGCTACGCACATTATTGGTGGTTCCCAAACAGAATGGTAAAGTTTATACTCCCCCAACCACCAACAAGCACACTCCACGGCTAGCCCAAAACAACGGGTACCGTCTAAACCAGCAACAACCCTGGGGGAGTTTTGTTTAATTATTATGATTTTGAGCATGTGACTGGGCATCCTGATTACCAGCCATTTTCCATGAATGATGAGCGGAGTCCACTCATCGTGAGAATAACCCACCTAGCATGGAAGATATAGACAGCCCTAGTTAATACATGAGCTGTTCAAGCATACAAAATAGAATTTCATTTGAAGGTTTAGAGTTTGGCACATACAAATTTACTTGGGACGGCAAGTAAATACCGCATATAGGAAGGTATGGTGGACTCATATGGAATAACTTGGAGGTTTATGGAAGTGGATGCACAAGCAGTATTCCCGCTTAGTACAGGTGAAGGCTAGAAAGAGACTGGGGAGCGACCAGCTAGAGAGCAACAACGGTCATGAACATGCATTAAAATTAATCAACAATGAATGCAAGCATGAGTAGGTTATAAATCACCATGAACATAAATATCGTGAAGGCTATGTTGATTTGTTTCAACTACATGCGTGAACATGTGCCAAGTTAAGTCACTTAAATCGTTCAAAGGAGGATACCACCCATCATACCACATCACAACCATTTTAATATCTTGTTGGCACGCAAGATAGACCATTATAAACTCTCAGCTAATTAAGCATGGCATAAGCATCTTTGATCTCTAATTGTCATTGCAAGCATGTTTCATTCATAACAAGTTGAATCAGGAACGATGAGCCATCATATTTACAAAAACAAGAGATGTCGAGTTCATACCAGCTTTTCTCATCTCAATTAGTTCATCATATATCATCCTTATTGCCTTTCACTCGCACAATCGAACGGTGTGTATAAAAATAATAGTGCACGTGCATTGGACTAAGCTGGAATCTGCAGGCATTTAATACAAGAGAGAAGACAAGGTAATATGGCTCAAGGTTAAATCAACAACAAAGCATATGAGAGCCACTAAGCATTTCAATCATGGTCTTCTACTCTTAACCCCTAAAGAAAGGAAAAGAAACTATTTACACGGGAAAGCTCCCAACAAGTAAAAGAAGAACGGGAAATCTTTTTGGGTTTTCATTTTAACTACTACTACAAACAAAGAAAGTAAACTAGCTAGAAGCTACAACTAATATTTTTTGTTTTTCTGGGTTTTTCTGGCACACAAGAAAAAGACTAAGAAAAAGAAATTGAAACTAAGCATGGATGGTATAGTGAAATAGTGTGAGCACCGACAACTAGAGTAAGTGTGAACATGACTGTAAGTCGGTGAGAAACACGTACTCCCCCAAGCTTAGGCTTTTGGCCTAAGTTGGTCTATGGCCAGTATTGGCCTGACGAATATCCAAAGTTGTAGTTGGGGTCGTACTGAGACGCAACAGATGCTGCATGCTGAGCTGCAGCTCGAAGGCGGGCTGCCTCCGTCATAGTTATAGTGTATCTTACTTTTTCCTGAAAGTTAAACAAAGTAGGGGTAGGAAGAAAAATAGGGATGGCATGTTGCCTGTTAAAGTTTAGTCAATATTTGAGGGTTTGATTATCCCACTCTATAAACCGATGACTAGTCACAGCATGGCAGTCTAAATAAGCAGGAGGTAAATGTTCATCATTCACGTGCACGGGTATTCCAAGAAAGCGGGCTATGCGGGTAGCATAGATCACACCAAATAAATCTCCATGCAAGCCATTATGGTGTAACCTATGTGCAATGATTGCTCCCAAGTTATATTGCATATCACCTAGTACAGCACTCCTCAGAACACTAAGATCAGGGACACACATGTGACAAGCCTCATCCTTACCATTTATGCATCTACCGATAAAGAGAGCAAAGTAATGAATAACAGGAAAATGAATGCTCCCTATGGTAACCTATGTAATTTACCTGGATTCCCCCACTGTAATACTAGCTAGGAATTCTCTAAATTCAGTTTTGCGAGGATCACTCATACTGCCCCACTGTGGGAGCTTGCAGGCAACATTAAAATCCTCTAAATCCATGGTATAAGATTTATCATAAAGGTTAAACAGGACAGTGTGAGAATTACATAAAGATGAAAACTTAAACCTTCTCAAAAAGCTATCAGTTAGGCCACGGTATTGAGGACACTTATCTTGTATGAAGTCCTCGAGGTCAGCGTTGCGCACGTATGCGTAAATTCATCTTTGATGCCATCTTGACCCATGAATTCATCTGATGGCATTCACAAGGCCGCACAACAACATCTCTCGGTGGTTCATCGTTCGGCTCACGGAACGCGAGCCTCGGTTCTTGCTTCCTTGAAGGACCACCTTGGAAGTTTCTCCTAGACATTTTTCTGAAATTTTCTGAAATTTTTAGTAACTTCAAAATAAAAGTTAACCAAACTCAACAAGATTGATAGCAACAACTCCTATAAGTGCCTAGAGGCTATATCTTGCATTAGAACTACTTGGGACCAAGAAAATTTGACATGCAAGCTCATGAACAAGGTCACCACAGCAGCATAAATTTGCAACAAATAAAGCACTAGAACAAAAACTAATTGGACCAATGGAGGAGTCACATACCAGGGAACAATCTCCCCAAACAGTTTGGTGAAAGGTGCTTTGAGCAAGGAGATCGAAAATGGCAGCAAGATGAGCTAGAACTCGGGTTTGAGCTGGTTGGGGATTTTTTTTGGGAGGAAGAAGAAGAACATGGGTGCAGGAATAAGTGGAGGGGGCCACATGGGGCCCACGAGGCAGGGGCACGCCCTGGACCCTCGTGGCCACGTGTTGGCTCCCCTCGCTGTGTGTTCAGTGCCATATTTCCTCAAATATTCTAGAAAAAATCGTATTTCATTTTCATGGCATTTGGAGAACTTTTATTTTTGGGATATTTTTTTATTGCACGGATAAGTCTGAAAATAGACACACAATGCTATATTCCTTTTATTTAACCTAATTCACAGAAAGTAAAAAGAGGGTACAGAAGATTGTGCAATCTAGATTCACCTATCCCATGTTCATCAAAAGGAATCCATTAACAAGGTTGATCAGGTCTTGTTAATAAACTCTTTCCGAGTAACATGAAATCAGAGAGTTTTCGAATAACACTAGGTTACCTCAATGGGGATATGTATGTCCCCAACAATAAGAATGTAATATGCCTTCTTGATAGTAGGAATAGGAAACTCAAAACCTCCAATAGTAATAGTTGAAGTTTTTCCAATATAATTGATACTGTGGACCTGAGGTTGTTTCCTCGGAAAGTGTACCGTATGCTCATTACCATTCACATGAAAGGTGACATTGCCTTTGTTGCAATCAATAATAGCCCCTGCAGTATTCAAAAAGGATCTTCCAAGAATAATAGATAGACTATCATCCTCGGGAATATCAAGTATAACAAAGTCCATTAGAATAGTAACATTTGCAACTACAACAGGCACATCCTCACAAATACCGACAGGTATAGCAGTTGATTTATCAAGCATTTGCAAAGATATTTCAGTAGGTGTCAACTTACTCAAGTGAAGTCTACGATATAAAGAGAGAGGCATAACACTAACACCGGCTCCAAGATCACATAAAGCAGTTTTAACATAGTTTCTCTTAATGGAGCAAGGTATAGTAGGTACTCCTGGGTCTCCTAATTTCTTAGGCATTCCACCCTCAAAAGTGTAATTGGCAAGCATGGTGGAAATTTCTACTTCATGTATCTTTCTTTTGTTGGTAATAATATCTTTCATATACTTAGTATAAGGAATTGTTTTAAGCACATCAGTCAAACGCATACGCAAAAAGATAGGTCTAATCATTTCAGTGAAGCGCTCAAAATCCTCATCATCCTTTTTCTTGGATGGTTTTGGAGGAAAAGGCATGGGTTTCTGAACCCATGGTTCTCTTTCCCTACTGTGCTTCCTAGCAACAAAGTCTCTCTTATCATAACGTTGATTCTTTGATTGTGGGTTATCAAGATCAACAACAGGTTCAATCTCTACATCATTATCATTGCTAGGTTGAGCATCATCATGAACATCATCATTAATATTATCACTAGGTTCATGTTCATTACCAAATTGTGTCTGAGCATCAGAAACAGATATATCATTGGGATTCTCAGGTTTGTCAGCTACAGGTTCACTAGAAGCATGCAAAGTCCTATCATTTTTCTTTTTCTTCTTCTTAGAAGAACTAGGTGTATCTAGATTAGCTCTTTGAGAATCTTGCTCAATTCTCTTAGGGTGGCCTTCAGGATACAGAGGTTCCTGAGTCATTTTACCACCTCTAGTAGCAACTCTAACAACATAGTCATTATTCTTACTATTTAATTCATTGAGCAAATCATTCTGAGCCTTAAGTACTTGTTCTACTTGAGTGGTGACCATAGAAGCATGTATACTAATGAGTTTCAGTTCACCTTTAGCTCTAGACAGATAATCACTCAAGCATTCAATCATATAAGCATTGTGTTGTAATTGTCTACCAACATAAGCATTGAAGTTTTCTTGTTTCACAATGAAATTGTCAAACTCATCTAAACATTGGCTAGCAGACTTGTAACGAGGAATATCACCTTCATCGAATCTATAAAGAGAATTTACCTTTACTACCTGTGTCGGGTTATCAAGACCATGTATTTCTTCAATAGGTGGTAAATTCTTAACATCTTCGGCTTTAATACCTTTTTCTTTCATAGATTTCTTTACCTCTTGCATATCTTCAGGACTGAGAAATAGAATGCCTCTTTTCTTTGGAGTTGGCTTAGGGGCTGGTTAGGGAAGTGTCCAATTATTTTTATTGGCCATCATATTATTCAATAGTAATTCAGCTTGTTCAACTGTTCTTTCCCTGAAAACACAACCAGCACAACTATCCAGGTGGTCTATGGAAGCATCGGCTAGTCCATTATAAAAGACATCAAGTATATCATGCATCTCAAGAGGATGATCAGGCAAAGCATTAAGTAACTGGAGAAGCCTCCCCCAAGCTTGTGGGAGACTCTCTTCTTCAATTTGCACAAAGTTATATATTTCCCGTAAGACAGTTTGTTTCTTATGAGCGGGAAAATATTTAGCAGGGAAGTAATACATCATATCCTGGGGACTATGCACACAACCAGGATCAAGAGAATTAAACCAGGTCTTAGCATCACCCTTTAACGAGAACGGAAATAGCTTAAGGATATAGTAGTAACGAATCTTTTCATTGTTGGTAAACAGGGTGGCTATATCATTCAACTTAGTAAGATGTGCCACAACAGTTTTAGACTCATAGCCATGGAAAGGATCAGACTCAACCAAAGTAATTAACTCCCCTCGTAGTTGAGGGTAAGATCTTGGTTTTTGAGTCCTTCAAATTCTTCATAGTGATCAACAGATATAAATCCCAAGTGACTTAAAGAATAGAGCTATGCTCCCCGGCAATGGCACCATAAAATAGTCTTGATAACCCACAAGTGTAGGGGATCGCAACACTTTTCGAGGGTAAAGTATTCAACCCAAATTTATTGGTTCGACACAAGGGAGCCAAAGAATACTCTTAAGTATTAGCAGCTGAGTTGTTAATTCAACCACACCTGGAAACTTAGTATATGCATCAAGATAGTTTAGTAACGATAGTGGCGGTAGCGGCAATAAAAGTAACGATAGTGTTTTTGTAGTTTTTGTAATAGTAGCAACGGAAAAGTAAATAAGCAACAAGTAATATAGGTAAAGGTCGTAGGCATTGGATCGGTGATGGGAAATTACGTCGGATGTAATTCATTATGTAGAAGTTATAACCTAGGGTGACACAGAACTAGCTCCAGTTCATCAATGCAATGTAGGCATGTATTCCGAATATAGTCATACGTGCTTATGGAAAAGAACTTGCATGACATCTTTTGTCCTACCCTCCCGTGGCAGCGGGGTCCTATTGGAAACTAAGGGATATTAAGGCCTCCTTTTAATAGAGTACCGGACCAAAGCATTAACACATAGTGAATACATGAACTCCTCAAACTATGGTCATCACCGGGAGTGGTCCCGATTATTGTCACTTCGGGGTTGCCGGATCATAATACATAGTAGGTGACTATAGACTTGCAAGATATGATCAAGAACATACATATATTCATGGAAACATAATAGGTTCAGATCTGAAATCATAGCACTCAGGCCCTAGTGACAAGCATTAAGCATAGCAAAGTCATAGCAACATCAATATTAGAACATAGTGGATACTAGGGATCAAACCCTAACAAAACTAACTCGATTACATGATAGATCCCATCCAACCCATCACCGTCCAGCAAGCCTACAATGGAATTACTCACACACGGCGGTGAGCATCATGGAATTGGTGATGGAGGAAGGTTGATGATGACGATGGCGACGATCTCCACTCTCCGGAGCCCTCCCGAGAGAGATTAGGGCTTGGTGGTGGCTCCGTCTCGTGAAACCCGATAATTCCTTCTCTCTGATTTTTTTTTCTCTCCGAAATGAAAGATATAGGATCTGGAGGTATGTCGGTAAGGCACCAGGGGGCCCACGAGGCAGGGGGCGCGCCCTGGGCAGGGGGCCGCGCCCCCACCCTCGTGGACTGGCCCAAGGCCCCCTGGTGTGGATTTTCTTGCAGGTATTTTTTATATTTTCTGAAATAATTCTCCGCTGATTTTCAGGCAATTCCGAGAACTTTTTATTCTGCACAAAACAACACCATGGCAGTTCTCCTGAAAACAGCGTCAGTCCGGGTTAGTTCCATTCAAATCATGCAAGTTAGAGTCCAAAATAAGGGCAAAAGGGTTTGGAAAAGTAGATACGTTGGAGACGTATTAGTCCATTGTCCCTCTAGAGTAGTTGCGCCTTCTAGTTACCTTCGACACCAGCGACAACTACCACATCGAGCTCATACTTCGAGGTGGCCCACATCGGCCTCTTGTACAACGCCATCCTAGGCTACCCCGCGTTCGCCAATTTCATGGCAGCGACCCATCATGGCTACAATGTCCTAAAGATGCCAGGATGTAGTGGCGTCATCACTGTCGCCTGTGATGAGAAAGATGCGATTTGCTCCCTCGAGCATGCATACCGGTCAGCCATTGCGGAGGACTCCAATGGCGAGCATGGCACTGCGCCTCCTGAGGCCGCGCCTACGAACAAGTAGCAGCTCCTCCCCAAGAGCCTTCCTGAGGCGTAGAAGGCAACAGTCGGTGACTCCTCAAGCGCCATGCCCGTTGTCGGGGGCTTGCCTACCTCCCGCATAGGAAGGCATGCCCAACACCTCCCTCAGGGCGGGCTCTGGGGCTTTCTTCTAGAGAGCGTCCGACCTGACCAGTGCAACGAAGGAGGTGCTCGGGCACCACTTGGAGGCATGCCTTAGCGCATGTCACCGTGAGCAAGAAGAACGACGCCAACCTGAAAGCACATTTGCTCTCCGGGTGGTTTTGGTAATTAATGACAACATACTTTGTGGTTGGACTAATGCTTTTATCAAGTATGTTTCAGGAAACCCAATCACATTGGTATGGCAAGATGACTGAAGAAGTGGACCCCTCAAAATGCTAAGACAAGCATTGGCAAAAGCTCAAGACTCTACTTTTGGTTTAGTGATCAAAGATCACATTGAGTCCATAGGAAAAGCCAATACTATTAAAAGGGGATGAGGTTGTGTTGATGATCTGGTTGCTCAAGTGCTTAGTGATATGTCTCCTTCAACTATCAGCACCTTTCACTTCTATACACACTCATAAGTAATCTCGGACAAACCGATTTTTCCAACTCAGTCCCACCGAGATGAACCACTTCAGCCATATTCCAAACCCTAGAAAAATCGGTCATACCGAGTTTGAGATCGGTCTCACCGAAACTGAACTGCCAACCTTCTGTAACCATTTCACATCATATCGGAATAACCGAGTTTGTATTATCGGTCTCACCGAAATGGGCAAGCTTCTGTCTTGGCTCAAATCGGTCTCACCGATAATTCATTTTCGGTCTCACCGATTCTGGCATGTTCCTATTCTTTCTCAAATCGGTCCAACCGAGTTTTCTTTCTCGGTCCCACCGAAAATTCCAATGTTCATATCAGATACACTTTCGGTCCCACCGAGATGGTATTTTCGGTCCCACCAAAAATCCCAACGTTCACTATATTTGAACTTTCGGTCTGACCGAGTTTTAACTTCGGTCTCACCGAGATTGGTCAAATGTGTGTGTAACGGTTGGATTTTGTGTGGAGGCTATATATACCCCTCCACCCCCTCTTCATTCGTGAGGAGATCCATCAGAAAGTACCACCACTTCTACCATACACTTTCTGAGAAGTGAACCACCTACCCTTGTGTTGAGATCAAGCCATTCCATTCCTACCATATGAAACTTGATTTCTAGCCTTCCCAAGTTGCTTTCCACTCAAACCCTTCTTCCACCACAGCCATATCAGTGAGGAGAGTTGAGTGTTGGGGAGATTATCATTTGAAGCACAAGAGCAAGGAGTTCATCATCATCAACACCGTCTATTACCTTTTGGGGGTGGTGCCTCCTAGATTGGTTAGGTGTCGCTTGGGAGCCTCCGTCTTTGAGATGTGGAGTTGAACCAAGAAGTTTGTAAGGGCAAGGAGATCGCCTACTTCGTGAAGATCTACCCCGAGTAAGGCTAGTCCTCCGTGGGCGTAGGCCATGATGGAATAGACAAGGTTGCTTCTTCGTGGACCCTTCGTGGGTGGAGCCCTCCGTGGACTCGCGCAGCCGTTACCCTCCGTGGGTTGAAGTCTCCATCAACGTGGATGTACGATAGCACCACCTATCGGAACCACGACAAAAATCTCCGTGTCACCAAACTGCGTTTGATCTTCTCCACCTCTCTTTACTATATGTGCAATTTACTTTCCGCTGCCCATACTCTAGAATTGCATGTGTAGTGTGTTACTTGACTTGATCTTAATTGTAAAACTGCCTAAAACTTTGCACAACCAAAAGGCAGATTTTTTATATTGTCAAGTAGTCTAATCATCCCCCCCCTCTAGACATACTTCTTCGATCCTACAATTGGTATCAGAGCTTTGGTCTCCATTGCTTTGGTTTACACACCATTGGAGGAAGATGGACGTGTCTACGGATGGGAGTGTTAGCCATAGAGTGCCTGTTCTTGATGGAAGGTTCTATAACTCTTGGAGGTCTGAAATGCTTAGTATCTTTAAAATGTACAATTTGTGCAAATATGTTGAGACCCCCTATGTGCCTCCATTTGATCCCTTGCACCCTACCATGGATGAAGAGCTTGATTTGCTTCGTAACCTTAGAACTGTAAATCTTATCATTAGAGGGTTACCTGATGAATTGCTTAATCTTGTTACAAACTTTGAGTGTGCCTATGCTATGTGGAAATTCTTGGAAGAACTTTATCCGGACTACTCTTTGAGAAGTCTTGATGAAATTCTACACAAGACTATTGAATTTGATAAGTTGCACCCCAATGATCCCAACTTTGATAAATGCTTCTTTGAGCTTCGTGATCTTATGAAAAAGAAGGGTGATCCCGGTCCTATCAATATTATCATTAGAAATGCTCTCGCATTGCATTCCGAAGATTATTGTTCCATTGACCAAACTAATGCAAGTACTTATCAAATTGACCTAGGTGTTGATGATGAACAATCTATGGGTCAATATGATGATGAGCATGAGCATGATGATGATTACTCCGATTCGGACACCGAGCTAGACAAAGTCATGAAGAGTCTCAATCTTATGGCAAATCTGAGAGACTACATGTCCGGTGGAAAAGAGTGGATTCTTGATAGTGGATGCACCGACCACATGACCGGAGACAAAGACATGTTTCGAGAGCTTGCAAAGGACGATGGTCCACGCAAGTATGTAACTTTTGGAGACAACTCCAAGGGTAAGGTACTTGGCCTTGGTAAGGTGGCCATATCTCATGATAGCTCTATTCAAAATGTCATGCTTGTAGAATCTCTTGGATACAATTTACTTTCCGTGTCTAGATTAGCTGACTTTGGATTCAATGTGCTATTCACCAAAGTAGATTGCCAAGTCTTTCGTCGTGATAATCAAAACATGGCTTTTACCGGTATCCGTAGAGGTGATCTATATATTGTTGATTTCACTAAGAAAGCCCAACCTAGAGCTTGTTTCATTGCTAAATCCTCTAAAGGTTGGTTATGGCATAGAAGGCTAGGACATGTTGGTATGCGTAACCTAGACAAGCTAATTAAAGGTGATCATATGCTTGGTGTTAAAGATGTTTTATTTGACAAAGATAGACTGTGTAGTGCTTGTCAAGCAGGAAAACAAGTTGGTGGAAGTCATCCCGTGAAAAACATCATGACCACAAGGAGACCGCTTGAGCTTCTTCATATGGATCTCTTCGGTCCCAATGCTTACAAAAGCCTTGGTGGTAACTCCTTTGGTCTAGTTATAGTTGATGATTATTCCAGATTTACGTGGGTATTTTTCCTTGATGATAAATCGCAGGTTCAGAGGATCTTCAAGACCTTTGCCAAAAAGGCCCAAAATCAATTTGAGGTGAAGATCAAGAAAGTTCGGAGTGACAATGGAACGGAGTTCAAGAACGCCAATGTAGACTCTTTTCTCGATGAGGAAGGGATTCTACATGAGTTCTCGGCTACGTACACTCCTCAACAAAATGGAGTTGTTGAGAGGAAGAACCGAACGCTCATAGAGATGGCGAGAACGATGCTTGATGAATACAAGACACCGAAACATTTTTGGGGAGAAGTGGTCGAGACAGCTTGTCATGCTATCAACAGGCTTTATCTTCATAAGCTTCTCGGCAAGACATCATACGAGCTTCTCACCGGTAACAAACCCCAAGTGGGATACTTTCGTGTCTTTGGTTCAAAATGCTATATCCTTGATAAGCATCGTCGATCTAAATTTGCTCCTAAATCTCATGAAGGCTTTCTTCTTGGTTATGGATCAAACTCCCACACCTACCGTGTCTACAATAATTTCACCCGAAAGGTTGAAGAGACGGTAGATGTGAAGTTTGATGAATCTAATGGCTCGCAAGTAGAGCAAATGCCTATTGATGTAGGAGACAAGGACCCATCGGAAGCAATCCAAGATTTATCTATCGGGAAGATCCGTCCCATGGAAGTGAAGGAGAGTACCTCATCTACATATGTGGAGCCACCTACCTCATAGAGAGATGAACCTCAAGGCAACATGGAGGCCTCCACAAGTGGAACTCACCAAGATGAGGAAATGCAACAAGAAGATCCACCACAACCTCCTTCTCCACCGCCTCAAGACAACACCAACAACAATGAAGAAGAAGAAGAGGAAGATGAAGATGATGAGGAAGCTGAGCCACAACATCAACAAAAGCTATCCCGAGTTCGAGCAAGAGTCAAGAAGAATCATCCCGTGGAACAAATGATGAACGACATCAACTCCGGGAGAATTACTCGCTCTAAAACTCGCTTAGCTAACTTTTGTGAGCATTACTCATTTATCTCTAGTATTGAACCTATGAAGGTAGAAGAAGCACTTAAAGACCCGGATTGGGTGAACGCTATGCACGAAGAACTACACAACTTCGAGAGGAACAAGGTGTGGACTTTGGTAGAGAAGCCCAACGATGATCAAAACATCATTGGAACCAAATGGGTGTTTCGGAAGAAGCAAGATGAAGATGGACAAGTCATCCGCAACAAGGCTCGTCTCGTAGCTCAAGGTTACACACAAGTCGAAGGTATGGACTATGGTGAGACCTATGCCCCCGTTGCTAGACTTGAGTCCATTCGCATTCTTCTTGCTTATGCCAATCACCATGATATTACTCTCTATCAAATGGACATCAAAAGTGCTTTCCTAAATGGTGAAATTGAGGAGGAAGTATTTGTAAAACAACCTCCCGGATTTGTGAATCCTAAAAAACCTAATCATGTTTACAAGCTGCACAAAGCTCTTTATGGTCTTAAACAAGCTCCTAGAGCTTGGTACAAATGCTTAACTAGCTTTCTTCTTGAAAAAGGCTTTGAGATTGGAAAGATAGACTCAACGCTGTTCACAAAAAGGGTTAATGGTGAACTATTTGTGTGCCAAATATATATTGATGATATTATCTTTGGTTCAACTAACCCCCATTTTAGCAAGAAGTTTGGACAGCTCATGTCTGAGAAGTATGAGATGTCCATGATGTGTGAACTCAAATTCTTCCTTGGGTTGCAAATCAAGCAATCTAAGGAGGGTACTTTTGTCTCACAAACAAAGTACACCAAGGATCTCTTCAAGAAGTTCAACATGCAAGAAAGCAAAGGTATGAGTACCCCCATGCCTACTAGTGGACATAATGACTTGACAAAAGATGGGGAACCCGTTGATCAAAGGGTTTACCGTTCTATGATTGGTTCTCTACTATATCTTTGTGCTTCTCGTCCTGACATAATGTTGAGTGTATGCATGTGTGCACGATATCAAGCAGCCCCTAAAGAATGTCATCTTAAAGCTGTTAAAAGGATAGTGAGATACTTGATACACACACCAAACTTTGGCATTTGGTATCCTAAGAGGGCCTCTTTCGATCTTGTTGGCTATTCCGACTCGGACTATGCCGGTGACAAGGTTGATAGAAAGTCAACTTCGGGTACATGTCAATTCCTTGGTCGATCCCTTGTATCTTGGTCCTCCAAGAAACAAAATTCGGTATCATTATCCACTGTCGAAGCAGAATATATTGCTGCTGGTTCGTGTTGTGCTCAATTGCTATGGATGACACAAACGCTTAAAGATTATGGGATACATGTGAGACGTGTTCCCTTGCTTTGTGACAATGAGAGTGCAATCAAGATTGGACACAATCCTGTGCAACACTCTCGAACAAAGCATATTGAAGTTCGTCACCATTTTATTCGTGATCATATTGCCAAGGGTGACATTAATCTTAAGCATGTTCGTACTGACAAACAACTTGCTGATATCTTTACAAAACCTCTTGATGAGAAGGTGTTTTGTCGCTTAAGGAGTGAGTTGAACATCATTGATGCTTCAAACTTGGAGTGATAACTCCATTGATGCATGCAAGGCATGAGCCCTCTTGACTAATCCTTGATATTTCTCTTATGATGATGATCATATGTCTTGGACACATTTGCCTCCTTGTATTGCATCTAACTCCTTGCAGGTACTTGGATGATCTACATTCCACAAGATTACCACACACTCAATTCATGAGTAATCTTGTCATTGACCAAGTATCTAGCCCTTTGGGATGTTGAGTTCAAGGAACAAAATTCCACATATCCTTTTTGACATCTTATACATCTAGTATTTCACTCTTGTCATCTTGGATATCCTCGAGTATTTCCTTGCTTGCCTAACCCATGTAGGAAGATGAACTATACAAGTAGAAATGGCGCTCCAACTTCACATTCAATGAGCACCTACATCGAGCTTACCTACATGAGCAAAGCATCAACAAGCCCAAGGTATGTTCTTCACATCTTTGAGGAGCTTTGCTCAAAGTCATGAGTACAAGCAGCTTCATAAGATGTGATCACATCAAATGCTTAATCGAAAAATGGCAACCCCATTTTGAGCTTAAACGATGAGTATGACCTATGATCAAATGTCCTCATTTGACTCCTAAGTCAATATACTCAAACATAGGTGACTTTGTCGCCGACCTTTATCTAGATGAAGTACATATGTTTTGGAGTTTTTCTGTTTTCTCTTATGTTCTCTCATTGAGTTTTCTTTTAACAAAAAAAAAACTTCATCTAGGAATCTTTTTATTTCTTTTCTTATATTTCTTTGTGAATATCCTTCTGGAAATCTTTTTATAGCTCTGATCAATTCCTTGAAAATCTTTTACAAATTCATTGCAAATCTTTTTGAAACTTCCCTCGCAGAGTGAGCTGAATTATTTCTGTATTTCCTTGGAATAAACTTGGCGTCACCGATTTGAAACTTTCGGTCTAACCGAAAAGGATTCGGCCCCACCGACCCATCTAATTCGGTGTCACCGATTTATCTTCCAGGACATCTACTTCTGCAGCTCCACTCAATTCTTTTTTAAAAATCGTAAAGAGGGAGAAGACTCAAATTTGCCCTATTGTGATTCTTAAGGATCCCATTTCTTTCTTTCTTTCTCTCTTTATTTCTATCCATCTTTCCTGCCCTACCTAGTTTTGCTGTCCTTTTCGGCACTTGATGTCAAAGGGGGAGAAGACTTAGGAGGAATAGGGGGAGTAGGGGAGAAGAGAAGACTTAGGGAAAGAAGAAAAGCAATCTTATCTTAAGGGGGAGAGAGTCACATCAAAGCTTTGTCGTGTTTTACATTGGACATTACAATTGGCATCATTCTTTTGATTTTGCTATTTCCATCAAAACCCCTTGTTCTGATATCTTATGAAATCTTTTAGTTTAGGGGGAGAAGACTTAGAGGAATCGTCACAATTGATATCCTATGAAAAGCAAAATCTCTCAGAGTTCATTGAAAATCTTTTAGTTTCGGAGACATGTTTGCTGATTCAAGCCTGTGCTCAAATATGAGACACTCTTTATACATGTCCTCCCTGGCTTGGTACTCTTGATGTTCTTGCAGTTGGTTGAAGGAATACTCTTGTGTTATCTAACCTTGTTTTCTCAAGTTTATCCCTTCAGGTACAATGCCAAGGAACCTCAAGGTAAGTATATGCATCTTGCAGAATGTGCATGATGGTGACTTGCTTGTAAATACTTGTTTGCAAGAAATCACCATGCACATATGCATTATCACTCAATTCCTTTTCTTCTGCTCTGATGCATATAGCCAAGCTGCATGTAGCACATCTTGCTTATCTCTCTTGTGTGCTTGTGGTAGTCCAAAACCATAATCTATGAAAATCTTGCACACTTGTAGGGGGAGCCTGTGTACTACATGCTTGTCAAAGCTTTCATGATAATTCTATCTTTCTTTCAATAAGCTTTGATGTTTTGTTTAATATAATTTTAGTGTGTTGCCATCAATTACCAAAAAGGGGGAGATTGAAAGCACATTTGCTCTCCGGGTGGTTTTGGTAATTAATGACAACATACTTTGTGGTTGGACTAATGCTTTTATCAAGTATGTTTCAGGAAACCCAATCACATTGGTATGGCAAGATGACTGAAGAAGTGGACCCCTCAAAATGCTAAGACAAGCATTGGCAAAAGCTCAAGACTCTACTTTTGGTTTAGTGATCAAAGATCACATTGAGTCCATAGGAAAAGCCAATACTATTAAAAGGGGATGAGGTTGTGTTGATGATCTGGTTGCTCAAGTGCTTAGTGATATGTCTCCTTCAACTATCAGCACCTTTCACTTCTATACACACTCATAAGTAATCTCGGACAAACCGATTTTTCCAACTCAGTCCCACCGAGATGAACCACTTCAGCCATATTCCAAACCCTAGAAAAATCGGTCATGCCGAGTTTGAGATCGGTCTCACCGAAACTGAACTGCCAACCTTCTGTAACCATTTCACATCATATCGGAATAACCGAGTTTGTATTATCGGTCTCACCGAAATGGGCAAGCTTCTGTCTTGGCTCAAATCGGTCTCACCGATAATTCATTTTCGGTCTCACCGATTCTGGCATGTTCCTATTCTTTCTCAAATCGGTCCAACCGAGTTTTCTTTCTCGGTCCCACCGAAAATTGCAATGTTCATATCAGATACACTTTCGGTCCCACCGAGATGGTATTTTCGGTCCCACTGAAAATCCCAACGTTCACTATATTTGAACTTTCGGTCTGACCGAGTTTTAACTTCGGTCTCACCGAGATTGGTCAAATGTGTGTGTAACGGTTGGATTTTGTGTGGAGGCTATATATACCCCTCCACCCCTCTTCATTCGTGAGGAGATCCATCAGAAAGTACCACCACTTCTACCATACACTTTCTGAGAAGTGAACCACCTACCCTTGTGTTGAGATCAAGCCATTCCATTCCTACCATATGAAACTTGATTTCTAGCCTTCCCAAGTTGCTTTCCACTCAAACCCTTCTTCCACCACAGCCATATCAGTGAGGAGAGTTGAGTGTTGGGGAGATTATCATTTGAAGCACAAGAGCAAGGAGTTCATCATCATCAACACCGTCTATTACCTTTTGGGGGGTGGTGCCTCCTAGATTGGTTAGGTGTCGCTTGGGAGCCTCCGTCTTTGAGATGTGGAGTTGAACCAAGAAGTTTGTAAGGGCAAGGAGATCGCCTACTTCGTGAAGATCTACCCCGAGTAAGGCTAGTCCTCCGTGGGCGTAGGCCATGATGGAATAGACAAGGTTGCTTCTTCGTGGACCCTTCGTGGGTGGAGCCCTCCGTGGACTCGCGCAGCCGTTACCCTCCGTGGGTTGAAGTCTCCATCAACGTGGATGTACGATAGCACCACCTATCGGAACCACGACAAAAATCTCCGTGTCACCAAACTGCGTTTGATCTTCTCCACCTCTCTTTACTATATGTGCAATTTACTTTCCGCTGCCCATACTCTAGAATTGCATGTGTAGTGTGTTACTTGACTTGATCTTAATTGTAAAACTGCCTAAAACTTTGCACAACCAAAAGGCAGATTTTTTATATTGTCAAGTAGTCTAATCACCCCCCCCCTCTAGACATACTTCTTCGATCCTACACAACCCCTAGGAGCACAAGAGTTCAACACCCAGGAGATTCACAAGCTGCAGGAAGCGCGGGCCATGCACGGCGAGCGCCGCCCGGCATGCCCCATCGGATCAACTGTAGCACCCGACACGGGCAACGGGCTGCGCGTGCGTGTCAACATCGCGGGCCTCACCAGGGCAAGCTCTCAGGACATTTTCTGGTCGTTGCGTGTCGTCTATAGTGGAAGCGTCCCCTGCAACTACATCTGAATGCCTTTCGGCCTGCTGAATGTGGGCACCACGTACCAGCGGTTCGCGTAGCTCGCGTTGGCATCTCATGAGGCCCGCCACATGGTGCTGGCATCTCACGAGGCCCCGATCCCTCACGAGCCTCCATGGACTCGAGAGCCAGCTAGGACCTGAGGGGAAAACCTTTGTGGCACGCTTTGTCAAGCACCCCACGCTCTTGCAGCAGCATCATCGCTAGGTGACTTTTTGTTTTGTTCAATTGAGGGCACCCTTCGGGCTGCATTATCCTCCGGCTGTTCAGGGCCAGCCCTGTGGCAGCCTCGCCTTTTGTTGTGTACTGAATTCTGATATGCTTTCATGAGTTTGTCACTCCTGCTTAACCCCATGATTGGCACCCCACCGCATTGAGGTTATCGCACCCTCGCGACCATTCTCTTGACCGCCCCATGATCGGTAGCTGGAACGACATCTGTTCTCGGGTCCATCCTTGCAGCATTGACAAATCCAAGCGATCGAGCTCTGTCTTGCGGGCCAGTTCCCGTGCATGTCACCTCTGGAGGTCCTTGGTGCCTTGCCCCCCTCATGGAGTCGTCAAGAGCAGGTGAGTAAGGGTGCGGCCTGCTTTGCATGTTTTTTAGGTTTGGCGCCTCGCCGCCCTCGAGAGCTCCGCACACCTGGAGCCTTCTCCCGACTATCCCAAGAGCTGGATCATCGGCATGACAATTGTGCTCAGGTCTGTCCCTACGGTGTTTATAAACGCAAGCGATCGATCTCTGTCTGGCGGGCCAGCTCCCATGCACGTCACCTCTGGAGGTCATTGGTGCCTTTCCCTCTCGTGGAACTATTGTGAGCAAGTAAGCGGGGGCGCAACCCAATTTGTACGCCTGCTTGGGCACTTTTGGTCATCCCTCGGGGCCCCACACGCCCGTAGTTCTCCTCCTAACTGTCCTAAGAGTGGGGGCTACTGGCACATCACCTGTTCTCGGGTCCGTCCCTGCAGTGCCGATAAATCTAAGTGACCGAGCTCTGGCTCGCGGGCCGGCCCCGCGCACGTCACCTCACCGGGTCCTTAGTGACTTGGCAGCTCACGGATCGATCACGAGCAGATCAACGAGCATGCGCCGTCCTGTGTTGTTTTGTAACCTGGTAGTATGCAGTGACCTCACGAGCCATACGACCAACTGTCATGTGGGTAGCACCTCGTGTCGCCTCAGGACGCCCGTCCCGCGTGGGAGAAAACCTAACCTACAGCACCGATCATCAAAAGAAAGATAAGTACAATTACTTGGCACATCCCACTGCCATCTTCGAAACTCCTTTGTCACGGGACCAGCGTGAGGCTTGTTGCCTCCTTTCCGCGCGAGTCGTTGTCATGTAGAAGGGAGCCCTGGAGCATCGTGCCTCGGGGGCTCTCACTGACTTTCGCACCCCTCACCCTCTGGCCTTGTCGTTGCGACCTGACATACTAGCGGCAGCTGTGGCCCACCCGAGAGCCGGGTCCTAAGAACATAGAGCACCTTGGCAAGCAAAGAAGGGAGGAACGCCTCTCGCATGGAAGCGTGGGGAGGATCCGCAAGTTTTTGCAAAGCATTAATTAAAACACAGAGGACATCTATTTTTCCTCCACCCCTCGCGGGATTTGCATTGGCTTATCGCAGAAGGAGTTCGGGCGACGAAGCGAGCTCGGAGACACACTCCAGTTAGGCGAGTCCTTGCGAGCCACAGACAATCTGTGCCACGCCCCAAAGAGATAATTCAACTGCCTCTGGTGGCTCACAGGTCTCTAGTAGCGTCCTTTCTCTATGCAAAACTCGTTCGGGGCGGAACCTCTTCCCTCACTTGAACTGCTTATGCATCAAAGGGGATCTACTGAGCATCACGCCTCAGAACCTCTTACCAGACCTCAGCCCCCCTCACCTCCCAGGCTTGTCTCAAGCATCGCGACCTGACATACCGGCGACGATTGAGGCTTGCTTGCGACTGGGTCCTAGCCACGCAAAGCACTAACGTAATTGTGAGGGAGGAATCAAGTCTAAATGAGAAATGATGGGATCGAACTACATTTCAAAACGCAAGAGCATTAGATTTAAAGGCGCAAGCGCCAACATTCCTTACATGCCTATGTAGGGCCCATGTCATTTTATCGCAGGAAGGAAAGGAAATAAATAAGAAAAAGGAAGCACCTGACGGATGCCGCTACCCCCAAGGCACCGGCTTGGATGTCTCCATGCCCTAGTCGGTGTTCTCGTCCTCGCTCTAGATGCGGCGGCCGCCGCCGCTGCCTTCACTCGCATCGGAGGAGGACGTGTTTCTGTCGGCGGCGGCGGCGGACACTACAAAAGAACACTTCCGTGATAATACGTGTTTGTCATAGTAGGTCACCTTTTCTGTCATGCATGTACATCCATGATGATTTTTTGACAGAATCAAAATAGTCATACCAGTGTTGTCGTAGAAGTATTCCATGACAATACCAAAATTATCATCACGGAAGTGTCCACTTCCATCATGATAAATGTCGCGTCATGGAAGTGCTTTCGTCAAGGGTACCCGACACGTGGCATCCACCGTAACGCGTCACCGTTAAGCTATCAGGTCCGGTTTTCGATCCGATAACCCGCTAACAGCCATGACCAATGGCGATTTTTCACATGTAAATTCTCATTGGCCGACAGAACCACGTGTCAGCTCCGCATTGGCACAGATGTCACTCATACAATGGGCAAGATGTTCCTATGATATGTTGACACGTGGACTGGCCCAAAAGTGGCCCATAAAGATTAAATGGGCCAACCCAGCTAAAGGCCCACAAGATTTTGGAGACCACAATGGGCCACCCCAGCTAAAGACCCAGAAGATCTTGTAGACCATAACGAGCCGGCCGAGCTAAAGGCCCACAACATTTTGAAGACACTAGTGGGTCGGCCTGTTAACAGGCTGCCATGTTTTGGGCCAAATGTCGGCCCATATTTGATATGGTCCATTAACAACCTGCCATGTTTTGGGCCTAATAAGGGCCCACTTGAGATCCAGCCCGTTAATAGCCTACCATGTTCTGGGCCATATTACGACCCATATCAGATCCGACCCTTTAAGAGCCTTTCATTCTGGCCCATATTATATTCGGCCCGTCAACTGGAGGTTGTGCTTTTGGGCCCCTTAAGGCCCGGTTAGGATTTCTGTTTGCTAAAGGCCCATTTAATAGTACATCATGATATTAGTTTCGGCCTGTTAAAGGATCGTTCAACATTTTAGCCCTATAGTTATATCGGCATGCTAAAGCCCGTCATATAGTTGGGCCTAATTATGGCCCACTTTGCATTCGACCTACTCACAGCCGATAATCTGATTGGGCCAAACAAGGACCGAGACAATTTTGGCATGTTAACGATCCGTGATGTGATTGGCAGAATCATGGGCCGGGGTCTATTTCGGCCTACAGTCGGCCTGTGAGCTGTTCGGCATGTTTCAGGCCCAACCTATTAAAAGCCCATTGATTTTTCTTGCCAAAATAGGGCCGGCGGTTTACTCGGCCTATTAAAGGCTCGAAACTACTAGTGGGCCAGTTTACATTCAGGCATGTTAACGGACCAAGATGACTGGGCCCATGATGCGGCCCATATATAGTGATTTGCATGCCGACCCGATTATGTACTATAATTTTACGTTTTGGCCCGTTTACTTTAGAGCGAAGACAGGCTATATATATAGTAAAATAATTGCAGTATTGTGAATAAGAAAAAACCTAGACTATACAATAAAGAAAATACGACATATTACATCCACTGGGCATCAAAGTTCGCCACTCGTGATAATAAAGCACAAGTAAACAGCAGATTACATACACTGGGCATCAAAGATCGCCACCAGTGCAAATAAACACGTTGACAAAATAATATACAAAACCAACAGCACTTCAATAGAGTTCAAGAAAGGTTAGCCCTGCTCGGGAGCTACAGTGCAAGCACCTGAGCAAGCTGATGAGACTGCGCTTGTTTGACGCTTATATCCTCCAACTCTTGCTGCATAGCATCAATGGATGCACTGGACTTCTCCTTGATCTTCCATAGAGATTGGAGTTCAAGCAGGGGTTCAGCAGAACCATGTCTTGTCGCTTGAAGTTGAGACTGAAGAAACTTTACTGATTCAGGTGGCGACTTCATCGAGCTTGTGTCACTGCTATTAGCGAGTAACTTCAACAATACATCAAGACATGACTTTGGAGTTGTATCGCTATCTCCAAGATGTGTTGCCTTCTTCCCTGCAATATATGTTAGAGGGATATGCAATGGATTCGTCTCACTATCATTGTGGCGATTCTTCATGGGGTCAGAGGTATCACTCTGAAAGAGAAACAAGCAGACAGATGAGAGGTTTTGCACATATAACTATCAGTGCTGGCAATTCATCACATTTCTTATTAGCGAATAAAGAGACACAATTTTCAAACCGGAATTCTTCTTCGAGCAGATTTCCTGAAAAAGAGATCCGTAAGGTACATGCAAAAAAGTAGAAGTTCAAATTGTCATGTGATATCATAGACAGTACCTCATCCTGGGAACGAGACCAGTGCATAGCAAGGTTTTCCCATTCAATGTCTTCTAAATTTAGCACAGGAGTGTAGGATCGAAAGTATGTCTAGAGGGGGGGTGATTAGACTACTTGACCAAATAAAAACCTAGCCTTATCCCAATTTTAAGTCTTGACAGATTTTAGCAATTATGCACAAGTCAAGCAATCAACCTACACATGCAATTCTAAGAGTATAGCAGCGGAATGTAGAGCAATTGCATATGAAGGTAAAGGGAGGAGTTTGAGGGAGCAAACGCAATGTAGACACGGAGATTTTTTATCCGTGGTTCCGATAGGTGCTTCTATCATACATCCACATTGATGGAGACATCAACCCACGAAGGGTAACGGTTGCCCGAGTCCACGGAGGGCTCCACCCACGAAGGGTCCACGAAGAAACAACCATGTCTATCCCACCATGGCCATCGCCCACGGAGGACTTGCCTCACTAGGGTAGATCTTCACAAAGTAGGCGATCTCCTTGCCCGTACAAACTCCTTGGTTCAACTCCACAATCTTGACGGAGGCTCCCAAGTGACACCTAACCAATCTAGGAGACACCACTCTCCAAATGGTAATAGACAGTGTGTTGATGATGAACTCCTTGCTCTTGTGCTTCAAATGATAGTCTCCCCAACACTCTACTCTCTTTCATAGGATTGGATTTGGTGGAAAGATTATTTGAGTGGAAAGCAACTTGGAGAAGGCTAGAGATCAAGATTTATGTGGTTGGAATGGAATATCTTGACCTCAACACAAGTGTAGGTGGTTCTCTCTTAGAAAATGTATGTTGGAAGTGTAGGCATGGTCTGATGGCTTTCCCCATGAATGAAGAGTGGGTGGAGGGGTATATATAGCCTCCACACAAAATCTAACCGTTACACACAATTTACCAAACTCGATGGGACTGAATCAGAAAACTCGGTCAGACCGATTGAGTTCATAATGTGACCGTTAGGCTTTTCGGTGGGACCGATATGATCAACTCGGTAGGACCAATTTCATTAGGGTTAGGGCATAACGTAATCTCGGTGAGACCGATTACACAAACTCGGTAGGACCGATTTTGGTAATTAGCTAACCAGAGAGTTGGTCAGGCAAACTCGATGGGACCGATTCGCTCATTTCGGTTGGACCGAAATGTTACGAAGGGGAAACAGAGAGTTTGCATTGCGAACTCGGTGGGACCGATTGCTCATCTTGGTTAGACCAAAATGTTACGAAGGGAAACAGAGAGTTTGCAATCCCATCTCGGTGAGACCGAGATCCCTATCGGTGAGACTGAAGTGACTAGGGTTTGTGGCAATGGCTATGTCAAGAGAACTCGGTGGCGCCGGATAGAAGGTTTCTGTGGGGCCGAGTTTGACTTTTGGTTTGGGACATATGTGGATATGAGAAAGTGGTTGAGGGTTTTGGAGCATATCACTAAGCATTTTGAGCAAGAAACCAATTAAGCAACACCTCATCCCCTTTTAATAGTATTGGCTTTCCTATGGACTCAATGTGATCTTGGATCACTAAAATAGAAAAAGTAGAGTCTTCAACTTGAGCCAATATGTGTCCTTAGCATTCTGAGGGGTCCACACTTATAATACATGCCATGCCAATCATTGAACTTTCCTGAAATATTTATCTTGAGATAGCATTAGTTCGATGAGCTATATGTTGTTAGTAATTACCAAAACCACCTAGGGATAGTTGCACTTTCAATCTCCCCCGTTTTGGTAATTGATGACAACATATAGATCAAAGCTTCGACACATGATAATAAGATTGAAATACATCGTCGCTTTGAGAAGTATGTGATAAGCAAGAGCTCCCCCTAAATTTGTATATTATTTAAAATTTTCTTTTGAATGCAAATACACAATCGATTAGGTTCATGGGTTACTCTTCCACGTCACGTACATCTTGGGGGAGCGCTCAAAATGATATAAACTGAAAGCATGCACTCATCACGAAGCAAAGTGAATGATCATATAGGGATATAAAGGATAATATCACTCAAGCAAGCATTAAAGTAGCATATGATCAATCACATGATCAAACAAGTATCTCACATAAGGACCTAAAGTATAAACCAAGCACACAATAAAGTTCAACCAAAATCAAGAGAGACAAAGAAGCAAAACACTCTCTCTCGAAGTCTATGATCTATACATATTTCTCCCCCTTTGGCAACAAGTTACCAAAAAGTTCAAATATGCATAGTGCTATGCGTCTCTTAGGCATGGTCTTCGGGAGGTGGTGTAGAGAGAACTCCAAGGACGAAGGCATCAGTTGATGTAGTTGGAGCTGGTGGAGTGGCTGCTGGAGGTGGCACTGAAGCTGTGGCTGCTGGTGCTGATGTTGTTGCTCTTGTATCAGGTACATGCATTGCAGCAGACATCTATCCTCTAGGCACTCACTGAAGAACACAATTTACTTTGGCCCTGGTGAGCCCCGAGTGAGATCCACCGTCCTAGCGCCGGCGACCACTCCGGCCCCAGCGGCCACCCAGCTCCTACCAGTAGCCACTCCGGCCCTGGTAGCCACCCTCCTCTCAAGATGTTGCCCTTTGCTCTCAACTTCGACCGTGGGAAGAAGTTTCAAGAGGAGATGAGGACCAAGTTTGGTCACCCGGTGGTTTTCTCTCCGGGATTTCATCTAAAGGAGTTCACCATGGTGGTATCGTTTTGCCGAGCATCTTTCAAGGTTGATGTGCACACGGTTAGTATTTCCCTTCTTGCCATGTTTGGTGGCTATGCCCAAGGATTTCGAGTTCATTTCCTACGAGACAGATCTTACAAGTTCTCAGTAGCCTCAAAGTCCGTAGGTTTTGAGATATATAATGCGGGTAGAATCTTTGAAAAGGATTTTGAGTTGGTTTTTAGCCTTTGGAACTTTGGTGGCCCAAACTGGCACCGGGAAGAAGCTCTTTACTATGCTGAGCTTGACAAGGAATGTACTCTGGTGGGTAGGGCATGCAAGGCAATTGTTCCTCACTCCGTTGATTGTCGGAGCTACTCCACGGTGGTCAGAGACGGTAGATCAGTTTTTGAGCGGTTATCGGGACTCAATCATGAGGGCAGTATTCAGGGCATTAATCACAATTCATTACAGATTAATTCTGCCTCAGCCAGGCCTCAATTGGTGCACAATGAAGTGCAACGTACCGTTACACGTAATCACTTGGTTTGCCATGCATGCGGGGCCAACGGCCACTACGCCTGTTTTTGCACTAAACCAAACTTGACTGGACTTTGGCCTTTCATTCCATTTAGTTCTTTCCCAAGCCCACCAGAGAACGCTTGGGTCGATGGAGAGGTCGAATCCTGGTTCCATTGTATTGGGCCGGCGGCGCAGATTAGGCAGGTGACATCATTTAAGGAGCTGGTCAAGGATTTTTTTTTCCAAACTTCAAGCCGAGACCGTCGCCTACCTCCTCGCATTCCACTTCACCTGCCTACTCTGTCTCCACCACTGCTTCTACCTCCACCTCTGCTCACGCCTCGGCAAGCTCGCCATCATTGCCATTGTCGACGGAGAGGGCTCTGGCCGCCTCCCTGCCAGAGTCGACTCCGATGGCCAATATCCCCGTCGATCCTCTACCATTTGTCCTACATGGCTTCCAGGTTCAGGCGATTGAGGGACGAACTGGTGTTTCTCGTGCAATAGTACCCCATCGCCCTAGAAGACGTGAGGACTGGGCAATTGCCAATATTGATCCGCGCCCGGACGAGGTATTTTTTCCTAATGTTCGTGAAGTTCTGGAAGAGTTTCTTCAAGGAGATGCACAAGTTGGATTTAGAGAAATACAGCCATGTCTGTCTGGAGAGGCATATGTGCAGTTCAGGCACGTCAGGGATAGAGATAGGCTCATTCAACAGGGTCCGCATGCTTTCGGAGATGTTTTCATCTCATTTTCCAAACACAATGAGGGCAGAAAATGGAGCAGGGTTCATTTCAATAGGACTTGTCGGTTGCTCTTTGTGGGTGTTCCTTTTGATTTTTGCAACACTGAAGATATTGCTTCTGCTATTTCCAAATGGGGTAAGATCATAAGCTGGGAGAAAGAGGATGCACTCCAAGGCAAGATATTGGTAAAAGCCAGAGTGACAGAGCTTGAAGAAATCCCAAAGAGCATAAGATGGTCTGAGGGGGAGCGGTTTGAAGAAGACTCTTGGACTTGCTCTGTTGAAGTGCTGCTGGAGGAAATGTTGGGTGGTAGGCCTGCTGATGAAGACCCCATTCCACCTGATGGTGTGGACCCACACCCTGTATCTCAAAATGCAAATCATTTCCCAGGATTCCAACCTCTGCCCATCCACAATATTCATGCCCCAAATGAGGACTGGGATGCTTGGGAGGAGCAAGCAGAGCAAGAACAACACTGGGTTTTTCCTCAATCGGAGCCGATTCAGCCCCAGCAACAACAAGTTGAAATTCCAGCAATTCCAGACGAGGGGGCACCTAACAGTAGCATTACAACAACTGTTTCACTATCTGATGGTCTGCATTCCATTACATACCCTGCCAGTGAAGAGGTCAATCAAGGAGTGCCAGTTCCTCAATTTGGTCAAGGACAGCTAAACATTGCTTTGGCCTATAATGCAATTGATGAAGAGGAGGATCAAGTGCCTCAGAACAATATGGAAAATGTTCAGCAGCATATTCTAGCCTTTGAGCCTGCATTGGTACCTCATATTGCTAACGCAGAGCCTCAGCTTGACTTACAGATGGGCCACATGGATGATAAGTCCAATGATGGTAGAGCTAAGGAAGTTACTGACAAGTTTGTTCCTGAGATGATCACAGACAAACAGAATGAGGATGTGAGAGGTTTTTCAAGAGGTGGTGCAATTGTTGTTGCCAGCTCTTTGATTGAAGCAATTGTCACTGCTCCACACACTCTGCTTGCAGATGAGAAGGGCAAGGAAGATGTCCCAATTCCACATGTTGGCACCTCTTCAGATCCTAACAATAAAGGTAACTATGGATCTTTTTCCCTGCCAAGTACTCCTACTATGTCTGATTTAGATGAACTGGATCAAAATCATGCTTTGGAAATTATTGATGGTTCACATTTAATGTCTGAAGAAGGACTTGATCTCTGGATTAAGCATTTTGCACCAGCAACTCAAGGAGCAGCAAACACTTTCAAAATTGATATACCAGTAAGTTGGTTCAACTTCATAATACATTTGTTGTTGACACCTAATAAGTTTGGCTGGACAATGCACTTGCTAACGTCTGATGTGTGGAAAATGTTGACTGCTAATTGTGAACAAGAGGAAACAATGCTTTTTCATATACCTGATGGATGTTCTACTTCCCAGGCGCCAACCTGTAAAGATTTCTTGCTGGGATAGGGTAACGAAAATGAAGGTGTAAGTCTAGCAGCTCACTCCTCCAGTGGGGCAGGCAGTCCTCTTCGGCAAGTCTCCCCAAACAAAATCCTTCCACTAGGTGAGGCTATTTCAAGGAAAAGGAGGGAAAAAGAGCCTATGGTGGAAATTGAGGTAAGAAGGAGTGACAGGATTAAGAAAGATAATATGAAAGATAATATGGGCTATAGAAGAAAATCATGTGATGCTAAATCATGTTTGCCATGTAATGCTATCCCACTAGTTACTCAGAATTCTGTAGTGAAAAATCTGACTAAATCTTTCTGTAAGGTTGATGAGGATGAACTTCAGGAAAAGTTGTCCAAGAAGCCTAAAAAGAAGCGGCAGGAGGAGGTGGCCAAGGTGTCCAAGGCCACTGGAGAGGACTACAAAGCAAAGATTGTGTGATGATGATAAGACCACACCAGATGAGCTGGAATAGCAGAGTGTCCTGCTATTCTCTTTTGGAGTGTCCTTTCTATACGTTTGTAGTGAATCTTAATCTCAGAACTTGTTCCACAGTGCATGATTGTCCTGAAAGACATCTTTTGTTAGTTGACTGTAATGGATTAGAATGTAACCTGTGGTACCTTTTTGTGGGACTCAACTGTGATGTTCCTACTGCCATCAAGGCTCTACTTATGCATTACCTATTGCTTTGGCTTTGGCTCAATTCTGTTTCAGTGCAATGCTTGTCTGATGTGACTACTTGTATTAGCTATGTTTTATTGGTGGTTCAAAGAAGAATCAATTATTGGGATAGGCACCAGGGGTTGGACCTTGGTCTACAAGACATATCCTTTTGGTTTTCAGTGAATAACAACAAAACCTGGAATATACTAAACTGGAATGTCAGTGGTATTAATTCTTCAGATAAGTGGCTGGATATCAAGCAAAAAGTGGAAGAAAGTGCTGCTGGAAATGTGTGTTTATAGGAAACTAAGAGAGAGACCTTTGATTTAACATATATACATAAAATTTGCCCACAGAGATTTAATAAATTTGAATACTTACCTTCCATTGGGGCATCTGGTGGCATCCTCACTGCTTGGAATGGATCTTTATTCAATGGAGAGTTGATGTTCCAAAACAAGTTTTCTCTATCCATTCAGTTCACCTGCAACACCTCCTCCAAGTCTCTGATTCTCACAAACATCTATGGGCCTTGCAATCATGAAGATAAGATTGAGTTCATTGAATGGTTTGGTAATATTCAGATGCCTAGTGATGTGAACTGGATTATCATGGGTGATTTTGACTTCATTAGAAAACCCGAGGACATAAATAAACCTGGGGGTGATGTAAATGAAATGCTCATGTTTAATGAAGCCATTAGTGAACTTGGTTTGATTGAACTACCTCTAAAGGGCAGACAATTCAGTTGGAGTAACATGCAGGACAACCCCTCCATCAGAAGTTGGATTGGTGTTTCACATCTTCTGCTTGGCTAACCAGCTACCCAGATTCCATTGCTCTACCCATGGCTAAACCAATTTCTGATCACCTTCCTTGTATGATCAAAATTGGCACAAATATTCCAAATTCAAAAGTGTTCAGGTTTGAAAATTATTGGTTAAACCACAGCTCCTTCAAGCAAGTGGTTCAGGATGCATGGAGCATTCCAGTGGGACACACTAATTGTGCAAAGAAGATAAATGCTAAGTTCAAAAATACTAGAAGAGCACTCAAACTATGGGCAAAAAACTTATCTTGTCATAAGAAGCAGATTGCAGAGCTGAATGATGTTATTTTCCTTTGGGACTTAATTAAGGAATACAGGGATCTATCAGTGTTTGAAACAAACTGCAGAAACATGCTAAAGGAATTTTTGTTAATTGTGATCAACAATCATAAGATTTATTGGAAACAAAGAGGAAAAATTAAAGGTGTGAAGTTTGGAGATGAGAACACAAAATTCTTTCATACAAAGGCCTCTATTAACCATAGACAAAATCAAATTGCCATGTTGGTAAACAAGGACCAGGTTGAAATCACAGATCATGAAGGAAAGGCAACAATTTTATGGGTGCCATTTAAGAGTAGATTGGGACAGTCCAATGGGCATTCTATGCACTTTGACCTAAATGATTTGTATGAAAATATAGTGGATCCACACATATTCATTGATTTGGAAAAGCCTTTTACCCAGGAAGAAATTGATGATGTGGTAAAGAATCTGCCAGTAGATAAATCACCAGGCCCAGATGGTTTTAATAATGAGTTTCTCAAAAATTGTTGGGATATAACCAAAGCAGATGTCACTGAACTTATTATGGCTTTTCATGCTGGGAATGTAAATCTTGAGAGTATCAACACATCTTTCATCACCCTAATCCCTAAAAAAGAAGTGCCACTTTCTCCAAATGACTTTATACCAATTTCTCTGCTCAATGGAGTGCCAAAGATCATTACAAAATTGCTGGCCAATAGATTGCAAAGTGTTATTCTGCAAATAGTGCATATCAATCAATATGGCTTCCTTAAAGACAGGGTGATCCAGGATTGCTTAGGATGGGCTTATGAATATATTCACCAATGCCATAAGTCAAGGGAGGAAATCTTAGTTATTAAACTGGATTTTGAAAAGGCTTTTGATACAATTGAACATGAAGCAATCTTTGATATTTTTAAAGCTAAAGGCTTTGGTGATAGATGGATTTCATGGATGAAAGCTCTTTTTTCAATAGCATCATCTTCTGTTCTGCTGAATGGAGTACCTGGGAAAAAAATTTACACCAAAAGAGGAGTGAGACAGGGGGACTCATACTCTCCTTTAATATTTGTTCTTGCTGCTAACATGTTGCAATCTATTATTAACAAAGCAATGAGGTCAAACCTACTCTCTGCACCACTTCAAGTCAACTCTTGCCCTCATTTCCCAATAGTGCAATATGCAGATGACACTCTGGTGATTATGCAAGCAGATACAAGGCAACTCTTCTGTCTAAAGGCCTTACTCAATACTTTTGCTTCTGCAACAGGGCTTAAAGTGAATTATGAGAAGTCATTACTGGTTCATTTACACATTTCTGAGGACAGGATTGAATTATTCTTAAACACGCTCCAATGTGCCAGAGGGCAATTCCCTTTCACTTATCTTGGACTTCCATTGGGAATATACAAACCAACTGTGGAACAATGTCTACCTCTTGTTAACAGGATTGCAAAGAGATTGGTAGGTCTCTCTATTTTCATGACTCAAGCAGGCAAATTACTCCTTGTCAAATCAGTGCTCACATCTTTGTTAGTATTCTTCATGAGTTGCCTGGATATCCCAATCACAATAAAGAAACAGATAATAAAAATACCTGAGGCACTGTCTTTGGAGAGGCCCTGACATGGAGGATCGCAGACCTGCACTAGTAGCTTGGCACACTGTGTGCAGGCCCAAGGAGCAGAGAGCTCTAGGCGTATTGGATATATACACTCATAACAAAACCCTGCTAATGAAGAATTTGCATAAATTTTTCAACAGACATGACATACCATGGGTCAACCTGATTTGGGAAAGTTATTACAGTAATGGGAAATTACCAGGTGACAGCATGGTAGGTTCTTTTTGGTGGAAAACCAATTTAGCTCTCATTGATCAATACAAAGCTATTGCTAGATGCAATGTGGGAGATGGTGTAAGTGCACTTTTTTGGGATGATCTATGGCATCAGGTAGTACTCAAACACAAATTCCACCACTTATACTCCTTTGTGAAAAAACCACTGTTAAACATACAACAAGTGTTGCAGACAGAATACCTTCAGGATCTTTTCTATCTTCCACTAACAACAGAGGCATATGAGGAATTTTTACAAATGGAGGACATTTGCATCTCTATGAGACAATCTAAATTCCTGGACTCTTTGGACACATGGAGTTACATTTGGGGAAATGAAATCTATTCATCCATCAAAGCATATAAAGTTTAGTTGGACACAAGCAAACTCCTCCTCACTTCAACTGGATTTGGCAGAGTTCATGTCAGCCAAAACACAAAGTATTCTTCTGGCAACTGCTTCATGACAGAGTTAACACAAGAAATCTACTTAGAAGAAAAAACTTTGTATTGGAAGCATACAACTATGCAGTTAGTGGATGTCAGCAGGAAGAAACACTACATCATCTATTCTGGGGATGTCCCTTTGTGCAACAATGCTGGGACTTTATTTGTCCAACAAGAACACCAAACCTGTGAGTGTTGGAAGCATTCCAAGATCTCAAGGACAAAATAAACTACCCTTTCTACATGGAGATCATCATTCTTGGAGCATGGGCCATCTGGATAATCAGAAACAATAAAGTTTTTTTACACATTACACCATCTTTCCAAGGATGGAAGTTCATCTTCCTGGAGGAACTAAAACTTCTAAGGTTCAGAATGAAGAAAAAGTATGAGAGACAATTCTCTGTTTGGCTTGAGGCCCTGTTGTAATTTTTCCTTTCTTTTGGTAGCTTAGTTCTTTTTTTCTCCTCTTTCTTTCTTTTCTTTTTCTTTTTCCTCTTTCTGTAGGCTTATCTCAAGGCTTTCTGAATACTTGTTACTTTGCACTTTATTTATAAAAATTGCAGTGGGGTTTTACCCTACTATTTATATTCAAAAAAGGCACTCGCTGAAATGCATCAGTAGTTGCCTTCCCTTTTCTCTCTTCTGCTTCCTCCTCGAGCTGCTCAACTTCAGTCTGTATCTCAGTCACCTTCAGATCAAGATCATAGAATTTTGTTTCAATGATCCTCTCCAAGCTCTCCTGACTTTGAGTCAGGTGGCCAAGCCCTTCTCAATCCTCAAAGTTGCTTGAATCGGATATGACATTTGATCTTGTTTAGATTTGAGGGACACTTGAGATGCCTCTTCAACACTTGGCATCTTTGCTGCTTTCTCAGCTCTAGCTTTCTCTCTCTTTTCTTGTGCTTGCACTGATGAAGGTTCATTCTCATCCATCACAACTGTGTTGTCTTCAAATTCTGGATATGGGGGTAGATTTTCCTTGTCCAATAAGTATGTGCCTGTGCCCATCTTGGAGTTGATGATCATCTGGATGTGTGGAGCTTACCCACATGATCTCTTCTGGTCTGCAGCAGTCCTCTTGATTGTTTCAACAATCATACTCATCACTTTGAACTTTTGAGGCACATCAAATATTTGCAGCAAGTTGATTGAATGGCCTCTGATCATCTTGTGATCTCCAGATTTGGGCAACAATGTATGCCTCAATATAATGTTGATTGTAGCTAGACGAGACAACAAGTAATGTACAAATCCAAGCTTATGTGTTTCCAATGCTTTGTCTGGGATCTCTTTGTACATGTTTGCCAAAGAATTATGGTCTTTCTTCTTTGTGGCATAGACATCCAAGTCATCCTCATGCTCTTCAGGGGCTTTTATCAACTTGTCCCACTCATCAACAGTTTACTGGTACCTTGTACCTTCAGATATCCATACAATTCTACCATCTGGATAGAAATGAGTTGTGGAGTAGAATTGCATGATGATTTCATCATTCCATTTTGTGAGCTTCTGCCCAACAAATTTGTCAACTCCACAAGCTTTGAAGTTGTCATGTATACCTGTGAAGTGATCTTAATTTTCCTTGATGTATTACCTATCAACCCATCTCATGTCACAGACAATTGGCTTCTTATCAAGCAAGATAGTCTCATAGAAATCCCGCTGGTCCCTTTTGTGGAACCTATAATCCACAACAGCCCTTCTCCTCACAACATATGGATCTGATTGTCTCCATCTTCTGGGACCTGCATCCTTCCTCAACTTCATGTCCTCAACAACAATATGATTATCATCATGATCAGGGATCTTGGGCTTGAGCTTCCTAAGAACTTGGACTTCATCATCTTCTTCAATTTCAGGCACTAGGGCCTTGTTCTTTTCTGCGGATGGAATGTTCCTTGTGCTTCTCTTGGGTGCAGACTTTGTGGCTTGAGCAACAGCTTTGGGGGCAGTCTTGGGCTTTGAAGGAGCAACCCCTGACTTATTGGCATCCCCCATCAGCTTCTAAGATTTAGGTGCTGGTGCAACATCCTCTTCTTCTTATTCTGCTTCATCATCATCATCATCATCATCATCTCTCAAAGATGGCTTTCCAATCACTCTGGTTGTGGTCTTTATAGCTCTCTTCTTTGTTCCCGCTGGCTCATCATCTCTGGTTTCAAGAGTGGACACCATTGTTTCTTGAGTTGATGCTTTGGCCTTTGACATTGGAGCTCTTTTGGCAGGGACCTTCTTATTCAAAACTGGCTTGGTTGAAGCAGTTGTGCCATATTCCTTGCTAGCAACTTTCTTCTTTGAGCTGACTTCTTCAACTTCAAAATCTTCATCCTCTGAATCTGAAGTTTTCTTCTTTCTCTGCCTAGTTGATGCCTTAGGCAGGTTGCTTGGTGTGATCCTGCTACCCTCATCAGAACTACTAGAGTGACTAGTGCCCTCATGCATGTTAACTTGCTCCTCTGACCTGTTCTGGCTGTCACTTTGATCAGACATTGTTGACACTACAAACTAAAAGCTGACCCTGTGAATAGATGTAGATGAGATAGAGTGGATGAGCATCACAAAGTGCAGAGTTTTTGCAAAACAGATGACTCAAAAACTTAGTTTTAGTTCTCCACAGAAAGCATTTCGGAGCTACCGATTTGTTAAACTCGGTGATGCCGAAGCAAGTTTTGGAACCTAAACTGGTGAACTCGGTCAGACCGAGTCACAGTTTGGTGGCACTAAGATTGCTAGGGTTTCACAGAGAGTCAAACTCGGTCACACCGATTTGCAGTTTTCGGTCAGACCGAAAATCTCATGTGCAATGGCCTAGTCCAAATCGGTGAGGCCGATTTCTACAACCCGGTCGGTCCGAGATGAGTTCGGCGGAGACCTAACCGTAAATTTTCAGATCAAATCTAATCTAAGGATGTTTCCAGTGGATAGATAGTTTGTATACGTGGTAAAGATCATGGCAAAGTAATGTGCTATGAATCAGAGTTAAGGAATGGCACATAGAGTCGAACCCATACCCTAGTTCGGCGGGAGTTCGCTACGGCGACAACGGCGGAGAAGATTTCCTTTGACGGCAATGGAAACCAGCGTCGGGAGGTCGCTGGCGGCGAGGAGACGGTCCGAAGACCCGAGGAGGCAGAGCGGGACACACGCACGGGCTGAGGAGTTTGAAGAATTTTCTAAAGTCTCACCCGTGGGTATATATATCCCGACCCTGTCGGTGTGACCGAGTGGAACAACTCGGTGGCACCGAGATGCAGAATCCCAAGTGGTTACTGCAACTTGGTGTGACAGAAAAGTTAAAATCGGTTGCACCGAGATTGAAAACCTAGATCAACTTAGTGAACTCGGTGTGACCGAAGTGGATGACTCGTTCATACCGAAATGCACAAAGAGGTTTTGGAAGTGTAAGTCTATGACGAATCGGGGACTCCGAGTGCTCCTCACACAGAGTGGTTCGAATCTAACTTGATCAAACTTTGTGATGTAGCATGAATAGAGTTTGAGACGAGAAAAGCATAGATAGCTAGAGGGAGTTCTTAGGTATTCTTGTCCATCCATTTGGAAAAAGAGCAAGAGCCAAACAATCAAAGCAACAAATGGATGTCCTTGAATGAGTAAAATATGCATTCAACATTTTCGCACAATAAGATGGCAAATGAAATATGTGACAAAGTATGCACAATCACTCTAGAATTTATCAAGCAATTTGGCGATGACTAGGTCATCTATATATGAGTATATTGACTTAGGAGTCAAATGAGAACATTTGATCATAGGTCATACTCATCGTTTAAGCACAAGTGGGGTTACCACTTTTACATAAAGCATTGTTGTGTTCACATCATTAGAGTTGCTTTAGCTCAATTGACTAGAGTAAAGCTCCCCCTAGATGTGATATCCCCCTTAAGAGGAATGAACTAACCTTGGGTATTGTCGATGATCAATTCATGTAGGTGTTGAAGATGTAGATACTCAATGTAGATCATTTGGAGCAATCCATTGGAGTGAGTCGCACTTTCAATGCCTACACGGGTTAGTCCCACAAGGAACAAATAAAGATATCCATAGACATAGAGTGATGTTCACATAAGATGATTTCCATGAAAGCATTTGGTTACCATGTCCCTTTTCTTACCAACAAGAGGGTTTGTGACTGCTTGAACTAGTGCAAGATATGGAAGTTGTTTGCACTTGTCCTTGCCAAAATAATATGAGTGAAGTATGTTGGCGGAGTCACCCTCAAGAACTCTCTAGTTCTTCTTCTTCCTGATACACATCATCTTGATGGGAATCCTTGGAGTTGTAGATGTACTTGATGAAGTAGAACTTGAAGTAGTCTTGGGAACCCACTTGACCAAGGCCTTGGGAGCTTCTTCAAATGCATCAATCTCCTCTTGAAGTTGTTCTTGCCCTTTTGCTTGTGGTCAAGTGGTGGAAGATCATCTTGAGCTTGTGTTCCTTGGAAAGAAGTAGGATCATACTTCTCTTGTTGAGGAAAAAACTTCGTCTTCGGGTATTGATCTTCTTCCCACTCAACTCCATTGGCATTGAACTTTCGTTCAAAACCAACACCTTGATTCTTCTGGTGTCTTCCTTGCTTGCGTACAATCTCCTCAAAATGTTTACTTCCGGCAAGGCTCTTGTAAACACCTTTCTCTATAATTCCCTTCAATAGGCTATTTTCTTGCTCAAGTGTAACTTGGCTAAGAGAATCATTAGTGGAATCAAGGGTACTACTAGAAGCAACAATATTTGATTTAGCATGATTATTGTTACTACTAGATGAAGAATCTTTCTTGTTCTTGTTGCTAGATTTAACTTGTGGCATGTAAGTAGACAAGAGTAAACGTTTGGCAATGTAAGAAGAACTTTTCTTGCGAAGATCATCATTGATTGATTTTAAGAACTCAAGCTCTTGCTCAAGGTTGAGTTTTTTCAAAGCGTAACTTTTCATGAGTCTTTAAAAGTTCTCAATGATCTTCCAAGGTAGTTTCATGAGCTAACTTAAGAGTGTTTAGTTCTTTAATTAGACGCTCAATCTTCTTCTTATCATCGTCATTCGTTTTATCTTGATTAGAATGATTAATAGCAAGTTCATCATAGTTTTCATAACTAGAGTTTTCAACAAGTAAATCATCATCTCCTAGCAAATCATATTCATCACTATTGAAATCAACATACTCGGGGTGTGATACCTTTGGGCCTTTAGCCATGAAGTATCTTCCAATTCCTTCATTTGGTGAGTCAAATATGTCGTAGGAGTTGGTTGACACAAGTGCTAGACCGGTAACACCTTCATCTTGAGTATATTCGGAGTCGGAGTGATAACTTCTTTAGGAGTGATGGTCGGAGTCGGAGCCGGACACCCATTCACCAATGTGAACTTGATGTCTTCGTTTTGGGTAGCTCTTTGATGACTTGTCTTTCCTTTCCAAATCCTTGCTTCTCCGAGAGGATCTTCGTTCAAAATGATCAACTCTACTCCTTCTCTCTCTTGGTGGTGATTCTTCTCTCCTACTCCTTCTTTTGGGAGAATCTTCTCTTCTTTTGAAGGGAGCCGTACACTCATTGGAGTAGTGTCCGGGTCTTCCACAATTGTAGCAATGTCGTTCATGACTTGAAGATCTTTTCTGATTGTAGGACCTTGACTTGGAACTTCTCTCCTTGCTTCTACTCTTGTAGAACTTGTTATCACTCATTGTAGGATCTTTCTTCACCATCAGGCTCAATTCTTCATTGAAGGTTTGTTTCTCACTTGATGATGTGGGAGCATCACATGAGGCTTTGTAAGCACCACTTGACTTGTTGTGGAGCTCTTCCTTATCCCTAAGTGACATCTCATGAGCAACAATTCTTCCAATGACTTATGTAGGCTTGAGATCTTTGTAATTGGGCATCATTTGGATCAATGTGCACACAGTATCATATTTTCGATCCAAGGCTCTTAGGATCTTCTTGATGATGAATCTGTCGGTCATCTCCTCACTTCCTAAGACGACAATATCATTTGTGATGAGAGCAAGCCTAGAGTACATTTCAGCGACACCTTCACCATCCTTCATTTTGAACTTGTCAGGCTGACTTTGAAGCACATCCAATTTGGATTCCTTGACAGAGTCAGTACCCTCATGCATATCAATCAAAGTATCCCAAATCTCCTTTGCATTCTCAAGACGGCTGATTTTGTTGAATTCTTTGGGGCACAATCCGTTGAAGAGGATATCACAAGCTTGAGAATCATATTGCAGCATCTTCAACTCTTCCGTGGTAGCTTCACGGTTTGGTTCTCTCCCATTAAAGAATTCACCTTGCAAGCCAACACACACAATAGCCCAAAAGGCGGGGTTATGTCTAAGAATATGCATTTTCATCTTATGCTTCCAACTAGCAAAATTAGTACCATCAAAGTAAGGACCTCTACAGTGGTTATTTCCCTCGCTAGACGCCATACTCTCCTAGGTTGTGAAACCAAGGCTATGATCACCAAAAGCTATGGAAATCAAGGCAAATGGAGACCTTAACTTTGATATCACTTGTAGGATCGAAAGTATGTCTAGAGGGGGGGTGATTAGACTACTTGACCAAATAAAAACCTGGCCTTTTCCCAATTTTAAGTCTTGGCAGATTTTAGCAATTACGCACAAGTCAAGCAATCAACCTACACATGCAATTCTAAGAGAATAGAAGTGGAATGTAGAGCAATTGCATATGAAGGTAAAGGGAGGAGTTTGGGGGAGCAAACGCAATGTAGACACGGAGATTTTATATCCGTGGTTCCGATAGGTGGTTCTATCGTACATCCACGTTGATGGAGACTTCAACCCACGAAGGGTAACGGTTGCATGAGTCCACGGAGGGCTCCACCCATGAAGGGTCCACGAAGAAGCAACCTTTTCTATCCCACCATGGCCATCGCCCATGAAGGACTTGACTCACTAGGGTAGATCTTCACGAAGTAGGTGATCTCCTTGCCCGTACAAACTCCTTGGTTCAACTCCACAATCTTGACGGGGGCTCCCAAGTGACACCTAACCAATCTAGGAGGCACCACTCTCCAAAAGATAATAGACGGTGTGTTGATGATGAACTCCTTGCTCTTGTGCTTCAAATGATAGTCTCCCCAACACTCAACTCTTTTTCATAGGATTGGATTTAGTGGAAAGATGATTTGAGTGGAAAGCAACTTGGAGAAGGCTAGAGATCAAGATTTATGTGGTTGGAATGGAATATCTTGACCTCAACACAAGTGTAGGTGGTTCTCTCTTAGAAAATGTATGTTGGAAGTGTGGATATGGTCTGATGGCTTTCTCCATGAATGAAGAGTGGGTGGAGGGGTATATATAGCCTCCACACAAAATCTAACCGTTACACATAATTTACCAAACTCGGTGGGACCAAATCAGAAAACTCAGTCAGACCGATTTAGTTCATAATGTGATCGTTAGGCATTTCGGTGGGACCGATATGATCAACTCAGTAGGACCGATTTCATTAGGGTTAGGGCATAACGTAATCTCGGTGATACCGATTACACAAACTCGGTAGGACCGATTTTGGTAATAAGCGAACCAGAGAGTTGGTCAGGCAAACTCGGTGGGACCGATTCGCTCGTTTCGGTTGGACCGAAATGTTACGAAGGGGAAACAGAGAGTTTGCATTGCGAACTCGGTGGGACCGATCGCTCATCTCGGTTAGACCAAAATGTTACGAAGGGAAACATAGAGTTTGCAATGCCATCTCGGTGAGACCGAGATCCCTATCGGTGAGACCGAAGTGACTAGGGTTTGTGGCAATGGCTATGTCAAGAGAACTTGGTGGCGCTAGATAGAAGGTTTTGGTGGGGCCTAGTTTGACTTTTAGTTTGGGACATATGTGGATGTGAGAAAGTGGTTGAGGGTTTTGGAGCATATCACTAAGCATTTTGAGCAAGAAACCCATTAAACAACACCTCATCCCCTTTTAATAGTATTGTCTTTCCTATGGACTCAATGTGATCTTGGATCACTAAAATAGAAAAAGTAGAGTCTTGAGCTTGAGCCAATATGTATCCTTAGCATTTTGAGGGGTCCACATTTCTAATCCATGCCATGCCAATCATTGAACTTTCTTGAAATATTTATCTTGAGATAGCATTAGTTCAATGAGCTATATCTTGTAAGTAATTACCAAAACCACCTAGGGATAGTTGTACTGTCATGGAGACTTCACCAGAAATTCATTTATAGACTTGCCATCAAGGTGTGTTTTCCTCAGGTAACACCGATACTATTGTAATGCTTCCTTGAAAAGCGCAAGCAAGCTTTGATTGTCATGACTATGCAGATTGACCCTCGCCTACTTACAACAATGTAATGTAAATCATTGATGTGTTCAATTAGCAGAAAACAGGAAAATAATGACCATGAATAATAACACTTCCAAGTAAGTGGGACAAGAAGATGTGAAAATGGTCTTTTTCTTCACTATAATCTTCCCATGATGGAAATATATGCACGTAGTTCCTAACAACATTAAAAGCATTGTCTTTTAAATCGGGAATAACTGGAATGGGCTTCCAATCTACATAAATTGCCAGTCTCTGCAGTTGGGATATGTCTTCCACTAGTGGATTTGTTGTCCTTTTTGCTGGAGTGGGATTTTTCTGTGGTACGACTGGTGCTATGGCAACTGAAATCGGCATACCTTTTGCTGGAGTGAAGGTCCTGTGTGGTGGGGCTAGTGGTGTGGCCAGTGAAGTATGGGTACAGTCTACTGGAGTCGGTCCTACGTTTTGTGTCACTAGTTGGAGGGCCAATATAAGTGGGGTGCTATCTGATTTCTCCAGCACCACCACGTTTTTCAAGGACTTTGCTGGTGCTCCTTCAGGTTTGGCAATTACCCTATTCCTTTTTGATGTCTGATGCACAAGAACAACATTTGAGTGGGAAACATGATATGATGACAGATGGAATATGTATTGATAATGGATGGGCATGGCATCTTGACATATATCATGAGTAAACTAAGCAGAAGGCGGTGCAATGAAGTATAAGAAATGCAAGACACCTTATGCATGATACGTGCAATCAATAAAACCTTGAAAAATTAGAACATGCACCTTGATGGGTGAACATGATAGGCCATCTGTCTTTGACTCCCCGAGGTCGGAATAGTCATTAGGATCATATTTTGAACAAGAATCTGCAGGTGGGGAGCGTATGAGTTTCATTGCATCCAGAATGGAACTCAATGCCTTGGTGCCTAGTTTGTTAGTCATTGCACTGTTCCGTAATATTCTTTTGGTGCGTGCATTATCATATTCATTGTGATTACGTACAATATCTAAGAAACATGAAAACATAAATAGTAATGAGATTATCTTGGTAATGCAGAGAATATTCTAATATAATAGGGGCTCCATGTGAACCCTTGTATGCTATCACTGGATTCTGATGGGAGAGCCCATGTGTGATGTAATATGGTGCCAGCATTAATATAATCTGGCACAACTACACAAAAATAGGCTCCCTATTGGGAGCTCCAGAAGTAAGGATAGTTGGCAGATGATATGTTCATAATATACTGTATAGAAAGTTTATTGCCAAACCATGATAACAAGAGCACAGAACAACTAGGCAGACCGTAGTGTAGATAAAAGGGGTACACCATACCCAACATAAATAAATCGGGAAAGTGGAATTGGATGGGAAATACGGTGTTGTATTGCCACTACTAATTGAAAGCCTATCAATCACCTACAGGCCAGCTCTATCAGCTATTGACTACAGATGTCCCTGCTCCCCTTCCTCACAAGGAACATATTGTACTTACTAAATAAAGAATAACAAAATAGGAACATGCTAAAGAACATAAGAAGAAACATATTATTGAAATTCTTCTTCTTTCTATATAATGTTGGTTGCCCACTCATGATGAATCACAATGCCCAAAGAAATGCAATTGCATGTTGTCTCTCTATATGTGGCCACATGCATTTGGAAAATCAAGTGGGAGCATTAGCTGACTAGTTAAATGCGTGTCTGCTAACTAATATCAGTATCATATCACAATTCTTATTTGAAGAAGTAAGCTTTGGACTTATGATTGGTGTGTTGTTTAGCTTCAAGAGTGGACTGCTGCTAGTGCGACACAAAGCACCAACACAGATCATAGTGTAGATATAACGGGAAAACTGTAAGCATCACAAGTAAAATCAGGAAAGTGGAACTTGCTGGAAAATATGGGCTGCTATTGTCGGTACGACTAGAAAGGCTTCGGAAAACAACTCTGTTCAACTGAAGGTGCGGTACAGTTAATATCAGTGTAACTCTCAAAAGCGACACAGCTCCCCGCATTTCCTTGCTAATCTTATAGGATTCAAGTGGGCAGACCTCTATAATTCCTATTCCTATGTTTACAAAATCCTACTAATCAAAGAGGCCCGAAGAGTTGAAAGTGTCCATCACAACCGATCGAGTAGACGTGTACACTGCAAATGTCTCTGCTTCTCTTCACAACAAGGAACATACTGTACTGTACTATTATACTCCCTCTGTTCCAAAATATAAGTCTTTGTAGAGATTTCCACTATGGATCACATACAGATGTATACAGATACATTTTAGAGTGTAGATTCAATCATTTTGCTCCATATGTAGTCCATGGTGGAATCTATACAAAGACTTGTATTTAGGAACGGAGAGAGTACTTATTAAAGAAGAACAGAAGAGGAGCACACTAAAGAAGAGCAAGCAGATTTAGGATAGTAAAATGTTTGTTGCGCAGTGCCCACACATGATGAACCAGAGCACATTAAGAATGGAACTCCCTGCTATCTCTCTATATGTGGCACACGTGCTTTTCGAAAGTAAAGTGGGAACAACAGTTGTCCAATTAAATGTTATCTGTTTTAGTAATATCAACATCAAATCAGATTTGTATTTGAGCAACAAGTTTGGAAGTATTAGTGGCACATTGTTTAGCTTGATGGATTGAGGAGCAGTGCTAAACAACTACGATGATGGTACTAAATATAAAGGAATGTTTGCATGCAAGTCGCGTGACTTTCGTCATTTGTGTCAGTTGACCAGTTCTGGCCGTTGGATGAAGATCCTACATCTCCTAACCCTTCTTCTTCCTCCCCTACGATTCTTCCCTTATGGAACACCGCACGGGCCGCAGGCCGAACCACCGGCCCCGGCCACCGACCCTCCCCTGAACCACCCCCCTACGCCGGTGTCCCTCTGCCACCCACCCCCGCCCCACCCGCATCGAGTTTTTTCCTCCAGTGAGACCCCACCACCGCCCCACCTCAGCACATTCCTTCCCTTCGGCGAGCTCTCAAAAATTGACTGACCCAATTTTGGAATTTAGTCTATTATCAGGGGAAAACCATAAGCATTGCGAGTATAGTGTTGATCGTGCCATGTCGGATCTGAAGGTACAAACGAGACAAAGGCAACTTTGCAACCAAGCCACTAACAAGTAAGATCCTAAGTGGTGGCCAAGAAAATCACAGTAAAGCAATGGCGATCTATTTTCTTGCTACGATAAATAAGTTGAGCAGATACGAAAGAGTACCGCCTCTGGTGCGGCGTCGTGTATGCATCTGCTGAGAATTTGACGGTGATGCGGTAGCGATGGCTGTCGGCGGCATGGAAGTAGATGTAGGAGGGCAGACGGTGGCGGCGGGGAAATATCCCGGTGCGGTGGACGAGACGGTCGTAGGAGCGGCGCCAGTGAGGTGCACGATGGCGGGGCTAAAGCGAGAGGACGGGATGCAAGGATCTAGCTGGTCCGAAGCCGTGGATGAGAGAGGTCGGTCTCTTGTAATGGAAGACAACGTTGGGGTCTCATCTTCGGCATGGTAGAGGAGGACGGCGGTGGATGGGGTGGCGGACGGAGGAGGCTGGGGTGGAGAGGGTGTTTTGGCGCCCACAGAGTACGAATGGGGAAATGGAGGGAGAGAGGGGAACCATGTCTTTGGAACGCGCTTGTCTCAAATGCGGGGAAAGTTACCAACTTACCCCGTTTAAAATTTCACACATCACAGGAATATTGGGTTGTTGGGGATAGGACGGTAATCTCGCATACAGCGAATATTTGCCGCTGGAGATTTCGGGCAAGGAGAGTTTGTTTTGGCGCCCACCGTGTATGAATCGCGGAGGTGAGAGGCGATTTCAGCCGAGGAGAAAGTGTGTTTTGGCGCCCACCATGTATGAATCCAAGGAGGTGAGAGGCGGAAGCGGTTATGTCATGTTCGAGTGAAATTACAAGCCTACCCCTATCGAAACCTATTATAATCGAGCCAATAGGCTTTGCATGTCAAGGATAGGCAGTAATTTCCATCTCATGGATTTTGGTTTCGGGCTGTTACTGCGAGTTTCCCCGCTTCGTTCAATTTTTTGCACAAAAAGAGTGCACGTTTACCGTGCCAACTCACTTCGAGTCCATTTTCTTTTTTTTCCTGGCAGGATCCAGTTTGTATCCGAATACAAATCTATATACATCATTTTTATATATACATTCAAAAGCACAACAAAGAATTATGCTCATTTATATATAAAATATGATTTACAAATGCAATGGTCTCAAAATCATAAGGTTGAATTCAAGTTTTTTAAACCAAATTATGTTCAACTTTGAATTTAAAATTTTGAAACCAAATTATGTTCAGCTCAAATGTATGGATCGGTAATATCAATATATTAAATAACATACGCACGAGCAAATTCAAATATGTACGCAAGTTTGATAGATCAATTTGCTTCGAGTGTGAATTACATGTATCATCTCAAATTCAAAATATTGAATCCCTTTCATGTTGACATCTTCTATACACACAACTAAATATTTGAATCTTGTTTCATGCACATCTCTCTCCAGGTCTCTCTCGCGTGATCCTTGATGTAGCTACCACTCTCCTTTCTCCCTCTCACCCGCACGCTCAATACATGCTTCTCCCTTTTTTGCAAACACGGTCTCTCACCGAGCCCCTCGAGAAGTATCACACTCTCTCTATCTTCATAAATTACACAGTTTTCATTATATCTCACATCTCTATCATTCTCTGGTATCACTATAGCCACCTAAGCTTTCTTTTTCACCGCCACACACGCACTCTCACTCGTCTTTCACTTTGCCTTTCTCTCTAGGGTTCTCTCACGCACCCTGTATATATATATACAGGGTGCCCGTGCGTTGCAACGGGAGAAACAAAGTCCTTGCACGCTCGTAGCTACCAATTCAATTTTGTTGTCATTTCTCGTTTTCATCGCCATCGCTAATGAGGCTCATATTGTCCATTTATACATGACGAACATGATCATTCCGAGGATGATGTGCTTTTCATCGTACTTTAGCACAATGTGGATGCGTCGCTACAGAGTAAACAGTGAAGAATGAGTCCTCTTCCTCGTGTGTTGGTGACCGGTGCTAGCGGGTTTAGTGCGGCGGGCTTGCGTAAGGCGGCATGTGACGGGAATCATGAGGTCCTCCTCGCTGATCTAGACTTCTAGAGTTTATAGCAAAAAAAGGAGGCCATATTGAGCTTGCCACGATCATACTGTAGCAGTAGTCAATACACCGTCAATTAAGTCATTTAGATCACCTTGTCGATAGGTCATGGATGCCATTGGAGAACTATCGAACTTTAGTCACATACACATTGTAAATATATGGATGACTGGATGCAAAGGTAACAAAAAATACACCGATCTAAATTGTTACCTTTTTAGGTTAATGAGATGCAAATAATGCACCCTGGTCGCATTAGATCAGGACGTGCGATAGGCAACTACGGCCCCGTTGGGCGATAGAGACTGAATGTATGTGCCGTAGCCACAGTAAGATTGTAGACGGAGCACTCGCATTTTTAAGCTGGCAAAGCTGTCGATCCAGCCGGTTGGATGCTGACACGTTACACATTCATCTCAGTGTATAGAAAAAACAATTGATCTGTCTTTCTATCATTCTCCATCCTTATTAATTCTCACACATGTTCGTAATATATATTTCCTCTCTCTCTTCTCCTTCATTCTTTATTTCTTGTGCAATTAGGACCCAGCGACTCCTTTTAATTAGCATATATTTCCTTTCTCTCTCTTTCCTTTCTCAACAGCTACTCCTTCCTTCTTGTATATGCAGCAATCTTTCCTTTCTTTAATTAGCATATATTTTCTTTCCCTTTCTTTCATTTCCCAGCAACGACTCCTTCCTTCTTTTAATTTTCCTTTCTCATTCACTCCTTATTTCTCATGCAGCAACGACTCCTTCCTTCTTCTATTTTTCTCATGCCCCCTCTATTTAGCCGACCCACATCTCATCCTTCCTTAGTTAATCTTCGAGGCTCCTTGTTGATTATCATACAACTCATGTACCTATATAAATCAGTGGAATTAAATTGAAAAGGGCGAGGTGGGACTAATTATGTGGCAACAAATAAGCCTATTTGGTTGGCTGCGTCCTAGGAGTGGCCCAGCTCGGCCCATGTGTTGGAGAAATTAAATGTTCAAACAGAGTTTCTTCCAAGTAACATGAAAGGCGAGCTGGCCTAATTGGCTAACAGTGCTAGGCCTAACTCTGAGCGACCCTTGTTCGACTCCGGGTTAACGCAATTTTTTTATTTTTTTTTCTTTTGGCGTTCCAAGGATGGCAAAATAAGACGGCATGCTCCAGGGGCTGGAAATTAATTTTGTATTTCCTTGGGCTAGCTTCGGGTGCGCGCTGCGGCCAACCCTGGAATTTTGTATGAAGTGATATAGAAATAGATTAGTACCACCTTGGATTTTGGAAAAAATATGGACGTGTTGAAAAAAAACTAAAAGCGTAAATTCATGGGAAGAAGCGTATTGTGACGGTGAACCCGACAAACTCGTTCCGTGCTTTATTATTAGGTATAGGTACATATATACGCTTTTTCCCGTAAGTTTACGCTTTCACTTTAAATTTATAACATATACGCGAGGTGGTACTAATTCGGGAGAGCTCCTCTCTGACGTTCGTTAGCGTCAAGAAGTGGAGCTTTCGCTGAAGGTAGGTGCAGATGGGCCGGCCCATTTAGAGGTCACGAGCTCAACTGCGTTAAAAAGGTCGCTCGCTAAAAAATTACACCACGACAACGAGGGATCGAACCTGCGACGTACCCGCTCAGGACGTCTTGAGCTAACCAGTCGAGCTGATATGTCCTACTGGTTTCAAATCCGCGCGAGAGATTCAAGTACAAGACAATCTTTGAATTTTTTTCAAACAATTGACGAAAATCGAGAACAAAACCAAGAAAATTATGAATAAAAGTTGACAAACACGAAAACCTTTTTAAAACCATGAACAATTTTCGAAATTCGAACAAACTATTCAAACATGAACAATTATTGAACAGTTGAACAAAAAATTTGAATTTTCAAAAAGATGAACAATTGTTGAAATATACATTGAACATTTTTTTTATTATATGCTGAACAATTTTAAATACATACTGAACATTTTTAATTATATGTTGAACAATTTTAAATACATACTGAACATTTTTGTATACCCCAAACAAAATTTAAAAAATACGTTGAACATTTCTGCAATTTATTCTGAACAAATTTTGGACTGTGAACAAATATTCAAAACCGTGATTTTTTTCTTGAAATAATGAAGGAAATACGGAATTTCAAACTTTTTTGAAACAAAAAAGGTAAAATAAAAAGAGAAGAAAAAAGGAAAAAAGAAACAAAACAAAAAACAGAAACAAATAAGAATAAAAGAAACAGCAAAAATCAAAAAACCGGTAAAAAGAAAAAAAGAAAGAAAGAAACCGGTTCATGGAACCTTCTAGAAGGTTCCCAAAACCGGTTTGCCTGTCACTGCTCTAACTGGCGAAGTGGGCCGGCCCGTTAGGCGCAGCAGCTCCCGCCGCTTCAGCGAAGCCGCGCCTCCTGGACGCACGCGCGCTTGGAATAGGATTCGCCCTAATTCGGGGAACCACGTCATGTGCAATCTGACTATGCATGCGGTGCCAGGCTGCCAGCCCAAAACAAATTGCCACCGGGCCGGATCAACCTCCCCAAACACGCAAACATGGAATCTGACAAACGCGTGTTATTTGGATTGCACGCACAAGGAAACTATACATCTTCTTCCACGACATATAAACTCCAACAGCGAACCAACGTTTTGTTCCGATTGAAGGCAAGAAATCTCTTCGAGAAGCTTAACCTGCCATCGTCCTGGTTACCTCGGCCCTCTCCGGACCGCCGGCCTTCGCCGCCGCCGCTGCCCACTCGCAGAGCCTCGGCGAGCCTCAGAGCGATGGCTCATCTATGTACTGGGTGACCGTGACGAACGAGTGCGCCGGCGACGAATGCACGGGCAGGCCCTGCGTCATCTCCAAGGTCCGCCTGCAGTGTGGCAACTTCTGCTCCGTCAGCCCCGGGCTAGGGTTAGGAAGAATTAGATAGGCCTGTTGGGCCGATCGCAGAGCTTCTTCTTTTATTTTGCATGATGATTTCGAAAATAGGTTTTAAAAATTATGTCATATTTTTTCTCGAATACACACGATAAAACCCATGCCATGGTTATTGGATGAGGGCCGTGTGATATTTCCGTCTCCCGTTGCAACGCACGGGCTTTTTTGCTAGTGTATATATATATATATAGGGTGGGTCTATTCTCATAACACCCCTTAAGACCTTATTCTCATAACACTCCCACTTAAATAGGTTTCTAGCGCGGAGCGTCCCGAGTACAGCAACCACTGCTACGCCTTCTACCCCCGCGCTGCCGCCCCGCCTCCTTCCCCCAGCACCGTCGCGCCGGCTCCTACCCTAATGCAGTGCGGTTTTCTTTTGCAGTTCGGAAGCGCAAAAAAACGCTCGCTGCCATTATTCGTCGGTCGCACCGTTTTCAAAACTGCTCTTAAATCATGCGGAATCTCGAAAAGTGTTCAACATGGCGAAGTTGCGTCTACTCCATAGCTTTTTAACAGTATATTACATGCATAATTTCGATAAACGGTTAAAAAATTAGAGCAAAAAAGGTACGAAAAAACAACACGTACAGTTTTTTCAAACATGCAGTTCACCGTTTTCACAACTGCTCTTAAACCGTGCGGAATCTCGAAAAGTGTTCAACATGGCGAAGTTGCGTCTACTCTATAGCTTTTCAACGGTATATTACACGCATAATTCCGATAAACGGTTAAAAAACTAGAGCAAAAAAGGTACCGAAAAAACAACACGTACAGTTTTTTCAAACATGCAGTTCACTATTTTCAAAACTGCTCTTAAACCGTGCAGAATCTTGAAAAGTGTTTAACATGGCGAAGTTGCGTCTACTCTATAGCTTTTCAACGGTATATTACACGCATAATTCCGATGAACGGTTAAAAAACTAGAGCAAAAAAGATACCGAAAAAACAACACGTACAGTTTTTTCAAACATGCAGTTCACCGTTTTCAAAACTGCTCTTAAACCGTGCGGAATCTCGAAAAGTGTTCAACGTGGCGAAGTTGTGTCTACTCCATAGCTTTTCAACGGTATATTACACGCATAATTCCGATAAACGGTTAAAAAAACTACAGCAGAAAGGTACCGAAAAAACAACACGTACAATTTTTACAAACATGCAGTTCACTGGTCTCTGTGTTGAAGTAACATGCAGTTCGGAAGCGCAAAAAAACGCGTTGATTTGGGTGTCGCAAAAACAGAGTTTCCGCGTTTTTGTAATTTCAAAACTGCTCTTAAACCGTAATGAATTAGAGGGGGGTGTTTTACATGAAAAAGTAGCGTCTCGACGATATCTTTCCAACGGTGTATCATTTGGATCATTTCGACCAACGTTTTGTAAAAATTTCACGAAAAACGGCCACTGCCCTTCGTAGTCAGCCGCACGATTTTCAAATTTAACTAAAAATCGTAAGAAATCTCAAAAACATTTCTACATATGAAAGTTGTGCCTCGTTCGTAGCTTTCCAACGGTATATTACACGCCTTGTTTCGACAAACGGTTAGAAAACTGGAGTGAAAACAGTACCAAAAATTTGAAACAATTCGAAAAACACAATTCCGTGATTTAGTAAATTCAAAACTGCTCTTAAACCGTAGCGAATTAGAAAAAATAATAGATATGAAAAAGATGCGCGCTGACGATACCTTTCCAACGGTGTATTATACGTTTCATCCCGACGAGCGGTTTAGAAAAAAACGCAAAAAACGCTCACTGCCATTCTGCGTGTAATATACCGTTGAAAAGCTATGGAGTAGACGCAACTTCGTCATGTTGAACACTTTTCAAAATTCATCATAGTTTAAGAGCAGTTTCGAAAATCGTGCGGCTCACAACGAATGGCAGCGAGTGTTCTTTTGCGTTTTTTTTCTAAACCGCTCGTCGGGATGAAACGTATGATACACCGTTGGAAAGGTATCGTCGGCGCGCATCTTTTTTATATCTATTATTTTTTCTAATTCGCTACGGTTTAAGAGCAGTTTTGAATTACTAAATCGCGGAATTGTGTTTTTCGAATTTTTTGCAATTTTCGGTACTGTTTTCACTCCAGTTTTTTAACCGTTTGTCGAAACAAGGCGTGTAATATACCGTTGGAAAGCTACGAACGAGGCGCAACTTTCATATGTTGAAATGTTTTTGATATTCCTTACGGTTTTTAGTTAATTTTTGAAAATCGTGCGGCTGACTTCGAAGGACAGCGAACGTTTTTTCATGAAATTTTCACAAAACGTTAGTCGAAATGATCCAAATGATACACCGTTTGAAAGATATCGTCGAGACGCTACTTTTTCATGTAGAACACTTCCTCTAATTCATTACGGTTTAATAGCAGTTTTGAAAATACAAAAACGCGGACACTCTGTTTTTCACGACAACAAAATCGACGCGTGCACTGCATCGGACAGAAAAGCGCACCGTTTCAAACTGAAAACCACACTGCATCAGACGCAAGAAAACGACTTGTTTTTTTATGTGCGTGCACCGAGAGAGTGGACAAGAGGGCTCAGTGAGTGGATTCCATTTTTTTTCTATTTCCTCTTTACTGCATGCGCAAAGAGAGTGTACTGCAATTTTTCTTTTGGCAAAACATTTTTAAGTTTGCACGGTTGAGGTTATTGAACTGCAGTATTACTTGTTGCCTTTCTTTCTTATTTTTCATGAATGTTTCATGACTGCAAACACGAGACAATTGTACTGCATGATTCGTTTTGTCTTTCCTCATTATTTTTTGTCAAGGTGTCCGGAGTGCATAGTCGAGGCAAGTGCACTACATTTGTTTTTATCGACAACTTCTCGACAACTAACTGCCACCGTCGAGGTAGCGACCGTCTCCAGTAGTACCTGCGAACTGAACACGCCAAAGCGCCCGGGCCCGACGGTGGCAGTCCACCATCCAGGAGCTGCAGTGCAGTTGTGTTCGTCGAGCAGCACGAGCATGGGCAATGAACTTCATTGCGTTTGCGCACTTGTTCGAGCTGCACGACCAAGGCCATAGACTGCACGGTTGTGGTCGCCGGACTGGACGAGGAGATGAGGGAGCCGGCGAGCTCGAAGGGAGACAAGGTCGCATGCCGTGATGGTTGACAGGGGAGTCAGGGGATCCTCCCCTTCACGTCTCCAGCGTGCTGGAGGAGCAAGGCGTGACGGTTCCCGGCAGGCCCCAAAGCCGGAGTTGCTCGCGCCCAGATGGCCGGCGTAGCTTCAATGGAGGCGCTGGATCCGGTGTTAATGGTCGTGTCCGGGCCGCACCGCATGGCGAGGTGCACTGCACCATACGTCCCCCGGCGAACTGCACTGCTGTGGCACCCGCGGCACCCACAACACCCACGTACTACAGCCGGAGGTAGTGAGAAGAAATGGGAGCGGGACGGCGCGGATAGCAGAGCTCTGTCGCGGGATTGTCCAAGGATGGCGAGCTGCAAGCGCGTCACCGACAGACTGCAATGACTCCCAACGATGCAGGGCCGACCACCGACGACACCGAAGGAACCACGACGGCACGGCGGCGCGGCGGAACCATGGTGGCTCGCCGTGGTTCGGATCTGACAACGAGGGACCTCGTCGGAGGTTGCGACGCTCGCATCCGGCGGGGAGGGGTCGTGGTCGCGTCAGATCCGGCGTAGGGATGGTGGAGCGGCACGGAAGGTGCCGCGACCGCGTCGAATTCGGTGTAGGCGGGGTGAGGGAGAAAGAAGGTGGGGAGGCATGTGGTGGAGGAGTAGGGCACCGCGGTGGTGGTGGTGGTCGGCGGGGCTGGGGGAGGGGAGGGGCGGCGGCGATCTAGGCCTCTCCCGCGGTAGAAGGCAGGGAGGGGAGGGGAGGCGGCACTCCAGCCGCTCCCGCCGTAGAAGGTGCGGAGGGGAGGGGCGGTGGCGTTCGGGTGCGGGTGTTAGGAGAATAAGCTTTTTTGTTATGTGAATAAGGTCTTAAGGGGTGTTATGAGAATAGACCCACCCTATATATATATATATATATAGTGCTAATCACAAAATAACACGAAAATATTATCCTACTTAATATCTGCATGCACTTAATATACTTCCAAATTAACGTGCATTGGACGTACACATTGACTAGTTTCTCTACTCCTATAAAAGGCTCATTTGGTGATGATGATATGTCTGCCATCCATCATATCTGACCATTAGATCTGCATCTAATGGCTGTGAGGTAAGTTGTGGAATTTTTGCAACAATAGCCCACTTCTCTGCTCCAATTTGCAGAAAACCCCTTATTATCTTGAAAGCCACCACATCCCTCCCTCACCTCATCAATACAGCCTTAGAAATATATTTTGAGTGAATATTAATATATTTTTAGTGGTATATGTATATCAAAACAATAATGTTTTCTTTCAAGTTTGTGAATAAGTACTATTCTACTTTGGATCCGTTGCAACGCACGTGCACATTGCTACTATATACTCCTAAAAACAAGTTGGTGATGATGGTATGCCTGTCATCCTACAATATATATCTCTATTCTACTCTACTCTTATAAAAAACAAAGTTGGTGATGATGGTGTGCATGCCATCATGCAATATAGGCCGTCCGATCTATATCTGACGGATAGGAAGGAAACTACGACAATTTTGCAAAAAAGATACCCGCACTCCTACCCACATTTATAGATAAGGCCTTCTCTCGTTCGTCCTTATCTCCCACAAGATAAACTACTCATATAAATGCATCTTGATATTTCTTGCAACGCACAGGCATCGTGCTAGTACTGTCAGGGATATTACTATCAGGTATAAACCAGCCAGGAGGGTACGAATTATGTTGGTAACGTTATATTATCAGAAGCCCAGTAGAGTATGTAACATGAGGTTATAACCCACGGAGGTTTAGGGCCCATGTATAAGGCCCATGGTTTGTAAACCGTCGTACTATGTAACTTGGAATGTAAGATAGAAAGAGTAGAGACCGAGGCGGACACGTTTATGAGCCGGCCTCGGGACTTTGTAAACCGGACCAGGTGTCGCCTTCTATATAAAGGGACGACCCGGCGACGGTTCAGGACAAGAAACAACAACTCGAGACACAGGCAAGCGGATTTGTTCCCTGGTCATCGAAGCACAAGCAATACCACACCAAACTAGACGTAGGGTTTTACCTTCATCGAAGGGGCCGAACTAGTATAAACTCCCTATGTCCTTCGTCCGCTTTAACCCCTTTAAGCGAACCCGAGCGATGGCCTCACACCTAAGTCCTTTAACTAGGACATCTGCCGTGCTAAATCCACGACAGTTGGCGCCCACCGTGGGGTTATCGCACGATGGTTTCGAGTTCTTGAAGGGCAGCTTTGAAGGGCTCAAGGGTTACGCAGTGGGTCGGATGACCAAGAGTCGTCGTGGCCGGATCTACATCGACGATGCAGGCTGGGGCCCCGAGGCCAATTAAATCGAATACGGGTACCGGGTCACCTTCGGCGGCATCCACGTCTTCATCGGCAAGATCGGCGAACCGGGGCCTGAGTCGGACATCTTCCCCAACATCGTCGAGCCGGCTCAGCGTGCGAGATCCGCCCAGATTCAGCCCGCCGTAAAGCACATTTTCGTCGGAGCGGTGCATGGAGTGCAAGTCGAGGACGGATCGCATTCTGGTGGTGAGACAGTTGTCTATTCCGGTGATGAATCTTCGTCCGGAGAGACCGAATCTTTGTCCGGAGAGACCGAATCTTTGTATCTGTTGCAGGACGGCCGGTTTGAGGGTGTATCCGATGGCAATAGTATTCCGGGCCCCTTCGATCTGCCAAATAGGGTTGCTGTTTTCATGGCCGGATCACAACCCGTGCAGCAGCCCTCGACGACTGGGGCGTTACCCTCAGAGCCAGCAGGAGCTAGAGCTGGAGACCTTCCCCCGTCACCCTCTGATGTCCTATCCACCTTAGTCGACACTTTGACAGCGCTCGCAATAGCGGAAGTATCCCAGGCCGACAAGGAGCAGCATGATGCAGATATCGCTCAGGTGAGGAGCCGGATTGAGCAAGCTAAGTTGGATCTAGATGCGGAGAAGGCCAGGATAGCTACAAGACAGGCAGAGCTAGATTCCCAAGCTTTTCGGCTCAGGTTAGATCAGAACGCTTTGCAGGAGGTAATGTACAGAAGACAACGATCTTGTTTGCCACCGGTTTATGAGGCAAGGAATCTCTTTAGCACACCAGGAGCAGGAACCAGTAACCGGCCAGAGGTAAACCGGGGAGGAGCCCTGGGGACGGGCGCGTCGGTTCAGCTACCAGCTGCGAAGCTAAATCGCCAAGTTGTGCCGACACATCACGTGCCCACCCCTCCCGGCCATTATGCTAACCCGTTGGACAACATTGTCGCTGCCGCTTCATGGCTGGCCGCCCTTCCCATTGAGGGGACGTCCCCCATAGCAATGGAGGCACGACGGGCTAAGGACTTGCTGGACATGGCACTAACACAACAGCAAGCTTATTCCTATAGCCGGGAGAGGATTCATTCAACCCCCCGCCCAAGCCGGAGTTACACGAGGCACATGGATGAACCGGCTGTATCTAGCAGCGCGCGGAGACAGCACCGACAGAGGCAGGATAATCCGGCAGGAGCAGGAGCACATGCCCAAGAGGTGGTGGACCAGGCTAGACATACTGCCCGCAACGACACCCGTCAAGCGACACCGGTTCACCCCACCACCACAGAAACAGGAATCATGTCCAGTTCCTTGGGGTGCAGTGTCTCATCCTCGCTTTACGGAACGTGAAGTTGCCCAAAGACTTCAAAGGTCCGCGCAAGGTACCCAACTACACGGCGGATCTAGCTCCGGAGGCGTGTGTTGAAAGTTATGAGATGGCTATGGAGATGCTTGATGTGGACGAAGCTGCATGTGCCAAATACTTCACAATGATGCTTGAGGGCACGACCCGGACATGGCTAAAGGGTTTACCACCTAACTCCATTAGATCATGGGGTGAGTTACGTCGCCGGTTTATCAATAATTTTAAAGACACGTGCAAACAGCCGATGTCCGTGGTTGACTTAGCAGCATGTGTTCAAGGAGAGCAAGAGACCACAAGCAGTTGGGTGCGACGAGTATCTGAAATCCTGCACTCCTCCAATAGCATCAATCCAAGTACGGTGATAGTAACCTTGGAAGGCAATTGCCGGTTCGAGCCTTTGAGGCTGAAGCTGGGACGGCTAAAACGTGATTGCGATGACATGGGAACACTCATGGGCGCTTTGGTAAAGTATGGAGACTCTGATAACACGAAGTATCCAGATGCAGACGGAGACAAGTCCGGGAAGGCGAGCAAAAACGGTAAACCGGCGCAGGCCAATCCGGCGGGCATAGGTTACAATGGCAAGCGTAAAGCGGAGGGCAGCTCAGACTTTGTGGCCAATACCAACGTTCAAGACAACGGGCAGCGACACAAGGGTAGGCCGCCCCCACACAACGGAAGGCCACCTATTAATCTAGATCACCAGTTGAACGTGCCTTGCCCAAAGCACGGTACAGAGGAAAACCCGGCTACGCATCTCTAGAAAGACTGTTTTATTATGCAAGAGTTTATGAAACAGGCCAAGTATAACCACGGGCCCCCCGGCGGGTCAGGTCCCGGTTTTCAAGGTCCGGGTTATCAGGGTGGTGGATCCGGATCAGGATACCACGACGGTAACAATAACCACAATGGCAACAATCAACATCAACATAACCAGCAACATGGTCAGGGTGGATACAACAACCAAGGGAATCAACAGCGTCAGCAGCAGCAGCAATCCGGATATCAGAATAATCCGAAGGAGTTAAGCAGTGGGAAATATCATGTTTTCACCACAAGTTTGTGCAAACGGGATCAAACGGTTCTGAAGAGAGCAGTACACTCTGTTGAACCGGCGATACCATGTTTTTTGCGTTGGTCTTAGCAACCCATTGTATGGAGCAGAGAGGATCACCCGCCAAGGGTTGATAATCCGGGCCAGTTGGCCCTGGTGGTGGCACCACGGGTGGGCGGTTATAAGTTTACAAAGGTGCTTATGGATGGAGGCAGCAGTATCAATATCCTATACTATGAGACTTTTCGACGTATGGGATTAACAGATAAGAAGCTCCGACAGTCCAACATAGTATTCCATGGGGTGGTGCCCGGTAAATCAGCCTATCCAGTTGGAAAAATCGATCTGGAAGTTACCTTTGGGGATGAGCATGACTCTAGATCAGAAATTGTGACCTTTGAGGTTGTAAAGATCAGGAGCCCATACCATGCTCTGTTTGGGAGACCGGTTTACGCCAAGTTCATGGCTAGGCCGTGTTACGTTTATCTGCAGCTCAAGATGCCAGGCCACAAGGGAACTATCATGGTTCGTGGGAGCCGTAAGATTGCATTGGAGAGTGAAGAAGGAGATGCGGCGTACGCTGAGGTGGTTTGCGCTACGGAAGAGCTAAAATTCTATAAGGACAATGTTGATCCGGCAGATATGTCCCCGCTGAAAAAGCCAACTACAGAGCATGATCCGGCGTTGAAGTTCAAATCGGCAGAGGAAACCAAGCAGGTTGACTTTGTTCCGGGCGATTCATCCAAGCAGTTCACCGTCAGCGCTAACCTAGACCCCGAATAGGAAAGCGCGCGCATCGAGTTCATCCGTGAGAACCGGGATATCTTTGCATGGAAACCTTCTGACATGCCAGGTATACCGAGGGAACTCGCTGAGCATAGTCTTAATATTGATCCGAAGTTTAAACCGGTCAAGCAGTATTTGCGCTGCTTCAATGAGGAGAGGCGCAAGGCTATAGGTGAAGAAGTGGCTAGACTCTTGGCCGCAGGTTTCATAGTTAAGGTGTTTCATCCAGAGTGGTTGGCTAATCCGGTACTGGTGCTCAAGAAAAACGGAACCTGGAGGATGTGTGTTGACTACACAGACCTGAACAAAGCTTTCCCAACTGATCCTTTTGCTCTCCCCCGTATTGATCAAATTATTGGTGCTATGGCGGGATGTGAGCGGCTAAGTTTTTTGGATGCATATTCAGGTTATCATCAGATCAAAATGGCAGTTAAGGACCAGAAGAAAACAGCTTTCATAACTCCCTTTGCTGCCTTCTTCTATGTATCCATGCCTTTTGGGCTCAAGAGTGCCCAAGCAACCTATCAGCGTTGTGTGCAGAACTACCTACAAGGGCAGATTGGAAGAAATGTCCATGCATATGTTGATGACATTGTGGTGAAATCCAGGAAGGAGGAGACGCTGATAGAGGATTTAAAAGAAACTTTCCACAACCTCCGAGTTTATAAAATGATGCTCAATCCGGAGAAGTGTGTCTTTAGTGTTCCGGCGGGAAAGCTCCTTGGATTCCTAGTGTCAAACAGAGGGATTGAAGCTAATCCGGAGAAGATCAAGGCGATCACATCCTTGGCTAAACCGGCGTGTATCAATGATGTTCAGCGCTTGGCGGGCCGTATTGCGGCGCTATGTCGGTTCATCAGCCGTTTAGGAGAGAAGGCAATCCCGCTTTATCAGATGATGAAAAAGACGGATAGGTTTGTCTGGAGTGATGCTGCAAACGCTGCGTTCGAGGATCTGAAGCTGCAATTGGCAGAACCACCAGTCCTTGCTGCCCCGGTTGACAAAGAGCCGCTGCTGTTGTACGTGGCCGCCAATGCCCGTGCAGTTAGCATGGCCATCATGGTGGAGCGCAAAGAGGCAGGCAAGGAATATCCGGGTCAACGGCCGGTTTACTACATCGGTGAGGTACTCATCGAGTCAAAACAGAGATATCCACATTGGCAGAAGCTGGTGTATGGAGTATTCATGGCAAACCAGAAGTTGAAGCACTATTTCCAGGGCCACCCAATCACTGTTGTCAGCTCAGCTCCGCTAGGGGATATAATCCAAAATAGAGAAACCACTGGCAGGGTGGCGAAGTGGGCCATTGAACTTAGCCCGCACGGATTAAAGTATGTGCCCCGCACTGCTATAAAATCCCAAGCACTGGTGGATTTCATTAACAATTGGACAGAGTTGCAAGCGCATGAGGAGAAGCCGGATCATACATACTGGACTATTCACTTTGACGGTTCAAGGCAATTGGAGGGCTCGGGGGCTGGAGTCGCGTTAACTTCCCCACGAGGTGATAAGTTCTGTTATGTCCTCCGTTTAATGTTCCCTTGTACTAACAATGCTGCTGAGTATGAAGCTCTCCTCCATGGTTTGCGAATGGCCAAAGAGATGAACTTGAGCCGGGTTAAGTGCTTTGGTGATTCTGATCTGGTGGCACAACAAGTATCTGGTAAGTGGGACTCTAAGGATCCGCTCATGGCAGCCCATCGACGAGAAGTGGATGCAGTCGCAGGATACTTCAAAGGATACCAGGTGGATCATATAGATCGGCGAAAAAATGAAGCAGCTGATGCGTTAAGCCGGCTGGGTTCCCAGCGTAAACCGGTTCCACCTAATACTTTTTTGGATGAATTGCATAATCCGTCAGTGCAGATACCTTCAGAGGAGGACTTGGCTGTTCCTGATCCGGAAGCACAGTTGGTCGCAGCACTTCACGTCATTCCAGATTGGACACTCCCTTAATTGGCGTACATGAGCCGAGGTGAGTTGCCAGAGGACGAGGTCGAGGCCCGGCAGATAATCAGGCGGTCTAAGTCTATGACTATCATCAATGGAGAACTTCATCACCGCAGCGTTTCTGGGGCGTTTCAACGGTGTGTATCATCAGAAGAAGGCTGCGATATCCTTTGAGAGATTCATGAAGGGGATTGCGGTCATCACACCGGTTCAAAATCCTTGTTAGCTAAAGCTTTTCTTCATGGGTTCTACTGTTTGACGGCTCACGCCGACGCAGAGGACTTGGTCAGAAAATGTGATGCTTGCCAGAAACTCTCACGGCGTGCTCATATACCGGCGCAAGAGCTGAGTATGATTCCAATTACTTGGCCGTTTGCGACTTGGGGGCTTGATATGGTTGGACACTTTAAGAGATCTCAAGATAAGAAAACCCACCTGTTGGTAGCAGTGGACAAATTTACAAAGTGGGTTGAAGCAGAGCCTGTCAGTAAGTGTGATGCGGCAATAGCGGTTCAGTTCATCAAAAAGGTGATTTTCCGGTTTGGCTTTCCACATAGCATTATAATTGATAATGGCACAAACCTATCTAAAGGGGATATGGAGGAGTCAAAGAGAACATATTTGCCTTGATGTATCATCACTAGCTCACCCTCAGTCCAATGGCCAAGCTGAGAGAGCCAACCAAGAAATCTTGAGAGGCATCAAGCCCCGGCTTATGGTTCCTTTGCAAAGAACATCGGGTTGCTGGGTAGAAGAGTTTCCTTCTGTCTTATGGAGCATCAACACTACACCTAACAGATCTACATGATACACTCCTTTCTTCATGGTATACGGTGCTGAAGCGGTCCTTCCCAGTGATATCCGGCATGACTCACCACGGGTGGCGGCTTACCTTGAAGCGGATAATGAGCAAGCAAGACAAGACAGCCTGGACCAGCTGGACGAGGAACGTGACACGACAGCAGCACGATCAGCGATTTATCAGCAAGACCTGCGTCGGTACCATAGCCGCCGGGTCAAGACGAGGACGTTTCAGGAAGGAGATCTGGTGCTCCGGCTCATACAGGACCAAATAGATATGCACAAGCTATCCCCACCCTGGGAAGGGCCCTTTGTGGTCAGCAAAAACCTGCACAACGGATCATACTACCTTGTCGACGTTCGAGAACATAAGGACTCACGTACGGCAGAAGAGGAGACCAAGCGGCCGTGGAACATTGCTCTTCTTCGACCCTACTACACTTGAGCCATTGGCTCCGCTTTATGTACAATGTATATATTATGATTAATAAAATAAAGTGGCGCCCCCGGTACACTAAGGAATCAGCCATCTTTTTCAAAAAAAGAGTATCACATGGGGGCTTCGAAAGAAACCTTCCATGGCATCTTCAACCGGCACCCTTGATAGAATCAAGGAATCAGCCGTGTTCTTTACACAAAGGAGTATCACATGGGAGTTTCCAAAGAAGCTTTCCATGGCCTCCTAAACCGGCGCCCTTGATAGAATCAAGGAATCAGCTGCGTTCTTTACACAAAGGAGTATCACATGGGAGTTTCCAAAGAAGCTTTCCATGGCCTCCTACACCGGCGCCCTTGACAAATGAAGGAATCAGCCATCTCATCCATACGAACAAGAGTCACATGGGGGCTTCCGCGGGCAAGGAAGTTTTCCCATGGTCTCTTGAGCCGGAGGCGGTATGAAGCCCATCATAAGAGCACTGCTCTGGTTGCTTCGGCAATTTCCACATGATGATGAGGGGTAAAAGAGAGTTTTGGTGCCTAACCCAGCTCAAACATATGCCCCGATGAGCAAACGGCTCACACACTACCTGGGGGCTCGCATCGAGTTGAATACCCTTGTAGTGAACATGGCTTGGAAGCCCGGTGCATGCACCTAAAACCCCGGATTAACCTGCCTGCATCAAGTAAATCACGCCGTCCAGGTAAACCTGGTATGACACGTCGAACCTGTCACAAGTCAATCCTTCGGGACCCTGAACTTGGTCACGTTAAATTGACGATCATCGAGTTGATTACCTAAAGACAAAATCTTTACGAGATTTTGAAACATTGGGTAGCTAGTCATCGATGATTTGGTTAAGGATTGCGGAGCATCTTGACAGGCTTTGCTAAAATGGTTAATGAAAGTAGCCTGGCAGCTCATGAAAAGCCTTGAATTTGGAGCCTGGCAGCTCGTAAAAAGCCTCGACTACATGGTCTTATTTGCCCAAAAATCCTTATTTTTATTTTTTACGATTTCACAAATCTTTGTCTTCAAGGTCATCATTTTTAACCAAGTCCATTGATGCGAGACTGGACAACTGCAGGGTTGACCATATATCTACAGAGTTAAAAGTCTGGGTCATGAACACTAGCGAGAGTCAAACCGGTGTTCATCGTAAACCGAATCAGCTATCATACTAAGCTGACGAGAGAGCGAAGGGTTTCATCAGCACCCGCGCTTTACAATATTCCCACCGGTTTAAGGTCTACAAGCACACTTAATCACATGTATGGGATATGTTTGTGTGTTATATGTAGTTCAAGCTATGTATTTGAAATATGTATAAGGGCAGTATAATCTGTTCGGTGGTAAACTGTCAGGGCATCTTTTAGCATTTTTTATGCAGACACAGGTAATATAAGCTATTAAAGCTTTGCAAACAGAAGATAAAATGGGGAGTGCCAATCAAAATAACACCATAACAGTGGGAAAAGGCAGTATCTCAACTATTCTATTACAAGGCACTTGCAGGCCCGGATGAATCAGAGTTTCATGCAAAGTATTCAGCAGCTAAAAATTAAACCGGATGGTTTAGGATTCTTCTTCAGCACGCTGCGAAGGCTGAGGGTCAGCTTGCTCCGGATCTTCGTCGACTTCTGGCAGCTGCTGGAAATCAGGAGCGCTCCAGTCAATCTTGGCAAGGGCACGGAAATATACTTCATCGTTTATAAGATCGGATGGATCAATGTCAGGAGCGAAGGTGTGCTTACGAACAGGTGGGATCAGATTTTCAGTATCATAAACCGGCCGCTCCACCCGCGTATTCTCTAGATCGTAACCCGGATGATACCTTGTCAAATCCACTTTGTCAGCAAGCTTACTGGCAAGAGGGCGCATGTCCTTGGTTAAAGAACGGAGATCTTCAGAAGAGAAGGCTGACCCGTCCTCTTTCATGCTGGGGTAGCCATTCATGGCCTCTACCGGATCAAAATCAGGGATCCATGCCTTGGCCCAGGTTAATGCCATAAGAGAGCCAGCTCGAGCAGCAGATTTCTTCACCTCCACAAGTCAAGCAGGCAGGACAGATAGCTTTTCCAGAGTGGCTTGGATGGTGGTCGGCGCCGGTTTATTATGCGACATGGCACTGATAGCCCTTTGTGCACCGGAGTAGAGTTGCTCCACCAAGGTATAAGCAGCCTTCAGTTTTTTCCGAGCATCGTCTCCAAGATGAGTTATGCGCCTCCCTATGTACAATTAGAAAGTTAAACCAGAGCAGGAGAAGATTACAAGAATACAAACATACGAAGATAGATACTCACCTAAGATAGCAGATGTCATATTATCTATATGCTGTTTCAACCCGGACAACTCCTGCGTCACCGGATTGAGCGCAGCTTCAGCATCCTTCGCTCTTTTTTCTAGAGCGTCCCTTTGCACCTCCCATGTGGACCGCTTCGCTTCAAAATCCTTCTTGAGCTTTTCCATGTTAGTTAAAGCAAGAACAAGTTCCTCCTTGGTTTTGGTTGAAGAAGTTTCATGGAAAGCCAAGCTATTCCGGAGTTCAGTTGCCTCTGAAGCTCTCCGATTCAAATCAGCCTGTAGGAAAAGCAAAGTGTGAAAAGGACAGTTCAATCAAAGTCTCAAGCACATAACAAGTTATGCACTCGACACTTGGGGGCTAATGTACAATTGAAGTTAAAGATCCAATTTTTCGGACAAGTCCCAAGCACATAAACAAGTTATGACCTTGGCACTTGGGGGCTAATGTACATTCATTCTCGGACAAAAGAGAAGTCCCGGTTCACCTACAGTGAAGTAAACCGGCACTTGGGGGCTACTATGGCCTAAAGGTATGATTGCAAAATACAAAGCAGATACGGAAAGCAAAAGGAAAGAAAGTTACCTCGTATTTCTCCTTCATCATGTTGACTAAACCGGCTTCATAATCGCGGTGGGTAAAGAGCCGGTTCAGATACCCAGAGTGTAGGTCCTGGGCACTAAGCTGAGTATAACTTGATAAGTCGGTGCTCCACTTGCCTTTATCTTGCTGGATTTGTTCCTCCTTAGCAGTATGTTTAGCCAAGACAACAGGCTCTGTGGGAATAGAGAATCATGTCCCAGTTATCTCAGCATCTACCGTTGAGGCAGCGGTTGGCTGGAGGGGATCAGCAGTGCGTGCCGAACTAACAGGAGCCCGGCTAGCCAGACAGGGCTTGCCGGTTCAGCTGTATTCTCCATAACGTCACCCCCCGGAGCAGCAAGATCTTCATGATCCATAGGGGAGGGATCATCGTGCTGAACTTCAACATTTTCCTCTGGAGGGTTGGCCGCTTCAGGATCCTCGGCCGGTTCAGCAGTAGTGGTTTCGGCAGCCGTTTTATTCAATTTCGCCTTTTTGCTAGGCTTGGGCATACTGATAAAGGTTAAAAGAGAAATGAGAATCACAAAGTCAAAACAGAAAGGTAAACCGGGCGTTTGAAAGGATGACTTACCCAGGAACGGTCTTAAGCACCGGGATTTGAGTGGCAGTAGACTCGTCGGAAGAAGACAGAGGAGCCTCCTGATAGTTGGGATCAGACGGTTTAAGAGGTTTGCGAATAAGACCTGCTTTCGAATGAAGAAGGGTTGGATTAAACAAAACCTCGGAGCGGCGTCTGTGAGCTGGCGTGTGGGGTATTCCGGACGATTCAACTACGTGACCACTATGGCGTGTGGTCCGGCGAGCTTCGTGCTGCTGTTTGTTCAAAAGAAAGTTGGGATCCAATTGAGCATAACGGTGAGAAAATGGATACTTCCGGGATGCCCAGCGAATCTTGGGTGGCAACGGTTCTGAATTAGATGAGAGAGAAATTACCTCAACCCCATCTGCTTTACTTCCCTCCGCCAGGTCCTGAGAAAAGACATTGTTAACATAAATTCAGACAAAGGGATATCAAAGGACATAAGAGCCATGCAGTACCTCAGAAGCCGGATCATCTTCTTCAGGGTTTGAACCAGAAGCGGCGGCAGCTTTCTTCTTCTTTACGGCTAAGCTCTTCTTACGGGATGGCTTCGCCGGTTTGTCTTGAGATTTCCTTTTCTAGAAAGGATCATTGGCCTGTATAAAGGAATAGTAACATGTTGAAGACAACTGAAATGAACGAATTAAAGTGAAAAGAAAGGGGCGGAAGAGTCTTACCGGTGGTGGTCGGTTGTCTGCGCAGAAGGGAGCTAAACCGGTCCGGCTGCAGTCTTCCAGAGGGATATTCAGCATCTTCTTTGCGGATTCAATAACTTTGTTGTCAGGAAGTACTTGAAGGAAATATGCCCTAGAGGCAATAATAAAGATGTTATTTGTATTTCCTTATATCATGATAAATGTCTTTTATTCATGCTAGAATTGTATTAACCGGAAACTTCATACATGTGTGAATACATAGACAAAATAGTATGTCCCTAGTATGCCTCTACTAGACTAGCTCATTGATCAAAGATGGCTATGTTTCCTAGCCATAGACATGAGTTGTCATTTGATCAACGAGATCACATCATTAGGAGAATGATGTGATGGACTAGACCCATCTGTTAGCATAGCACTATGATCGTTTAGTTTTACTGCTATTGCTTTCTACATGACTTATACATGTTCCTATGACTATGAGATTATGCAACTCCCGAATACCGTAGGAACACCTTGTGTGCTATCAAACGTCACAACGTAACTGGGTGATCATAAAGATGCTCTACAGGTGTCTCCGAAAGTATTCGTGGTGTTGGCATAGATCAAGATTAGGATTTGTCACTCCGAATGTCGGAGAGGTATCTCTGGGCCCTCTCGGTAATGCACATCGTAATAAGCCTTGCAAGCAAAAGACTAATGAGTTAGTCACGAGATGATGTATTACGGAACGAGTAAAGAGACTTGCCGGTAACGAGATTGAACTAGGTATAGAGATACCGACGATCGAATCTCGGGCAAGTAACATACCGATGACAAAAGGAACAACATATGTTGTTATGCGGTTTGACCGATAAAGATCTTCGTAGAATATGTAGGAGCCAATATGAGCATCCAGGTTCTGCTATTGGTTATTGACCGGAGATGAGTCTCGGTCATGTCTACATAGTTCTCGAACCCGTAGGGTCCGCACGCTTAACGTTTGATGACGATCGGTATTATGAGTTTATGAGTTTTGTTCTACCGAAGGTAGTTCGGAGTCCCGGATGAGATCACGGACATGACGAGGAGTCTCGGAATGTCCGAGACATAAAGATTGATATATTGGACGACTATATTCGGACACCGGAAGTGTTCTCAAAAGTTTCGGAATTTACCGGAGTGCCGGAGGGGTTACCGGAACCCCCCGGCGTAATGGTGGGCCCTGGTGGGCCATAGGGGAGAGAGAGGGCAGCAGCCAGGATGTGGCGCGCCCCCTCCCTAGGAGGAGTCCGAATAGGACAAGGGGGGGGGGCGGCCCCTCTTTCCCTCTCCCTCTCCCTCTCTTTCCTTCCCCCTTCTTCCTTCTTTGGTAGTTCCTACTAGGAATAGGATTGCAATCCTATTCCTAGTAGGATTGCAGCCCTAGCCGCACCATAGAGGGCCGGCCGGCCTCCCCCCCTTGCTCCTTTATATACGGGGGCAGGGGGGCACCCAAACACACACAAGTTGAATTGTTCCAGCCGTGTGCGGTGCCCCCCTCCACAGAAACACACCTCGGTCATACCGTCGCAGTGCTTAGGCGAAGCCCTGCGCCGGTAGATACATCATATCCGTCACCACGCCATCGTGCTGACGAAACTCTCCCGTGAAGCTCAACTGGATCAAGAGCTCGTGGGACGTCATCAAGCTGAACGTGTGCTGAACGCGGAGGTGCCGTACGTTCGGTGCTTGATCGGTTGAATCGCGAAGAAGTTCGACTACATCAACCGCGTCACTTGACGCTTCCGCTTCCGGTCTACGAGGGTACGTAGACACACTCTTCCCTCTCGTTGCTATGCATCTGGTAGATAGATCTTGCGTGATCGTAGGAAAATTTTAAAATACCACGTTCCCCAACAATACTATTTTTGTGTGACGATGAGGATCTTCCGGTTTGCCAGTATATTCACACATTAAGCTTGAGCGTCGGCTTAATGGAATAATGCTCCAAGAGAGCCAGCATCGAACAAAGTCAACCCCGGTTAAACCATTAGCTACGAAAGCCCTGAGCTTGGAAAGTTGAGGGGCATATCAAGCCCGGTCTTGGGCGCTTCGACGCTGCGTCAAAGGATGGCTTGGCGCCAGACGGTAAGCGCGGTAACCCGGCAACGGATTTTCTCCTTCAGGTGAAGTATCCTTGCAATAGAACCAAGTCTGGTTCCAGTCTTTGGGGTGGCTATGAAGAGCAGCGTGAGGAAACCTTACATCCTTCCTCTTTTGGATGCTTACACCACCAAGTTCAGTTTGAGGCCCGTCCGAAAACTCAGTTCGGCGGTTCAGATGGAAGAAATCCCGGAACAGCTCCACAGATGGCTCCTCTTGAAGATATGCCTCTGAAAAGACTTGGAAGTTGCAGATGTTGGACATGGAATTGGGACCTATATCATGTGGATGGAGTTGGAAATTGGCTAGGACGTCGCGGAAGAACTTTGAGCCGGGCGGGCTAAAGCCCCGGGCCAGATGATCAAAGAAAACAAGGATTTCTCCTTCTTTGGGTGTAGGAGGACATTCCTTTCCAGGGGCCCGTCAGTGCAGAACCTCTTTGGGACCCAGAACACTAATTGAGGCCGCCTTTACTAAGTCATCCTCAGTAATCCGGGAAGGGACCCAATTGCAAGCAATGAACTGTTTAGCCATCTTTTCCAATGCGGGAGTGCTGAAAAATACAATACAAGACCCGGTTTTACAAATCTACTGAATGCAAACCGGCGTGTTCTATGAGAGTATTGATTCAATTGACGGTTTAAGTAAGGGACTAATGGTACCCCCTAATCCTGAGCAAGCATGAACGAGACAGCTACCGGTTTATGATGATAGACGGAGGAAGTTAAACCGTCAATTGTGGGATGCACACTTTAATCTAAACCGTCACTATAGGCATATGAGGCGCAGGTCATAATTAAACATGTAACATAAGCAGATAAGCTTCAGATCTAAAGTGTGAGAAACACTTTCATATGAAGCAGAGGTAAAATATGGATCTACGGCGTAGAGGAAAAGAAAAACAATTCAGGTCATATTCAATGAAGGCAGCGGAAGTGCTCTACAGATCCAATCCAAACTAGCAGTATTGGAGAAACCAAAGTTATGGCGATGGAGCGGAAGCGCACGCACGAGGGTTGACCTAACAGGTTTTTACATCTACAACTAAAAACAACCTACGACGATGAACTACGAAGAACAAGGGTTCCCGATGAGCTACAGAGAAACCCTAGAACTGAGAACCATTGGGAGAAGAAATAACGTACCTGAAGAGGCGGAAGAACGGCGGCGAGAATCTGGACGAGCTCAGGTTGATGCAGCGGCCGAGCTTGCTGACGACGGTGAGCTCGAAGGACGTCGGCGGAGGCTTGAGCGCTGGAGACAGAGGAAGATGAAGCAGAAGGGGGTAAAAGAGATGGGTCTCGGTCTCATTTATTGGCCGAAGAGATAAAATGGCAGGCGCGGGAATCGAGGAGACCGAAAATCGGATACAGATTGAGTTGTCGCCTCGATCTTCGGAACGGTAATAAAGAAAGGTAACAAACATATGTGGGCGTTAAATGCGCAGATGATGTCATGACAGATTGGAGCGATTCCAGGAGATGACGTCATGGCCGGTTTAAGAAGTATACAAGAGCTGCAGAACCGGAAGTTCATACAAGACTTTGAAGACTGACATGAACAAGTTCAAATCAATCTGGGGCCTAATGTCAGGGATATTACTATCAGGTATAAACCGGCCAGGAGGGTCCGGATTATGTTGGTAAGGTTATATTATCAGAAGCCCAGTAGAGTATGTAACAGGAGGTTATAACCCACGGAGGTTTAGGGCCCATGTATAAGGCCCATGGTTTGTAAACCGTCGTACTATGTAACTTGGAATGTAAGATAGAAAGAGTAGAGACCGAGGTGGACACGTTTATGAACCGGCCTCGGGACTTTGTAAACTGGACCGGGCGTCGCCTCCTATATAAAGGGACGACCTGGCGACGGTTCAGGACAAGAAACAACAACTCGAGACACAGGCAAGCGGATTCGCTCCCTGGCCATCGAAGCACAAGCAATACCACACCAAACTAGACGTAGGCTTTTACCTTCATCGAAGGGGCCAAACTAGTATAAACTCCCTGTGTCATTCGTCCGCTTTAACCCCTTTAAGCTAACCCGAGCGATGGCCTCACACCTAAGTCCTTTAACCAGGACATCTGCTGTGCTAAATCCACGACAAGTACCCAAACAAAAAAGGACCGGAGGGAGTGATTGCTCTAACACGGACACGACCTCTCACTCGTGCAGGCATTGAACCGGCGTGCCGGCCAAGGGGGGCCCACTCACTACACGCCAGGCTGAACACAGCTCCTCGCTGCATTCAACAGGCTTCAGACTTCCACATCCACCCGTAAGGCCCCGGACACACCCGTCGGTGGTCGTTACTCCTGGCGGGATCTAGACATGCCCCACATATCAATACTAGTCTTTTCTGCACACTTTGTCCTCACTCATGCGCACCCGGGAGAAACTTCCCGGTCGGTCACCCATCCTGAAATTAATCCAAGCCGAGCACACTTAACTTTGGAGTTCTTTCCAAATGGGCTCCCAGAAAAGATGGAATTCCTTATTGATATGAGTAGTCTATGATCCCTAATAAGCCACGCTATCACACTACCTCCATTGAATCCGCGCGTGTCCCAGGCTGCCGGCAACACGTTCGTCTGCGAGCTGGCTGATACGTCTCCAACGTATCTACTTTTCCAAACCCTTTTGCCCTTGTTTTGGACTCTAAATTGCATGATTTGAATGGAACTAACCCGGACTGACATTGTTTTCAGCAGAACTGCCATGGTGTTATTTTTGTGCAGAATAAAAAGTTCTCAGAATCGCCTGAAAATCAACGGAGAATTATTTCGGAAAATATAAAAAATACCTGCAAGAAGATCCACACCACGGGGCCTTGGGCCTGTCCACGAGGGTGGGGGGGGGGCGCCCCCCTGCCCAGGGCGCGCCCCGTGCCTCGTGGGCCCCCTGGTGACTTACCGACGTACCCCCAGATCCTATATCTTCACTTTCAGGGACAAAATAATCAGGGAGAAAGAATTATCGCGTTTCACGAAACGGAGCCGCCGCCAAGCACTAATCTCTCTCGTGAGGGCTGATCTGGAGTCCGTTCGAGGCTCCGAAGAGTGGAGATCGTCGCCATCGTCATCATCAACCTTCCTCCATCACTAATTCCATGATGCTCACCGCCGTGCGTGAGTAATTCCATCGTAGGCTTGCTGGACGGTGATGGGTTGGATGGGATCTATCATGTAATCGAGTTAGTTTTGTTAGGGTTTGATCCCTAGTATCCACTATGTTCTGAGATTGATGTTGCTATGACTTTACTATGCTTAATGCTTGTCACTAGGGCCCGAGTGCCATGCTTTCAGATCTGAACCTATTATGTTTTCATGAATATATGTGTGTTCTTGATCCTATCTTGCAAGTCTATAGTCACCTACTATGTGTTATGATCCGGCAACCCCGAAGTGACAATAATCAGGACCACTCCCGGTGATGACCATAGTTTGAGGAGTTCATGTATTCACTATGTGTTAATGCTTTGGTCCGGTACTCTATTACAAGGAGGCCTTAATATCCCTTAGTTTCCAATAGGACCCCGCTGGCATGGGAGGGTAGGACAAAAGATGTCATGCAAGTTCTTTTCCATAAGAACGTATGACTATATTCGGAATACATGCCTACATTGCATTGATGAACTGGAGCTAGTTCTGTGTCACCCTAGATTATAACTTCTACATGATGAATTGCATCCGACATAATTTCCCATCACCGATCCAATGCCTACGAGCTTTACCTATATTGCTTGTTGCTTATTTAATTTTCCGTTGATACTATTACAAAAACACTATCGTTACTTTTATTGCTGCTACCACCACTATCATCTTACTTTGCTACTAAACTATCTTGCTGTAGATACTAAGTTTCCAGGTGTGGTTGAATTGACAACTCAGCTACTAATACTTAAGAATATTCTTTGGCTCCCCTTGTGTCGAATCAATAAATTTGGGTTGAATACTTTACCCTCGAAAACTGTTGCGATCCCCTACACTTGTGGGTTATCAAGACTATTTTCTGGCGCCGTTGCCGGGGAGCGTAGCTCTATTCTTTAAGTCACTTGGGATTTACATCTGCTTATCACTATGAAGAATTTGAAGGACTCAAAAACCAAGATCTTACCCTCAACTATGAGGGGAGGTAAGGAACTGCCATCTAGCTCTGCACTTGATTCTCCTTCTGTTATGAGTAAACTTGCGACACCTAGTCCTGCTATTGAATCTGATATGTCGTATGTTCTCGATGATGCTACTTCTGCTATGTATGATGAAACTATCTCTATGTCTGATACTGTGCCACTAGGTGAATTTCTAGATGAACAAATTGCTAAGGTTAGGGAGAGTGCAAATGTTGAAACTGATGATATTTATGGAAGTGATTATAGAACTACTCCCAATAGATATGAATTGCCTGTTGTTCCTGAGGGTTATGTTATGGATGTAGAAATTGCTAGAGAATTTCTTGCTTGCAATGATAGATATGATCTTAAGAAATTATTAGCTAAGCTGAAAGAAAAGTCCTTGAATGCTAGAATGAAACATGACCCTGCTTTTGCTACTTCACCAATCTGTGTCACTGATAAGGATTATGAATTCTCTGTTGATCCAGAGTTAATTACTTTGGTTGAATCTGATCCCTTCCATGGCTATGAGACTGAAACTATTGTGGCACATCTTACTAAGTTGAACGATATAGCCACCCTGTTTACCAATGATGAAAAGATTCGCTATTACTATATCCTTAAGCTATTTCCTTTCTCGTTAAAGGGTGATGCTAAAACTTGGTTTAATTCTCTTGATCTTGGTTGTGTGCATAGTCCCCAGGATACGATGTATTACTTCTCTGCTAAATATTTTCCCGCTCATAAGAAACAAGCTGCCTTACAGAAAATATTTAACTTTGTGCAAATTGAAGAAGAGAGTCTCTCACAAGCTTGGGGGAGGCTTCTCCAATTACTTAATGCTTTGCCTGATCATCCTCGTGAGATGCATGATATACTTGATGTCTTCTATAATGGACTAACCGATGCTTCCAGAGACCACCTGGATAGTTGTGCTGGTTGTGTTTTTAGGGAAAGAACAGTTGAACAGGCTGAATTACTATTGAATTATATGCTGGCCAATGAAAATAATTGGACACTTCCTGAACCAGCCCCTAAGCCAACTCCGAAGAAAAGAGGCGTTCTATTTCTCAGTCCTGAAGATATGCAAGAGGCAAATAAATCTATGAAATAAAAAGGTATTAAAGCTGAGGATGTTAAGAATTTACTACCTATTGAAGAAATACATGGTCTTGATAACCCGACACAGGTAGTAAAGGTAAATTCTCTTTATAGATTTGATGAAGGTGATATTCCTCGTTATAAGTTTGCTAGCCAATGTTTAGATGAGTTTGACAATTTTATAGTGAAACAAGAAAACTTCAATGCTTATGTTGGTAGACAATTACAAAACAATGTTTATATGATTGAACGCTTGAGTGATTATCTGTCTAGAGCTAAAGGTGAACTGAAACTCATTAGTAAACATGCTTCTATGGTCACCACTCAAGTAGAACAAGTACTTAAGGCTCAGAATGATTTGCTCAATGAATTAAATAGTAAGAATAATGACTATGCTGTTAGAGTTGCTACTAGAGGTGGTAAAGTGACTCAGGAACCTCTGTATCCTGAAGGCCACCCTAAGAGAATTGAGAAAGATTCTCAGAGAGCTAATTTGGATGCACCTAGTTCTTCTAAGAAGAAGAAAAAGAAAAATGATAGGACTTTGCATGCTCCTAGTGAACCTGTAGCTGACACACCCGACAATCCTAATTATATATCTGTTTCTAATGCTGAAACACAATCTGGTAATGAACATGAACCTAGTGATAATATTAATGATGATGTTCATGATGATGCTCAACCTAGCAATGATAATGATGTAGAGATTGAACCTGCTGTTGATCTTGATAACCCACAATCAAAGAATCAACGTTATGATAAGAGAGACTTTGTTGCTAGGAAGCACGGAAGGGAATGAGAACCATGGGTTCAGAAACCCATGCCTTTTCCTCCAAAACCATCCAAGAAAAAGGACGATGAGGATTTTGAGCGCTTTGCTGAAATGATGAGACCTATCTTTTTGCATATGCGTTTGACTGATGTGCTTAAAACAAATCCTTATGCTAAGTATATGAAAGACATTATTACCAACAAAAGAAAGATACCTGAAGTAGAAATTTCCATCATGCTTGCTAATTACACTTTTGAGGGTGGAATGCCAAAGAAATTAGGAGATCCAGGAGTACCTACTATACCTTGCTCCATTAAGAGAAACTATGTTAAAACTGCTTTGTGTGATCTTGGAGCTGGTGTTAGTGTTATACCTCTCTCTTTATAGCGTAGACTTGACTTGAGTAAGTTGACACCTACTTAAATATCTTTGCAAATGGCTGATAAATCAACTGCTATACCTGTCGGTATTTGTGAGGATATGCCTGTTGTAGTTGCAAATGTTACTATTCTAACGGACTTTGTTATACTTGATATTCCGGAGGATGATAGTATGTCTATTTTTCTTGGAAGACCCTTTTTGAATACTGCAGGGGCTGTTATTGATTGCAACAAAGGCAATGTCACTTTTCATGTCAATGGTAATGAGCATATGGTACACTTTATGAGGAAACAACCTCAGGTCCACAGTATCAATTATATTGGAAAAATTTCAACTATCACTATTGGAGGTTTTGAGTTTCCTATTCCTACTATCAAGAAGGCATATGACATTCTTATTGTTGGGGACATACATATCCCCATTGAGGTAACCTAGTGTTGTTCGAAAATTCTCTGGTTTCATGTTACTCGGAAAGAGTTTTTTAACAAGACCTGATCAACCTTGTTAATGGATTCCTTTTGATGAACATGGGATAGGTGAATCTAGATAGCACAAACCTTCTGTACCCTCCTTTTACTTTTTGTTAATTAAGATAAATAAAGCAAAAATAGTATTTTCTGTCTGTTTCCAGACTTATCCGGGCAATAAAAAAATATCTCAAAAATAAAAGTTCTCCAAATGCCATGAAAATGAAATATGATTTTTTCTAGAATATTTAAGAAAATATGGCACTGTACACACAACGAGGGGAGCCAACACCTGGCCACGAGGGTCTAGGCGCGCCCCCTGCCCAGGGTGCGCCCCCTGCCTCGTGGGCCCCACGTGGCCCCCTCCACTTATTCCTGCACCCGTGCTCTTCTTCTTCCTCCCAAAAAAAATCACCAACCAGCTCAACCCTGAGTTCTAGCTCATCTTGCTGCCATTTTCGATCTCCTTGCTCAAAGCACCATTCACCAAACTGTTTGGGGAGATTGTTCCTTGGTATGTGACTCCTCCATTGGTCCAATTAGTTTTTGTTCTGGTGCTTTATTTGTTGCAAATTTATGCTGCTGTGGTGACCTTGTTCTTGAGATTGCATGTCAAATTTTCTTGGTCCCAAGTAGTTCTAATGCATGATATAGCCTCTAGGCACTAGTAGGAGTTGTTGCTATCAATCTTGTTGAGTTTGGTTAACTTTTATTTTGAAGTTACTAAAAGTTTCAGAAATTTTCAGAAAAGGAAAATGTTAAAGAGATAGTTGAGGGGCTCCTCCAGCAAGAGCTCAGAGCAGAAGAAGAAAGAAGGAAATAAGAAGCACAAGAATAATCTTCCTCGCATGGCGGAAGTTCGACCGTGCAAATGGCCTTGTAATGATTTCATGATGTCCACCGGTATTTACGAAGACTTTTATTGGTTGGCAAATAATGCAGGCCTCGCCGACTTCCTCAACGACCAGAAAGAACAGTATCTCTTACTCACCAATATTTTCACGCAAAGCTTTCATTTTCATTCTAGGAAAACACCACCTATGGTGGAGTTTCATTTATATGATGTTATTAAGGAGATATCACTCTTAGACTTTTGTGAAATATGCAAAGTACCCTTTGGAGGTAGACACTATGAACCACGTCGTGAAGACGTAGAAGGGTTCATTGACATGATAGCCGTAGGAGAAATGAGACAAGTTTCAGGGGCAAGAATCACTAGTATACACTTCCCTATTCTGCGCTACTTTGCTTTATTTGCTAGTAGATGTTTAATTGGTCGCGTGAACAGTGGGAATCTCGGTGCCCCTGATATTATCATTTTACGCCATGCTTTGTTTCAAGACACAACTTTTAGCTTGGGCGCCATCGTTGCCAAACGATTGAGTCTGAACCGCTCAAAGGGGCCCGTCTTTGGAGGCATCTTTGCTTCTCGCCTTGCTGGATATTTTAATATACCTATTAGGCATCATGAGAAGGAAGAAAAATTGCTTGCCCCTGTTTATGTAGACTACAAGAGCATGGTAGCTCATGATTTTATTGTTAAAGACAAGAATATGCAGCTTAATTATAAATTAAGATTTTATGAAATATACTATTAAATTGTTACCTTGCCTGCACCATCTTTGTTTGATCTGTGCACAAGCAAGTATCTCATTACATCAGATGCCTTCTACAAGTACCAAGGCCATGCACAAGCTTCAGAGCCTGAGCCAGAACCACCACTTGATCCTTCCCGTCAATCTGTTTATGGGTGGGAGCTGGATGAGCTCGCCAACCAGTGGCACCCAGAGGATGCATCTTAGTACACTAGAGGGAGTGGCTTCGATCCCTGGCCATAGACCAACTTAGGCCAAAATCCCAAGCTTGGGGGAGTACGTGTTTCTCACCGACTTACATTCATGTTCACACACTTATTCTAGTTGTCGGTGCTCACACTCTTTCACTGCAACATCCATGCTTAGTTTCAATTTCTTTTTCTTAGTCTTTTTCTTGTGTTCTAGAAAAACCCAGAAATACAAAAAATATTAGTTGCAGCTTCTAGCTAGTTTATTTTCTTTGCTTGTAGTAGTATTTAAAAAAATGAAAACCCCAAAAGATTTCCCGTTCTTCTTTTGCTTGTTGGGAGCTTTCCGGTGTAAATATTTTCTTTTCTTTTCTTTGGGGGTTAAGATTAGAAGACCATGATAGAAATTCTTAGTGGCTCTCATATGCTTTGTTGTTGATTTAACCTTGAGCCATATTACCTTGTCTTCTCTCTTGTATTAAATGCCTGCAGGTTCCAGCTTAGTCCAATGCATGTGCACTATTATTATTATACACACCGTTCGGTCGTGCGAGTGAAAGGCAATGAGAATGATATATGATGAACTAATTGAGATGAGAAAAGCTGGTATGAACTCGACCTCTCCTGTTTTTGTAAATATGATGGCTCATCATTCCTGATTCAGCTTGTTATGAATGAAACATGCTTGCAATGACAATTAGAGATCGTAGCTGCTTATGCCATGCTTAATTAGCTGAGAGTTTATAATGGTCTATCTTGCGTGCCGACATGATATTAAAATGGTTGTGATGTGGTATGATGGGGTGGTATCCTCCTTTGAACGATTTAAGTGATTTGACTTGGCACATGTTCACGCATGTAGTTGAAACAAATCAACATAGCCTTCACGATATTTATGTTCATGGTGATTTATATCCTACTAATGCTTGCATTCATTGTTGATTAATTTTAATGCATGTTCATGACCGTTGTTGCTCTCTAGCTGGTCGCCTCCCAGTCTCTTTCTAGCCTTCACCTATACTAAGCGGGAATACTGCTTGTGCATCCACTTCCATAAACCCCAAAGTTGTTCCATATGAGTCCACCATACCTTCCTATATGCGGTATTTACCTGCCGTTCCAAGTAAATTTGTATGTGCCAAACTCTAAACCTTCAAATGAAATTCTATTTTGTATGCTCAAACAACTCATGTATCAACTAGGGCTGTCTATATCTTCCATGCTAGGTGGGTTATTCTTACGATGAGTGGACTCCGCTCATCATTCATGAGAAATTGGCTGGTAACCGGGATGCCCAGTCCCATGCTCAAAATCATAATAATTAAACAAAACTCCCCCAGGGCTGTTGCTGGTTTGGACGGTACCCGTTGTTTCGGGCTAGCCGTGGAGTGTGCTTGTTGGTGGTTGGGGGAGTATAAACTTTACCATTCTGTTTGGGAACCGCCTATAATGTGCGTAGCATGGGAGATATCGAGATTCTTGGTTGTTATGTTGACAATGAAAGTATACTGCTCAAAATGTTATTCATCCCTATATAAAAATCGAGCTCTGGCACCTCTACAAATCACTGCTTCCCTCTGCGAAGGGCCTATCTATTTACTTTTTTGCAGAGTCATCATCCTCTTATCAAAGAGCACCAGTAAGAGAGCACCTCTGTCATTGCATGTATTACTATTAATTTGCATTGAGTATGATCATGACTGGATCTCTTTTACCATGAATTACAGTGTCTAGTCAGTCCTTGTTCCTTAAATGTGCTCTGCATTTAAGTTTTGCGGTCTCAGAAAGGGCTAGCGAGATACCATCTTGTTATATCATATCATGATTGTTTTCAGAAAGTGTTATCATCCGAGGTTTATTATTATTGCTCGCTAATTGATTATGCCATTGATGTGAGTAGTCTTTAGACCTGCAAGTTATTGTGAATGTGGTTAGTTCATGATCTTGTTGAAAACCTGAATGCTAGCTTACATATTTACAACAACAAGAGCAAACAGAGTTTGTCAAAGTTTTTCTTTATCACTTTCAGTTTATCAACTGAATTGCTTGAGGACAAGCAAAGGTTTAAGCTTGGGGGAGTTGATACGTCTCCAACGTATCTACTTTTCCAAACCCTTTTGCCCTTGTTTTGGACTCTAACTTGCATGATTTGAATGGAACTAAACCGGACTGACGTTGTTTTCAGCAGAACTGCCATGGTGTTGTTTTTGTGCAGAATAAAAAGTTCTTGGAATCGCCTGAAAATCAACGGAGAATTATTTCGGAAAATATAAAAAATACCTGCAAGAAGATCCACACCAGGGGGCCTTGGGCCTGTCCACGAGGGTGGGGGCCGCGCCCCCTGCCCAGGGCGCGCCCCTACCTCGTGTGCCCCCTGGTGACTTACCGACGTACCCCCAGATCCTATATCTTCACTTTCGGGGAGAAAAAAATGAGGGAGAAAGAATTATCGTGTTTCACGAGACGGGGCCGCCGCCAAGCCCTAATCTCTCTCGGGAGGGCTAATCTGGAGTCCGTTCGGGGCTCCGGAGAGTGGAGATCGTCGCCATCGTCATCATCAACCTTCCTCCATCACCAATTCCATGATGCTCACCGCCGTGCGTGAGTAATTCCATCGTAGGCTTGCTGGACGGTCAAGGGTTGGATGGGATCTATCATGTAATCGAGTTAGTTATGTTAGGGTTTGATCCCTAGTATCCACTATGTTCTGAGATTGATGTTGCTATGACTTTTCTATGCTTAATGCTTGTCACTAGGGCCCGAGTGCCATGATTTCAGATCTGAACCCATTATGTATTCATGAATATATGTGTGTTCTTGATCCTATCTTGCAAGTCTATAGTCACCTACTATGTGTTATGATCCGGCAACCCCGAAGTGACAATAATCGGGACCACTCCCGGTGATGACCATAGTTTGAGGAGTTCATGTATTCACTATGTGTTATTGCTTTTGTCCGGTACTCTATTAAAAGGAGGCCTTAATATCCCTTAGTTTCCAATAGGACCCTGCTGCCACGGGAGGGTAGGACAAAAGATGTCATGCAAGTTCTTTTCCATAAGCACGTATGACTATATTCGGAATACGTGCCTACATTGCATTGATGAACTGGAGCTAGTTCTATGTCACCCTGGGTTATAACTTCTACATGATGAATTGCATCCGACATAATTTCCCATCACCGATCCAATGCCTACGAGCTTTACCTATATTGCTTGTTGCTTATTTACTTTTCCGTTGCTACTATTACAAAAACTACAAAAACACTATCGTTACTTTTATTGTTGCTACCGCCACTATCATATTATTTTGCTACTAAACTATCTTGCTGCAGATACTAAGTTTCCAGGTGTGGTTGAATTGACAACTCAGCTGCTAATACTTAAGAGTATTCTTTGGCTCCCGTTGTGTCGAATCAATAAATTTGGGTTGAATACTTAACCCTCGAAAACTGTTGCGATCCCCTACACCTGTGGGTTATCACCGGCGGTTTGGCTCCTCTTGCCCGCCCGCTATATAAACGAGGCCAGACGCCTGGCAAGAACCGCACCACACCGCTACTCCCCATATCCTCTTTGCACCATTTTCTCCACACCCTCCATAGCATTCAGTGAGGAGGAAGACGAGTTCTCTAGCATAAAAGCCGGCTGGGTGCCCTGACCAGACAGGCAACTTGCTGCCCCACCTCCCTCCTCGCCCACACCGTCTGTACCATGACTTTGATGAGGAAGTAGAACTTGCAATGTTGGGATTGCGTGTGAACTATACCATGTCCTATGGTTCGTCTGTTATTGTTCGACAAGTAATGGCTATTATTACATGACCCGAAAATATATATTTTGTGCCACATCAGTTGATGCACGGACATCACAATAGGCATGCTGACTGGATAAACATTTGAACATAGGTATTATGAATTAAAATTTGTATTGACAACAATTTTAGATAGCAGGAGATGCCTCGCCTGCTTTGCCTCTGCTAGTTTCTTTCTGGCTTCTTCCATCTCTTCTTTGGCTTGGGTGAAGAGAGCATCTGATTGCTCTTTTTGCTTCTTCGGGAACTCAGCTACATTCTCAAGGGCTGCAACATGCTTTCTTTCAGCCTCTACTAGAGCAACAAGGACACAAACACTTGATGGCTCCACCTGGCTTGTGAGTAATCCAGCATCATCTGGGAATTTGCACCTTGTGTCTAATCTAGCATCATTAGGAAATGGGCACCTTGTGTGAAATCCAGCCTCATTTTGGAAACATGATCTCGAGGTTGACCATACTTCCCTCCTCGCAGGAACTGCATCCTGACATTAATGAAATCATCACGGACACACAAAACATCCACCATTGCTAGTTAGGTTCTCAATGTCAAAGTAATTGAAAGGTTGTTATTTACCAAAGCTCATTTTATAGGTTCGGTGCAACTCCTCTTTAACTTGCGACATTCCTTGAAGATGTCCCCAATATCCCGTGTCCGGTCTTCATTGCTCCTCTACATGTTCACATTCGTAGTTTTAAAATCTCAACATGGCAAGCAAAGTATAGTAATACTCACGCATCTTGTGGGAAACATTAAAGCACCCATCTGCCATGTTAGAGCATCTCCAACAAGTGTGCAACGTGCGGCACGCTAAAAAAGAGTTTACGACTCCGGAATAGCCATTTTTTGCATGTCGCGGAGTGCTGGTTCCAGCGGCCGCTGCAAAAAATCACACGCGCACCGCTTCAGCAGACGCGCTATATATTTTTATCCTTTCTACTCTAACTCAATACACATTCGACTCCGACTTGATACTGGCATATATAGATACGTAGATAGTTCTCAGCATAGATATAACATATAGATAGATAAAAAAGATAGTTGAAATACTCCTCGTCGTCCTCCGACTCCGCCTTGGTGATGTCCTCCTCCGACGTCTCAATGTAGGTATCAAGATACCGATCGTCGTCGGAGTCCCAGGGTGACGCTGCTCCTAGCTTGATGTTGAATTGAGCGGCTGCCTTCCACGTACACTTGTCTTGGCGATAGGCGGCTCGCTTCGCCCACCACTTCACCCTCTCCACCCTCCTTTGCGTGTATAACTTGCGCTCGTTGATGATGTCCCGTGGGAAGCATTGGCGCCATAGTACCATGGCTTCCTCGTACATCTCGATGATGCTGAGACGGAGTTCCCGCCTCCAGTTGTTGCGACGATCCTCGTCGGTGATAAGCCTTGGGGGAGGCGCGTGCTCCTTTTCCTGCTCTCGTGTCTGCACGTTGGGGAAGTTCAGGTCCCTATGAGGCCACCGGAGGTGCCCTGCAGCTGTGTCGTACGCGCGAGCGGCCTTGTGGGAGGTGCCGAAAGTGTCGAGGCGGAGGCACATCTCATCAAACAGGATCTCGGCGGAGAAGGCGCCACAGGGGCGCCCCCGGATGCCGTGGTAGCCCCAAATTTCCCGGTGACATGGTGGCGTGGCGGCGGCGAGGCGAGACAGAGCAGGGAGAGAGCGGCGGCGAGGCAAGAAAGAGCGGGGAGAGAGCCGTCGCGAGGCATAGAGCGGTGGAAGGGCACGGGATGGTGTTGTATTTTATAACACACACTGGACTCCACGCACCAAAACTGGCGTGTGTCCGGCCGCTTTTTCCCCTGCGCGCGATCCTTTCCCAACGTCCCTGCTATTCTATTTTTTCATCATTTGCCACACTACTGGTTGCAGATGAAGAACCTACCTAAGCACAGCGCAATACATGAGCGACGCTCAATTACATGGTGATATTCTATTGGAGAATGCAAGCTATAACCAATTACTTTTACCGGAACAATAGCAACCAAAAAATTTGAAGGTTAGGTATGAACAAAATTGGAACTGCACATGTACTGCTAAGAGATTCAATATACACATTACCAATCGAGGAGGAGTAAGATGGTCATGGCGGCGTTGTGCATCATGGTTGGCAACAGGAGTCAGTTCATTGTCCATGACGGTGGTGTTTCTGCGCTTGGCGTCGGCTTTCGGGAAGCAGATCCGAGACCGGGGAAGACGATGCCGGGGAAGAGGCTCCGCGCACGACGATGACGGTGGACCGACTCCAGTGCAGCGTACGACATTGTCGATGAGGCAGATGCGCTGCTGTGGACGAGGGCGACGATGAAGAAGGGGAGGAGCACGAAGGGTGTGGTGCCGTGGAGAAGTCTATTTTGCATTGGGGATAGAAAATGGGGAGTATTCAGGTATTCTACTCTGGTGCCGGGGTGGGATTGGTTGGGTAGGGTGAACTTGAAGTTACCAAAACACCCCCCTACCCACCAGTATCCGTAGGTATGTTACGAAGGGTATGATGGTAACTTCGCAGTGCTCGAATATGTGTCGCGGGAGATTTTCCTGCCGACATGAAAATTTTGTAACACTGTACTCCCCGTCTGGCGTGTTGGGTGATTCGGCTAAGCAACTAGCGAGTACTACTACAAAAATGCTACAAAAATGTTTATGCATGTCACAAAAAATTTATCATTAAAAACTACATTCAAATACATATCCAACGATATTTTTTGTTGTTGACATGCATGAAAATTTTGTTAGTTAAATTTACGGTCAAAATTTGGCATGGAATACAACGGGGACCAATAAACCAGGACGGAATGCTACAAAAATGTTTATGCATGTCACAAAAAATTATATCATTAAAAACAACATTCCAATACATATTCAACGATACGTTGCTTGGTGACATGCATGAAATTTTTTGTTAGCTAAATTTACGGTCAAAATTTAGCACGGAATACATGGGGACCAATAAACCAGGACGAAGATATTACTAGTACTCCCTCTGTTTTTATTAACTCTGCATATTAGGTTTGACCGAAATCAAACTTCCTAAAGTTTGATCAAGTTTATAGAAACAACATAAACATTTACCATAACAAATATGTGTGATGTGAAAGTACATTCAGTAATGAATCTAATGGTATTTATCTATTATTGTATATGTTAATTTTTTTTTTGTTTAAAAACTTTGTTAGAGTTTACAAAACTTGACTTTGACCAATGCTAATAAGCGGACTTAATAAAAACGGAGGGAGTACATATTTGCTTTCTTAGTTTGTAGTGGAATTAATCATTTGTTGTAATCGTGAAATAAATATATTAAGCTACTGATTTCGAATGTAATGGTCTATGCAATTCAATAGTTAGAATCATTGTGGAATTCCAAGATGTATACCAGGTCTATAGTACTTCACAATATGCTGAGACTCGCATAATCCCAATCAAATGAAAATATAAATGCATTTCATAGTTATTACTAGGTAGGATGCAACAAAACCAACCATAACTCTACATGATCCATTCTAAAGCAACATTTTGAACACCTTTGAACACATCCCAATGTGTGAATGAAACATGTAGATAGACCTTGTGAAGATGGAGAAATGGCGGGAGAGAGATGTGTGTGCTAAACACACAAGATATACACCCCATTTAAGAAAGAGAAATAGGGCGGGAAAGATTGTATGTATGTGGGAGAGAGAGTAGGAGACAAACCTCACGACAGAGAGAGAGAGAGGAGTAGGAGGAAGTTAGGTTTGTGAGAAAGATGGAGACATGTAATATACGTTAGATGCGTGTTCATCCGGATTTTATACATGTGGAAGGAGCGGAGACAACGGGTTTGATGAGAGAGCTGGAAAAATATGGACGAGAGGGGAAGGATCTCGTGGGTTGAGGGATTGATAATTTTGTGCGGGAGAGAGAGGGGGGAGGAGTCAGTCAGCAGTCGTCACGTTATCCTACTTCCAAATAGCCCCGCATTCTCTAGTGCAGTCTGGTCGCCTTCTTTGATCTTCTCGATGCCCTATTTGAAGATTGAGGTAGTGTGCATGCTGGGGTGCAGAGAAGCACAAGCGAGAGTGGTTGCCATATAACCTTGATGGGGATGGATTGTGTTGTCTTGGGAGGGGGGAGTGTGTGTGTGTGTGTGTGTGTGTGTGTGTGTGTGTGTGTGTGTGTGTATGTGTGTCATATATTGAGAGAAATCAAACCTATAGAGAGAATGTGTGTGTATGTGACGGAAAGCTACATGCTAAATAGGGTTGTCACAAAGAGATTATGTGTGTGAGATAGAGTTTGATGTGCGGGCCTTGTGGCAGGCAATGGTCGGGTGAGGGTGCCAAAATGTGTGGGTTGATGCATGTGTTACATGCGATCGTGTGAGGGACGGACGAATTGAGAGAGATGGTTGTGTTGTGTTACGGATGCTCCCCTATCTCTTCCGCACACACACAAGTAAAAATAGAAGACCGTTCTCTCATGTATACACAATATCGGCATCTCTCTATGTCTTTGTCTCACTCATGCCTGATCATTTGCACATTCACAAATCTCTATGTCTTTATCACACGCACACCATCTCCACATTGCCCTTCCACCACAACACACATATAGACACATACACGCGTTCTCTCCCAGTCACGCTCACATAATTAGTTTAAAAAAATTCAAGGGGCACCTAAAACGTCCAAAATCCAAATAAGCATGAAGTGACGCTAAATTCGAATGAATGGACATATTGTAGCATGAAGAACTTTTCTAGGAAAAAATTAGAGTAATATTCGGGGATAGTTTTCACACACACAAAAAGGTTCGGTGGATGTCCTTTGAGTGCACACGGTGATGCACCATTCGATCGACCGCGTGGCCGCGGTGCACGCACTTGCACAGGATTCCGTGTCGATGTTGTGCTAACTAATGTGGTAGTATAAGCACTCCCTCAGTCTAATGTTTACGTGTACTAGTACGGTGTTCTTTTAAGTTTGACCAACCCTATATAACACTAAACTAAGCTCCCGTACGTGCACTCATCAATATGCCGCCACCGCAGTTGCGCTTGCTGGCGCCCGCCTGCTTCGACCGACCATTTCTCGCCCACCACCATCATGTCCCCTCTATCCCTGTGCCATGAAGCCGAAGGCTCGCCCGCTCACGTCGTCTGCATTCCCTCCTCGCGATGCCACCATGCTGCCAAGCACGCGAGCAGGTGGAGCCACGTCTATGACCACAATGTACGAAGAGGAGGACGAGCGCGTGCTCCAGCACACCGGCGAGGAGGAGCTAGTGTGTCATTGTCGTCTCCGCCCGCGCTGAAGCCGATCGTGCCCGTGCCTAGCCCGCAAACTGGGTGTGGACGTGGAATCTACCTTCGAGACCTTGAATGCCATGTGGATCCTGCAATCTGAAGGAACAATTTGGGTCAGTCGACTCTTGTGAGTCGTTGGATGCAACATGGATGGCCAGAAGGGCTTCTTCAACCTCCGAAAATGATGCACTGTTCATCTTCTCTCTCACGCATCGAGCCGCCATCCCACTAAAGGCCTAACCGCCTGGCTGCCGCCCCGCCCTCCCCTAAACCGCCTGCCACCGCCATGCTCCCCCACCTTCGCCATCCGTTTAACCCCGTGCATAATCCATTTTTTTGGCGAACTGCATTCCAGACCAAACACTCATAAGATAGATCATGGGCACCCTGCCACCCTAACATAGATATTGGGGAAGCTTCTCTACTGTCTTCTTCTTTTGCTCCGTTAAACTTATTTCACAAATCGACTTACCCAAATTATACTACTAGTACGTATTAAGTACAATAGGAACGTGAATATATGAGTAGTAGTACCAACTACAAGAAGAACAATAGTAAGAGATACTAGTACTATTGTACAAACTAAAGAGTTCAAATAACGAGAAAGAACATCACATAGTTCTGCTGGGGGCTCAGCACAACACACCCCTGAAATTAAACTAACCAACTAGTCTGCTTGACACTGCAGTAGAACCAGCATGAGCAACGACACTGCCACCTTACTCAGATTCCGAGTCCACGGCCTCGACTTCGTCCTCGTGACTCTTCCTATTCCTCTTCGCCGACACGTCTTTGCTTGAACTATACACTGGGCTCTGTTTCTTCATCCAACCCTTGTAGATATTTAAACAAAGGTAGCATCAGTTGCTGCGTACACGATGTGATCTTCATCTATTGTCTTCAAGTCCCATGATGAAACTCAGGGTGAAGTTTCTTCACTTGAGCGTACGAAGGACCAATAATGGCTGCTGCCAGGGTCAGCATTGAAGGCCGAGAGGAGTACACCAGGCTTTCCCGATGGAGATCGAAGGGCTGGCCTACAACGATGCCTATCTGACCTAGGACTCTCCTGTCGTTCGTAAAGTCTACAATAACAAATTTCACTCGTTTTTCCTTGAGGAAGAACTCAAAATACTGGCACCTAACGTTGGCATGGCATATGTGGTAGACCAAGCACATGTTATGTACGCAAACCTAGATTACGACAGGCTTCTTCATCTCTATCACCTTTAGAAGCTTCTCCCTTTCCAGGATTGTGGTGTACTCAACATCTAGCTTAGCGACCCACTCATCCTTTGAACTTTCCAACATGTGTAGGAAGCGACCAAGGCATGCTTCCATCGTCGCAGATCTACGGGTGTAGATGACGATGAACCTCATCGCTGATGATGGTTCTAACCTTGTACTCACCGCCGATCATGGAGATTTGGGAGGCCATGGATTTTGGAGGCGGGTTAGGAGAAGTGGAACAGGTGTAATGTGAAAGGACGAGATTGAAGGAAATATGCCCTAGAGGCAATAATAAAGTTGTTATTTATATTTCCTTATATCAGGATAAATGTTTATTATTCATGCTAGAATTGTATTAACCGGAAACTTAGTACATGTGTGAATACATAGACAAAACAGAGTGTCCCTAGTATGCCTCTACTAGACTAGCTCATTGATCAAAGATGGTTATGTTTCCTAACCATAGACATGAGTTGTCATTTGATCAATGGGATCATATCATTAGGAGAATGATGTGATGGACAAGACCCATCCGTTAGCTTAGCAATGATCGTTTAGTTTATTGCTATTGCTTTCTTCATAACTTATACATGTTCCTCTGACTATGAGATTATGCAACTCCCGAATACTAGAGGAACACCTAGTGTGCTATCGAACGTCACAATGTAACTAGGTGATTATAAAGATGCTCTATAGGTGTCTCTGAAGGTGTTCGTGGTGTTGGCATAGATCAAGAATAGGATTTGTCACTTCGAGTGTCGGAGAGGTATCTCTGGGCCCTCTCGGTAATGCACATCATAATAAGCCTTGCAAGCAAATGAATAATGAGTTAGTCACGAGATGATGTATTACGGAATGAGTAAAGAGACTTGCCGGTAACGAGACTGAACTAGGTATTGAGATACCGACGATCGAATCTCGGGCAAGTAACATACCGATGACTAAGGGAACAACGTATGTTGTTATGCGGTTCGACCGATAAAGATCTTCGTAGAATATGTAGGAGCCAATATGGGCATCCTGGTTCCGCTATTGGTTATTGACCGAAGAGATGTCTCGGTCATGTCTACATAGTTCTCGAACCCGTAGGGTCCGCACGCTTAAATGTTCGTTGATGATATAGTATTTCATGAGTTATGTATGTTGGTGACCAAATGTTATTCGGAGTCCCGGATGTGATCACAGACATGATGAGGAACTCCGAAATGGTCCGGGGATAAAGATTGATATATGGGATAATAGTGTTTAACCTTCAGAAGGGTTCCGGAATTCGCCGGAAGGGGTTCAGGATGTTTCCCGAAATGTTTGGGTACGAGAACACTTTATTTGGGCCAAAGGGGAAAGCCGACAAGGTTTTTGTAAAGCGCAAAAGGAAGTTTTGCGGAGTCCAGGGGCCTGACGCCAGGGTCCCTCGCGTCTGGGTCCAGACGCCGAGAACCCTGGCGTCTGGCCCTGGAGTCCGAGAAGGACTCTTGCCTTTCTGGTGAAACCGACTTTTTGGAGGCTTTTACTCCAAGTTTCGACCCCAAGGCTCAACATATAAATAGAGGGGTAGGGCTAGCACCCAAGAGATATCAAGATACACCAAGCCGTGTGCCTGCAACCCCGACCCTCTAGTTTTATCCTCTGTCTAGTTTCTGTAGTGCTTGGCGAAGCCCTGCAGAGATTGTTCTTCATCAACAACCGTCACCATGCCGTCGTGCTGCCGGAACTCATCTAATACTTCTCTCGTCTTGCTGGATCAAGAAGGCGAGGACGTCATCGAGATGAACGTGTGCTGAACGCAGAGGTGCCGTACGTTCGGTACTAGATCGGGACGGATCGTGAAGGTGTACGACCACATCAACCGCGTTGATAAACGCTTCTGCTTTCGGTCTACGAGGGTACGTAGACATACTCTCCCCTCTCGTTGCTGTGCATCTAGTAGATAGATCTTGCGTGATCTTAGGAATTTTTTTTAAATACTACATTCCCAAAAGTGGCATCATGAGCCAGGTCTATGCGTAGATGATATGCACGAGTAGAACACAAGTGAGTTGTGGACGATACTAGTCATACTGCTTATCAGTATGTCATACTTTGATTCGGCGGTATTGTTGGATGAAGCGGCCTGGACCGACATTACGCGTACGCTTACGCGAGACTGGTTCTACCGACGTGCTTCGCACGCAGGTGGCTAGCGGGTATCAGTTTCTCCAACTTTAGTTGAATCGAGTGTGGCTAAGCCCGGTCCTTGTGAAGGTTAAAACAACACATACTTGACGAAAAATCATTGTGGTTATGTATGCGTAGGTAAGAACGGTTCTTGCTAAGCCCGTAGCAGCCACGTAAAACTTGCAACAACCAAGTAGAGGACGTCTAACTTGTTTTTGCAGGGCATGTTGTGATATGATATGGTCAAGACGTGATGAGTTATATGTTATTGTATGAGATGATCATGTTTTGTAAAGTTAGCGGCAACTGGCAGGAGCCATATGGTTGTCGCTTTATTGTATGTGTGGGGACCCCGAATTAAGAGTCGAGATCACCGAATGCACGTGTACAGTGATCCCAGATATCAATGCTCACTGAACACACAAAAGCTGAATAACAAGAGTCTTACATCCATACATACCGTCTTACACAAATTATGACCACTATGGCCAAGTCTTACATAGATAAAGCCTCAAGGGCTGAATAGCAAATAAACTCGAATAGCAGAAGTCTTCGTAGATAAGTAGAACCCATGCCATCTGCCTTAACCCTACAGGCATTCTGACTGGGAAAGCGTCCTAGTTCGCATGTTCGTCTCCATAGAATTCTTCTTCAAATTCCTGCTCCTCCATGCCTGGCCAATTAAATAACCAGTGGCAAGCCAATGAGTACTTTGAATGTACTCGCAAGCAACCCATGATTTGGTTCAAGGTAACAATGCAATTGTACAACAATGAGCAACCTAGCTACAAGCTGGATTGAATATTCTACCATCATGTAACATGCATCAATAAATTTAGGTAACCTCGAAGACAGGTTACAGATATCAACATGAATAGAGTTCAGTTCTTTATCACGAGTCAAGTCACCACCTTGACTCAACAAACACACATACTTCCACCGAGATTGAGAAATTCTGGACATAGTTTAAGTAGCACCACCCAACTGTCCATGACCGTGGACACGTCTATTCGAATAGTTTTACACTCTGCAGAGGTTGCGCACTTTACCCACAAGATCCGGGAAGCTTTCGTGTCACCCACGATCCCGCAGTACCTCAAGTACTCGGGGGAAGCACCCGGTCATTACCTTTCCCTAGACGACACTAGCATAGGGTCCACTCGTTGGTGCAGGGCCCTCGAGTACAAACAATAGATCATGGGACTTGCGCTTTTTCAATGTCACGCGTACACGAAGGGACCAACGGTGTGTCCGGTGCCCTGTAAAAACAGTCACGGTCGCCTATCCAAGCACGACCCCGTCCCGGGAGTGACCTCAAGTCTTTCTCGTCACTAGTAATGTGGGCACCATGCTAGTATCAGCCTAAGTAATCAATAATGCCCCGTCCCATAAGGCGTAGAGTGGTTGCACATGTTTGGTTGGGACGGTAATCACACATAAATCTAATCCATCATTTCATCCACACCCGAGATCTTTCTTGGCACACCACTTCTTCCTCAAGTGATGACCTAACTCAACGTCACCCTCGGGCATTAGGGGCACCCGATGTTTTTTTTTGAAAAGAATGCAACTACGAAGGATTCATGGCACATATGCATCACTAAGCATCACAACTAATCATTTGTCATTGCATCTAAGCACATGGTAAAGATCATGAGTAGGGTATGCATCATGTGGTGGCTTTCAACTAGGTCACCACGGTCACTCTTAACACCATGCATTCAGAAATAAAAAGGGTTCCGAGGAACACAAGGGTATCATGGTAAAAGGGTTGCTTGCCTGGATTGGCTTGGTCTTCAAGGTCTTCAAATCCTTCCCCTCCTTCTTCTTCAGCAACCTCGTCAAACACGGTATCTAATCGTCACAATAAACAACGGGAAAATAAGACCATAATAAAAACAGAAAAACCAAAGTGCTCAGAAAAATGTCAACTTATTTTTATCAAATACTAGATGGAAAACTAAGATGGCAAAAATTCTTAGTTTGAGATTTGGAGTGACAGAATGGGGTACATGAATTTTTGAACAGAGGTTTTAGTGTTCAAATATAGATTTAAATTTGAACAGAACAAAAAAGGTCCATGGATATGGGTGAAAGTGACATCATTAAATAGGTTGGATTTTTACAAGTTTTTAGGAACTGGAATTAATTCATTTAGATAAATATTTAATCCTGTAGAATTATTTGAAAATCCCACAGAAAAGAAAAAGAAAAAGGTTCCTGTGCGACTGGGCCAGAACGGCCACGGTGCAGCAGGCCCAGGGGGAATCAGCCCACCGCACGGGCGCCAGCGCGTGCGCCAGGTTTCAAACCTGACGGGTGGGGCCTGGCGTTAGTGAGATGAGAGAGAGGCGAGGGCGATGGGAGGCTGACAGGCGGGGCCCGCCTGTCATCCCTAACCCTCGGCAGAGGGCCGACGAGCTCACCGGCGACGATTCGGGGCACGGCAGGGCGAGCCAAGGGCAGGGATGGAGTCAGCGTGGTGTCGCCGATCTGGTGGAGGGGGAGTTGGTCACCGGAGTGGCCTGGTTCGCCGGCGGCAAGGTCACGCGGCGGAGGGGCGTTGGGTGAAGGTTGCTCCGGCCGTTTCCGGTAGCTGCAGAGAGGGAAAAGAGGGGGAAAAGGATCAGTGAGGGTCGGTGGTTCTAAATCGAGCGAGAGGAGCGGTGGGGAGGGCCTGTACCCAGCGGACGATGGCGAGCCGCCGCGGCGGAGCTCGAGCTCGGGCTTGTATGGAGTGGAGTGAGTGGCGTAGGGGGAAGATTAGGTGGGTGATAGAGCGGTTGGTGAGGAGAGGAGGGGCGCGGGGGGTCCTTTTATAGGCGAACGGCGAGGTGCCGTGGACCTGTGCGCCGGCGAGCGTCTGCCCGTTGCCACAGGGCTCGGGAGGAGCTGGGGTGGTGTCTGCGGAGTTGCTGGATGCGGTCCAGGGCCGGGGAGAGGAAGAGAGAGAGAGCGGGGGAAGCTTCCAGAGCAGCGCTCGTGTGAGGCCGAAGATTGGAGCTTGCGGGCGGCCGGCGCGCGTGCGAGGGCAACCATAGGAGGGAGAAGGAGGAGGGGGCAGCGCCGGGGCGTGTTGCGGATGTCGAGGCACATCGAGTGGCGCGTGGGGGAGGCTCGAGGTGGTCGGGGGCTGCTGATTGGAGGAGGCTACAGTGCGGGTGTGCACTGTAGCGCGCTCTGGAGCACGCCTATTGCATGCCAGGGCATGCCTTTGGCTTGCTGGACACGGCCACCTTGTCTGGGGGGTCAGGTGAGGAGTAAACAAGTGTGTTGTGGTCTTGGATGCCCTGGTTACCCGATGGAAGAGGAGGGAGGTTGAGGGAGAGTGAAAACTGGGCTGTCCAGCAGAGTAAAATGGGGTTTTCACCCCGCAATTATTGAGCTCTGGCCATGGGGAAGTTACTGGAGGTGCAAGGGAACCTGGGGAAGCTGTGGTAGAAAGTTGGGCTCAAGGAGAACAAGGGAAGAGGTAAAAATGGTAACTTTAGAAAATCACCAGAAGGTGTTTGATGTGGTTTTGAGACATCAAATGATCTACACTAGCCATGACACTTAACAGGATTAAATGTCATATGGAAATAGGGTGTTTCACCATGTTTGGGCTTATTTGAAGAAACTTGCCGATGTAACTTTGGAGAACCCTAGAACTCAACAGAAATGGTTTCACCATGTTTGAGTCAAGCTAATCATCACCCCTTGATGCACCACTTGGTGTAATGTCATCATTTGGGGTTGTGATCATGCCCACAAAGTTTGAAGCCCCAAGTAAAAAGTTGGTAATGTAAAGTTTTCAAATTTGAATTTGAACAGAAATGGTTTTTGGGTACTCTGATCAAGTTGCCCTTCTCCAAAGCTTGTGCCATTTGGTCTAGATGCATTATTAGACCACTCTAGCATGTGTACCAAGTTTGAGAGCATTTGGACAAGTTTGGCAATGTAAAGTTGCTCAAACTTCAAATATGGACATAATTGTTTTGAGGGGTTTTGATGATGTTTTCTTGCTTCCCAAGGCATGGGGCTTGGCAAGATCATCAAATATGTCACATATGACATGATAGAATTTCCCTGGAATTTTTTAGAGAATATTTCCTTTGTAAATATTTCAAAAGCTTGAAATATCCAGAAAGGGTTTCTGAGGGATTTGTCCAATATTTTGAACATGACCAAGTGTTGAAACTCTTATATATGGACAATATATGTCCTATGAGTCTCCCTGAATTTTGGCAAATATTTTTGAAATAAATAAATAATTTTCCCTATTAAAGACCATTTCTGGCCTTAAGAAAAAGCCTTTAAATAAAATAGGAAAATAACTTTTAAAATTATATTTTTGTGGTTTATGGTAGTCCTATATCTACTAGGTTTCAAATATACTCTTTGAAATACTTTTCTCATCCTAAATCAAGCACTTGCAGTGCAAACCTCAATTCAGGTTTTTTTTGGAAAACTAACTTTTGAAATTACATTTTGGCCAAATTAGTTTTATAAGAAAATACTATACTGCTATAAACACTTGGTATCATCATTGGGCAGAAGTTTGGGGTAAGGAGGTGAAATCTACAAGAGGGAGTAGTTGACTTTAAAGAGCACTTGAAAAACACAGGGAGAAAAACTTAATTCCAAATAAAAGCCAAATGATGCCAAAAAAAATTGCTGGTCCAAATTTTCATGCTTTATTGATGCAAATGACATGTTACAAAATGCAGGGTGTGACAGACCTACCCCCTTACAAGAATCTCGTCCCCGAGATTACTAAACTAGGTCTTAAAAGAGATCGGGATACTCGGATCTAAGATAGTCTTCACGTTCCCAGGTTGCTTCGGCTTCCGCGTGGTTGCTCCACTGGACCTTGAAGTACTTAATGGTGCGGCTTCGCGTCCGTCGTTCTGCTTCATCCATAATGCGAATGGGATTCTCGCGGTAGGTCAAATCAGGCTGAAGATCAATAGCTTGGTGATCCACATCCTTGTAGAGATCAGGCTTGTTCGGAACTTGGAGACACTTCCGGAGTTGTGACACGTGGAATACGTTGTGCACATCGGATAGCTCAGGTGGTAGTTCCAACTGGTAAGCCACTTCTCCTCGTCGTGCAGTGATCTCAAAGGGTCCAATGAACCTTGGTGAGAGCTTCCCCTTAACGTGAAACGCTTGGTTCCCTTCAGAGGAGTTACTCGCAGGTACACGTGGTCTCCGACACGGAAACTCATATCTCGGCGATGAGTGTCAACATAGCTCTTCTGCCTTGACTTGGCTGCCTTCAAACGTTCTCTGACTAGTTGAACTTGCTCTTCTGCTTCGTGGAGTATATCTGGTCCAAAGACTAGCCCTTCTCCAGTCTCTGACCAGTTGAGGGGTGTGCGACATTTGCGTCCGTACAACACCTCAAATGGTGCCCTCTGAATGCTTGACTGATAACCGTTGTTATAGGAGAACTCGGCAAAAGGGAGGAAATCTTCCCACTTGGCTCCATATGCCAAGACACAGGCTCGGAGCATGTCTTCGAGAACTTGATTTACTCACTCTGTCTGACCTCCGGTCTGCGGGTGAAAAGCTGTGCTGAAAGACAACTTGGTTCCCAAGGCTTCTTGGAACTTCTTCCAGAACCTTGAGGTGAACTGGGTTCCCCAATCTGACACAATCTCCTTGGGAACACCATGAAGGCTCACGATTCTGTCGATGTAGAGGGCTGCCAGCTGGTTGCCATCATAAGTAGTCTTGACAGGAATGAAATGGGCTACCTTGGTCAAATGGTCGATTATGACCCAGATGGAGTCATGTCCTTTATTCGACCTTGGTAATCCAGTGATGAAGTCCATTCCGACTTTATCCCACTTCCACTCAAGAACCTTGAGTGGTTGGAGCAATCCAGCGGGTCGCTGATATTCAGCCTTGACCCTTTGGCACACATCACACTTTGCAACATAGGTTGCAATCTCTCTTTTCATCCCGTGCCACCAGAATCTTCCCTTCAAGTCTTGATGCATCTTGGTTCCTCCGGGGTGGATGGAATACAGAGTGTCGTGGGCTTCTTGCAGGATCAGGTTCTTCAGCTCCATCTTGTTTGGTACACAGATGCGGCCTTTGTACCAAACAATCCTGTGCTCATCCTCGGAGAATCCTGGGGCCTTGCCTAGCTTCATCTTCTTCTTGATGCCTTCAATGCTTGCGTGCCCACCTTGTGCCTTCTTGACTTCGTCCATCAGGGTTGGTTTGACTTCCAGATGATCTAGAAATCCAGGGGTGACCAATTCCAAGCTGAATTGTTCCAGCTCTTCAAACAGGGCTGGCTGCCTTTTCTAAATTATGGCATTCAAGGAGCAAGCCTTTCTGCTTAAGGCATCGGCTACCACGTTAGCCTTCCCGGGGTGATATTGAAAACTGAGGTCATAATCTTTGATGAGTTCCAACCATCTTCGTTGCCTCATGTTCAATTCCTTTTGGGTGAAAATGTACTTCAGACTTTTGTGGTCCGTGTATATCTCACACCATTTCCCTAGGAGGTAATGTCGCCATGTCTTCAAGGCATGAACCACTGCTGCTAACTCAAGATCGTGAGTAGCGTAGTTCTCTTCATGAGGTTGTAGCTGCCTCAAGAGGTAAGCTATGACTCGGCCTTCTTGCATCAGAACGCTTCCCAACCCGGTTCGAGAGGCATCACAGTATATCACGAACTCCTTGTGAATATCAGGTGTTTCCAGAACTGGGGCGGTGGTCAATCTCTTCTTGAGCTCTTGGAAGCTTTCTTCGCATTTAGGCGTCCATTCGAACTTCTTGTCCTTCTTCAGGAGCTGAGTCATTGGCCGGGCAATGCTAGAGAATCCTTCCACGAATTTGCGATAATAGCCCGCAAGTCCGTGGAAGTTTCTGACTTCCTTGACGGTCGTTGGAGATTGCCATTGGGTCACAGCCTCGATCTTCGTGGGATCAACTGACAATCCTTCTTCGGTCAAGACATGACCTAAGAATCCAACTTTATGCAGCCAAAACTCACATTTGCTGAATTTGGCATATAGTTGGTGCTCTTGAAGCTTGTCTAGGACCATCCTCTAATGTTGCTCGTGCTCTTCCTCCGTCTTCGAGAAGACAAGAATGTCATCGATGAAGACAACAACAAACTTGTCCAAATATTCCATGAAGACTTTATTCATGAGATACATGAAGTAAGCTGGGGCATTGGTTAACCCAAAGGATATGACCGTGCACTCGTACAGGCCATATCTGGTTACAAATACCGTCTTCGGAATATCTTGGGGTCTGATCTTCAGCTGCTAGTACCTAGATCTGAGGTCGATCTTAGAGAACACCTTGGCTCCGCTGAGTTGATCAAACAGATCTTCAATCTTGGGAAGTGGATACTTGTTCTTGATTGTAACCTCATTGAGGGAATGGTAGTCAATGCATAAGCGGATGGTACCGTCCCTCTTTGCCACAAACAGAACAGGTGATCCCCAAGGGGAGGCACTTGGGCGGATAAATCCCTTCCTCAGCTGCTCTTCCAGTTGCTTCTTCAACTCGGCTAATTCTTCCGTCCCCATTCTATAAGGCTTCTTATAGATGGGTCCTGCCCCGGGCACGAGCTCGATGATGAACAAAATGTCGCGGTCAGGGGGCACTCCCTATAGCTCATCCGGAAAGACATCGGGATACTCGCAGACTACCGATACTTGCTCCAGTCCAACTTCAGACAGACAGTTGACTTGAGCGGTTTGAGCAGAAGAGGAGTTGGAAGAAAACTTAACTTCGACTCCTTGGTCATTGGTCACAGTGACAGTCCGATTGGCACAGACTAATAAGCCTTGGTGCTTGCTGAGCCAATTCATGCCTAGGATCACATCCGAGCCTTGTGATCTCAGGACGATAAGGTCTGTTAGGAAATCTACCCCGTTAATGGTAATACTGACTCCCTTACAACCTATCTTGGCTCTCGTCTCTGCTCCAGGGATTTGCACCACCATGGGGTTATTCAGGGGTGTAGGGGTCATGCCACTTTTTAATGCAAATCTTTGAGTGACAAATGAATGCGTGGCTCTAGAATCAAACAAGACAGTTGCAGGTGCTGAGTTGACAAGGAACGTACCCGGCACGACGTCCGGGTCTTCCTGGGCTTCTTCAGCAGTGACGTGATTCACACGCCCCTTCCCATGGTTAGGCAGGTTGCGAGGAGCTTGGTTCCTTGGTGGCATCCCACGGCCTTGTCCTGGGTTCTGCGCATTGGGGCGCGGGGGAATCAGGCTTCTTGTTGGGGCACACCCTTGAGATGTGTCCTGACTGACCACATCCAAAGCAAGTGACCTGGTTTGGATTATTGATCTTGTTGCCACCACTGTTATTGGGGTTGAATGCTGGCCTTGGGTTGGCATACTGCTGAGGCTGATAGTTGGTGCGAGGTGCAGGAGCTCTTGATTGCTGGTAGGTTGGCTTGACCGGGGCTGGCTGCCACGGGCGAGGCTTCTGGTTGCTAGAACTTCCCTTGCTGACCATCTTGCGCTTGCGAGTGTCTTCCAGAGCATGCCGCTTGTCTTCAAGCATGAGTGCTTTGTTCACCAAGTCAGGGAAGGTTAGGCAGTCGCACACGGCAAGCGAGTACTGCAGAGTCTGATTGAGGCCTTCCATGAAGCGCTCCCTTTTTGCAGCATCAGTGCTGACATCTTCAGGAGCATACCTTGACAGAACACTGAACTTCTGCATGTACTCCTTGACAATGCCACTTCCTTTCTTCAGGGCTCGAAACTCACGCTTTTTGATAGCCATGATTCCGGAAGGAATATGGGCCTTGCGGAATTCTGCCTTGAAGTTGTCCCGAGTGATGTCTTGCCCAGCATGCATGACCTTGAATCCATCCCACTTCCCACCAAGCTCTAGCAGTCCCCCCGAGGCAGTGGGAAGCATAAGCCACCTTCTCGCGGACTTCGGTGCATCCGACTAGTTCCAGCAAGCCCTCAATGGTGCGGACCCAGTCGTCTGCATCCAGGGGTTCAGCAGTCTTGATGAAAGTTGGCGGTGATTGCTTCTTGAACTCTGCCAACGTGGAACGTCCATTGCCATTTCCCGCCGTCTGGCGGTTGTTGGTGACAACTTGAGCAATCATCTGAAGGGCTGCGGTGTTGGCTTGGCGTTCCTCTCGGAAAGCTTGGAGAAGCTGAGCCATGTCCATGTTCAGAGGAGGTGGTGGTGGAGCTTGGTCGTGGGTTTGGTCTTGGCCGGCCTCTGATTGGGCGGATGCTCCAGCTTCAGGCTGCTGGGTAGAGGTACCCGTGCGAGTTACAACACGCATCCTGTTGGAGCGGTAAAAGGTCTCATGATTTGGAAGAGGGAACGCAATAAAGATGGGTGCCTAGTAAGGGAGTGGGTGTGACACTAATCAAATCATGCAAGGGCCAAAAGGGCCAAACACATTCATTAAAATCCAAATGGGTGATGCAGTCGTTTACATATTCCCGAAGGGAGAATACGACGTACATCCAAACACAACAAAAGCAAATACTAGATGGCTTCATATGAACCATACAAGGACTCGACTTCGCATAGGGGTTACACGACCTATCCTACCGTAGAGGTCACGAACTGGCATATCCGAGTTGCGGATAATGCCTAAGCGGCGGAATGCTCGGTCGCGTATTCTGGCTCTTCTGGATCTTCCTCCTTGTTTTCATCTGTCTGGGCCCCCTTATTACTTGAGGGTGTGGGGGAGTGGAGGAGTTGGATACGGCGGTGTTTTGTCGGTGGTGCAGGGAAAAGTTTGCGATATTCCCTTGCCGTCATACAGCGTCGCCGGGGTGGTTCTTCTTCCTAGGAAGATACATCTCATGAGGGCCTTCCGCCTCGGTATGCGATAGCGGACTGTCCGGGAGGCGCACCTTCCTTCTTGATCCTATCTATCTTCTCTTGTGCACGACGAAGAAGTGCCTTGGTCTTGTGAAGTTCTTCTCGGAGCTTCATCGATTCTGAGGCCAAATCTTGTGCCAAGCTATCGGCACATAGGCTGAAATAGGTCTGGAATCGAAGTGGAAGTCCTTCCTTCAGTGGAGGGGCTTGCGCGCTGCTTTCATCTTCACCTTCCCTCCGGTAAGGCAAGAAGCGGGTTGTCATCTTGGCTGCCATCTCCGGAAGAAGCTCGCGGAGACGAGTTAGTGCCTTGAGTGCAGCAGCCTTGACAGCGAGGGGTAGTGTTGCTATCTGGGGTCCCTCGAAGAACCAACTTGTGGGAGGATCGTTTACCTTCACGATCACTTCCACATGGTACTCTTCCTCAGTGTCATCAACCCAATGCTCATGGTAGGTGAGGATGGGTGCTCGGTGGAACTGGCACTCCTGGAGGCTATCCTTGAGAAGCAAGGGGAACCCAGTGGTCAGGTGCTCTTCAGGTACAGCGACCATCTACAAAGGTTGAATAGGAGAGGTTAATAAGCCGATGATATCTCAGGTTTGGTAAGGTTTAGAAAAGAAGAGAGGTTTAGAAGGTTTTTGAAAAGGGTCTCATTTAACTAACGCCCATGCTAACTAAGGCTTCCTACAGTCAGGATGGCTCTGATACCAGCTCTGTGGGGACCCCGACTTAAGAGTCAAGATCCCCGAATGCACGTGTACAGTGATCCCAGAGATCAATGCTCACTGAACACACAGAAGCTGAATAACAAGAGTCTTACATCCATACATACCGTCTTACACAAATTATGACCATTATGGCCAAGTCTTACATAGATAAAGCCTCAAGGGCTGAATAGCAAATAAACTCGAATAGCGGAAGTCTTCGTAGATAAGTAGAACCTATGCCATCTGCCCTAACCCTACACGCATTCTAACTGGGAAAGCGTCCTAGTTCGCATGTTCATCTCCATAGAATTCTTCTTCAAATTCCTGCTCCTCCATGCCTGGCCAATTAAATAACCAGTGGCAAGCCAATGAGTACCTTGAATGTACTCGCAAGCAACCCATGATTTGGTTCAAGGTAACAATGCAATTGTACAACAATGAGCAACCTAGCTACAAGCTAGATTGAATATTCTACCATCATGTAACATGCATCAATAAATTTGGGTAACCTCGAAGACAGGTTACAGATATCAACATGAATAGAGTTTAGTTCTTTATCACAAATCAAGTCACCACCTTGACTCAACACACACACATACTTCCACCGAGATTGTGAAATTCTGGACATAGTTTAAGTAGCACCACCCAACTGTCCATGACCGTGGACACGGCTATTCGAATAGTTTTACACTCTGCAGAGGTTGTGCACTTTACCCACAAGATCCGGGAAGCTTTCGTGTCACCCACGATCCCGCAGTACCTCAAGTACTCGGGGGAAGCACCCAGTCATTACCTTTCCCTAGACGACACTAGCATAGGGTCCACTCGTTGGTGCACGGCCCTCGAGTACAAATAATAGATCATGGGACTTGCCCTTTTTCAATGTCACGCGTACACGAAGGGACCAACGGTGTGTCCGGTGCCCTGTAAAAACAGTCATGGTCGCCTATCCAAGCACGACCCCATCCCGGGAGTGACCTCAAGTCTTTCCCGTCACTAGTAATGTGGGCACCATGCTAGTATCAGCCTAAGTAATCAATAATGCCTCGTCCCATAAGGGGTAGAGTGGTTGCACATGTTTGGTTGGGACGGTAATCACACATAAATCTAATCCATCATTTCATCCACACCCGAGATCTTTCTTGGCACACCACTTCTTCCTCAAGTGATGACCTAACTCAATGTCACCCTCGGGCATTAGGGGCACCCGATGTTTTTTTGAAAAGAATGCAACTATGAAGGATTCATGGCACATATGCATCACTAAGTATCACAACTAATCATTTGTCATTGCATCTAAGCACATGGTAAAGATCATGAGTAGGGTATGCATCATGTGGTGGCTTTCAACTAGGTCACCACCGTCACTCTTAACACCATGCATTCGGAAATAAAAAGGGTTCTGAGGAACACAAGGTTATCATGGTCAAAGGGCTGGTTGCCTGGATTGGCTTGGTCTTCAAGGTTTTCAAATCCTTCCCCTCCTTCTTCTTCAGCAACCTCGTCAAACACGGTATCTAATCGTCACAATAAACAACGGGAAAATAAGACCATAATAAAAACAGAAAAACCAAAGTGCTTAGAAAAATGTCAACTTATTTTTATCAAATACTAGAGGGAAAACTAAGATGGCAAAAATTCTTAGTTTGAGATTTGGAGTGACATAATGGGGTACATGAATTTTTGAACAGAGGTTTTAGTGTTCAAATATAGATTTAAATTTGAACAGAACAGAAAAGGTCCATGGATATGGGTGAAAGTGACATCATTAAATAGGTTGGATTTTTACAAGTTTTTAGGAACTGGAATTAATTCATTTGGATAAATATTTAATCCTGTGGAATTATTTGAAAATCCCACAGAAAAGAAAAAGAAAAAGGTTCCTATGCAACTGGGCCAGAACGGCCACAGTGCAGCAGGCCCAGGGGGAATCAGCCCACCGCACGGGCGCCAGCGCGCGCGCTAGGTTTCAAACCTGACGGGCGGGGCCCAGCGTCAGTGAGAGGAGGAGAGGCGAGGGCGAGGGGAGGCTGACAGGCGGGGCCCGCCTGTCATCCCTAATCCTCCGGCAGAGGGCCGGCGAGCTCACCGGCGATGATTCGGGGCACGGCAGGGCGAGCCAAGGGCAGGGATGGAGTCAGCATGGTGTCGCCGATGTGGTGGAGGGGGAGTTGGTCGCCGGAGTGGCCTGGTTCGGCGGCGGCGACGTCACGCGGCGGAGGGGCGTCGGGTGAAGGTTGCTCCGGTCGTTTCCGGCAGCTGCAGAGAGGGAAAAGAGGGGAAAAGGATCAGTGAGGGTCTGTGGTTCTAAATCGAGCGAGAGGAGCGGCGGGGAGGGCCTGTACCAAGTGGATGATGGCGAGCCGCCGCGGCGGAGCTCGAGCTCGATCTCGAGCTCGGGCTTGCTGGAGTGGAGTGAGTGGCGTAGGGGGAAGATTAGGTGGGTGATAGAGCGGTTGGTGAGGAGAGGAGGGGCGCGGGGGGTCCTTTTATAGGCGAACGGCGAGGTGCCGTGGACCTGTGCGCCGGCGAGCTTCTGCCCGTTGCCACAGGGCTCGGGAGGAGCTGGGGTGGTGTCTGCGGAGTTGCTGGATGCGGTCCAGGGCCGGGGAGAGGAAGAGAGAGAGTGGGGGAAGCTTCTAGAGTAGCGCGCGTGCGAGGCCGAAGATTGGAGCTTGCGGGTGGTCGGCGCACGTGCGAGGGCAGCCACAGGAGGGAGAAGGAGGAGGGGGACAACGCCGGGGCGTGTTGCGGACGTCGAGGCGCATCGAGTGGCGCGAGGGGGAGGCTCGAGGTGGTCGGGGGCTGCTGATTGGAGGAGGCTACAGTGCGGGTGTGCACTGTAGCGTGCTCTGGAGCACGCCTATTGCATGCCAGGGCATGCCTTTGGCTTGCTGGACGCGGCCACCTTGTCTGGGGGTCAGGTGAGGAGTAAACAAGTGTGATGTGGTCTTGGATGCCCTGGTTACCCAATGGAAGAGGAGGGAGGTTGAGGGGGAGTGAAATCTGGGCTGTCCAGCAGAGTAAAATGGGGTTTTCACCCCTCAATTATTGAGCTCTGGCCATGGGGAAGTTACTGGAGGTGCAAGGGAACCTGGGGAAGCTGTGGTAGAAAGTTGGGCTCAAGGAGAACAAGGGAAGAGGTAAAAATGGTAACTTTAGAAAATCACCAGAAGGTGTTTGATGTGGTTTTGAGCCATCAAATGATCTCCACTAGCCATGACACTTAACAGGATTAAATGTCATATGGAAATAGGGTGTTTCACCAAGTTTGGGCTTATTTGAAGAAACTTGCCAATGTAACTTTGGTGAACCCTAGAAATCAACAAAAATGGTTTCAACATGTTTGAGTCAAGCTAATCATCACCCCTTGATGCACCACTTGGTCCAATGTCATCATTTGGGGTTGTGATCATGCCCACAAAGTTTGAAGCCCCAAGAAAAAAGTTGGTAATGTAAAGTTGTTCAAATTTGAATTTGAACATAAATGGTTTTTGGGTACTCTGATCAATTTACGCTTCTCCAAAGCTTGTGACATTTGGTCTAGATGCCTTATTAGACCACTCTAGCATGTGTACCAAGTTTGAGAGCATTTGGACAAGTTTGGCAATGTAAAGTTGCTCAAACTTCAAATATGGACGGAATGGTTTTGAGGGGTTTTGATGATGTTTTCTTGCTTCCCAAGGCATGGGGCTTGGCAAGATCATCAAATATGTCACATATGACATGATAGAATTTCCCTGGAATTTTTTAGAGAATATTTCCTTTGTAAATATTTCAAAAGCTTGAAATATCCAGAAAGGGTTTCTGAGGGATTTGTCCAATATTTTGAACATGACCAAGTGTTGAAACTCTTATATATGGACAATATATGTCCTATGAGTCTCCCTGAATTTTGGCAAATATTATTGAAATAAATAAATAATTTTTCCCTATTAAAGATCATTTCTGGCCTTAAGAAAAAGCCTTTAAATAAAATAGTAAAATAACTTTTAAAATTATATTTTTTGTGGTTTATGGGAATCCTATATCTACTAGGTTTCAAATATACTCTTTGAAATACTTTTCTCACCCTAAATCAAGCACTTGAAGTGCAAACCTCAATTCAGGGTTTTTTTTTGGAAAACTAAGTTTTAAAAATACATTTTGGCCAAATTAATTTTATAAGAAAATACTATACTGCTATAAACACTTGGTATGATCATTGGGCAGAAGTTTGGGGTAAGGAGGTGAAATCTACAAGAGGGAGTAGTTGACTTTAAAGAGCACTTGAAAAACACAGGGAGAAAAACTTAATTCCAAATAAAAGCCAAATGATGACAAAAACATTTGCTGGTCCAAATTTTCATGCTTTATTGATGCAAATGACATGTTACAAAATGCAGGGTGTGACAGTATGAAATTGCTTTACTTTATCACTAAACGATAGCGATAGTCGTGGAAGCAATAGTTGGCGAGACGACAACGATGCTACGATAGAGATCAAGGTGTCGCGCCGGTGACGATGGTGATCATGACGGTGCCTTGGAGATGGAGATCAAAAGCACAAGATGATGATGACCATATCATGTCACATATTTTGATTGCATGTGATGTTTATCTTATTATGCTTCTTATTTTGCTTAGTACGACGGTAGCATTATAAGATGATCCCTTACAAAATTTCAAGGTACAAGTGTTCTCCCTGAGTATGCACCGTTGCGAAAGTTCGTCGTGCCGAGACACCACGTGATGACCGGGTGTGATAAGCTCTACGTTCACATACAACGGGTGCAAGCCAGTTTTGCACACGCAGAATACTCGGGTTAAACTTGATGAGCCTAGCATATGCAGATATGGCCTCGGAACACTGGAGACCGAAAGGTCGAGCGTGAATCATATAGTAGATATGATCAACATAAGATGTTCACCATTGAAACCTACTCCATCTCACGTGATGATCGGACATGGTTTAGTTGATATGGATCACGTGATCACTTAGATGATTAGAGGGATGTCTATCTAAGTTGGAGTTCTTAAGTAATATGATTAAATTGAACTTTAATTTATCATGAACATAGTCTTGATAGTATTTGCAAATTATGTTGTAGATCAATAGCTCGCGTTATAGCTCCCCTATGTTTTTTGATATGTTCCTATAGAAAACTAAGTTGAAAGATGTTAGTAGCAATGATGCGGACTTGTTCAGTGATCTGAGGATTTTCCTCATTGCTGCACAAAAGTATTATGTCCTTGATGCACCGCTAGGTGACATATCTATTGCAGGAGCAGATATAGACGTTATAAACGTTTGACAAGCTCGGTATGATGACTACTTGATAGTTTAGTGCACCATGCTTTACGGCTTATAACCGGGACTTCAAAAATGTTTTGAACGCCACGGAGCATATGAGATGTTCCAATAGTTGAAATTAGTATTTCATACGCATGCCCGTGTCGAGAGGTATAAGACCTCTGACAGTACTTTGCCTACAAGATGGAGGAGAATGGCTCAACAAGTGAGGATGTGCTCAGATTGTCTGGGTACTACAATTACTTGAATCAAGTGGGAGTTAATCTTTCAGATAAGATAGTAATTGACAAAGTTCTCTAGTCACTATCACCAAGTTAGTAGAACTTCGTGATGAACTATAATATGCAAGGGATGACGAAAGTAATTCCCGAGCTCTTCGCGATGCTGAAATCGGCGAAGGTAGAAATCAAGAAAGAGCATCAAGTGTTGATGGTTAACAAGACCACTTGTTTCAAGTAAAGGGCAAAGCGATAAAAGGGGAACTTCAAGAAGAATGACAAGCAAGTTGTCACTCCCGTGAAGAAACCCAAAGCTAAACTCAAGCCTGAAACTAAGTGCTTCTACTTCAAACGAAATGGTCACTGGAAGTGGAGCTGCCCTAGGTACTTGGCGGATAAGAAGGATGGCAAAGTGAACAAAGGTATATTTGATATACAGATTATCGATGTGTATTTTACTAGTGTTCATAGCAACCCCTATGTATTTGTTACCAGTTCAGTTGCTAAAATTAGTAACTCGAAACGAGAGTTGTAGAATGAATAGAGACTAGTTAAAGGTGAAGTGACGATGTGTGTTGGAAGTGGTTCCAAGATTGATATGATCATCATCGCACACTCCCTATACTTTCGGGATTAGTGTAGAACCTAAATTAATGTTATTTGTCATTTGCGTTGAGCATGAATATGATTTTATCATGTTTGTTACAACACGGTTATTCATTTAAAGTCATAGAATAATTGTTATTCTGTTTACATGAATAAAGACTTCGATGGTCATACACCCAATGAAAATAGTTTGTTGGATCTCGATCGTAGTGATACACATATTCATAATATTGAAGCCTAAAGATGCTAGGTTAATAATGATAGTGCAACTTATTTCTGGCACTGCCATTTAGGTCATATTGGTGTAAAGCGCATGAAGAAACTCCATAGTGATGGACTTTTGGAATCACTTGATTATGAATCACTTGGTGCTTGCGAACCATGCCTCATGGGCAAGATGACTAAAACTCCGTTCTCTGGAACAATGGAGCGAGCAACAGATTTGTTGGAAATCATACATACTGATGTATGTGGACCGATGAGTGTTGAAGCTCGCAGCGGGTATCCTTATTTTCTGACCTTCACTGATGATTTGAGCAGGTATGGGTATATCTACTTAATGAAACACAAGTCTGAAACATTTGAAAGGTTCAAAGAAATTTCAGAGTGAAGTAGAGAATCATCGTAACAAGAAAATAAAATTTTCCACGATCTGATCGCGGAGACGAATATTTGAAGTTACGAGTTTTGGACTTCATTTAAAACAATGTGGAATAGTTTCACGGCTCACGCCAACCGGAATACCACAGCGTAATGGTGCGTCCGAACGTCGTAATTGTACTTTATTTGATATGGTGCGATCTATGATGTCTCTTACCGATTTACAACTATCGTTTTGGGTTATGCATTAGAGATAGCTGCAATCACATTTAATAAGGGCACCATCTAAATCTTTTGAGACGACGTCTTATGAACTGTGGTTTGGCAAGAAACCAAAGTTGTTGTTTCTTAAAGTTTGGGGCTGCGATGCTTATGTGAAAAAGCTTCAACCTGTTAAGTTCGAACCCAAGTCAGAGAAATGTGTCTTCATAGGATACCCAAAGGAGACTGTTGGGTACACCTTCTATCATAGATCTGAAAGGCAAGATATTCGTTGCTAAGAATGGATCCTTTCTAGAGAAGAAGTTTCTCTCGAAAGAAGTGAGTGGGAGGGAAGTGTAACTTGATGAGGTAATTGTACCTTCTCCCAAATTGGAAAGTAGTACATCACATAATCTGGTTCCAGTGATTCCTACACCAATCAGCGAGGAAGCTAATGATGATGATCATGAAATTTCAGATCAAGTTACTACTGAACCTCGTAGGTCAACCATAGTACGTTTCATACCAGAGTGGTACGGTAACCCAGTTCTGGAAGTCATGTTACTAGACCATGATGAACCTACGAACTATGAGGAAGCGATGATGAGCCCAGATTCCGCAAAATGGCTTGAGGCCATGAAATCTGAGATGGAATCCATGTATGAGAACAAAGTGTGGAATTTGGTTGACTTGCCCGATGATCGACAAGCCATTGAAAATAAATGGATCTTTAAGAGGAATACTGACGCCGATGGTAATGTTACTATCTACAAAGGTCGACTTGTTGCGAAAGGTTTTCGACAAGTTCAAGGTGTTGACTACGATGAGATTTTCTTACTCGTAGCGATGCTTAAGTCTGTCCGAATCATGTTAGCAATTGCCGCATTTTTATGAAATCTGGCAAATGGATAACAAAACTACATTCTTTAATGGATTTATTAAAGAAGAGTTGTATATGATGCAACCAGAAGGTTTTGTCAATCCTAAAGGTGCTAACAAAATGTGCAAGCTCCAGCGAACCATCTATGGATTGGTGCAAGCATCTCAGAGTTGGAATATACGCTTTGATAAGTTGATCAAAGCATATAGTTTTATACAGACTTGCGGTGAAGCATGTATTTACAAGAAAGTGAGTGGGAGCACTACAACATTTCTGATAAGTATATGTGAATGACATATTGTTGATCATAAATAATGTAGAATATTCTGGAAAGCATAAAGGAGTGTTTGAAAGGAGTTTTTCATTGAAAGACCTCGGTGAAGCTGCTTACATATTGGGCATCAAGATCTATAGAGATAGATCAAGATGCTTGATAATACTTTCGTTGAGTACATACCTTGATAAGATTTTGAAGTAGTTCAAAATGGACCAGTCAAAGAAGGAGTTCTTGCCTAATTTGTAAGGTGTGAAGTTGAGTAAGACTCAAAACCTGACCACGGCAGGAAGATATAGAGATAATGAAAGTCATTCCCTATGCCTCAGCCATAGGTTCTATAAAGTATGCCATGCTGTGTACCAAACCTGTTGTGTACCTTTCCATGAGTTTGGCAAGGAGGTACAATAGTGATCCAGAAGTAGATCACTGGACAGCGGTCAAAATTATCCTTAGTAACTGGATGACTAAGGAAATGTTTCTTGATTATGGAGGGGATAAAGAGTTCGTCGTAAAGGGTTACGCCGATGCAAGCTTTAACACTAATCCAGATGACTCTAAGTATCAATCTGGATGCGCATTGAAAGTGGGAGAAATTAGCTAGAGTAGCTCCATGCAGAGCATTGTAGACATAGATATTTGCGAAATACATACGGATCTGAATGTAACAGACCCGCTGACTAAACTTCTCTCACGAAGCAAAACATGATCACACCTTAGTACTCTTTGGGTGTTAATCACATGGCAATGTGAACTAGATTATTAACTCTAGTAAACCCTTTGGGTGTTGGTCACATGGCGATGTGAACTATGGGTGTTATTCACATAACGATGTGAATTATTGGTATTAAATCACATGGCGACGTGAACTAGATTATTAACTCTAGTGCAAGTGGGAGACGGAAGGAAATATGCCCTAGAGGCAATAATAAAGTTGTTATTTATATTTCCTTATATCATAATAAATGTTTATTATTCATGCTAGAATTGTATTAACCGGAAACTTAGTACATGTGTGAATACATAGACAAAACAGAGTGTCCCTAGTATGCCTCTACTAGACTAGCTCATTGATCCAAGATGGTTATGTTTCCTAACCATAGACATGAGTTGTCATTTGATCAACGAGATCATATCATTAGGAGAATGATGTGATGGACAAGACCCATCTGTTAGCTTAGCAATGGTCATTTAGTTTTATTGCTATTGCTTTCTTCATGACTTATACATATTCCTCTGACTATGAGATTATGCAACTCCCGAATACCAGAGGAACACCTTGTGTGCTATCAAATGTCAAAACGTAACTGGGTGATTATAAAGATGCTCTACACGTGTCTCTAAAGGTGTTCGTGGCGTTGGCATAGATCAAGAATAGGACTTGTCACTTCGAGTGTCGGAGAGGTATCTCTGGGGCCTCTCGGTAATGCACATCATAATAAGCCTTGCAAGCAAATGACTAATGAGTTAGTCACGAGATGATGTATTACGGAACGAGTAAAGAGACTTGGCAGTAACAAGATTGAACTAGGTATTGAGATACCGATGATCGAATCTCCGTCAAGTAACATACCGATGACAAAGGGAACAACGTATGTTGTTATGCGGTTCGACCGATAAAGATCTTCGTAGAATATGTAGGAGCCAATATGGGCATCCAGGTTCCGCTATTGGTTATTGACTTGAGAGATATCTCGGTCATGTCTACATAGTTCTCGAACCCGTAGGGTCCGCACGCTTAAATGTTCGTTGACAATATAATATTTAATGAGTTATGTATGTTGGTGACCGAATGTTATTCAGAGTCCCAGATGTGATCACGGACATGACGAGGAACTTCGGAATGGTCCGGAGATAAAGATCTATATATGGGATAATAGTGTTTAACCTCCAGAAGGGGTTCCAGATGTTTCCCGAAATGTTTGGGTACGAGAACACTTTATTTGGGCCAAAGGGGAAAGCCCACAAGGTTTTTGGAAAGCGCAAAAGGAAGTTTTGCGGAGTCCAGGGGCCAGATGCCAGGGTCCCTAGCGTCTGGGTCCAGACGCCGGGAACCCTGGCTTCTGGCCCTAGAGTCCGAGAAGGACTCTTGCCTTTCGGGTGAAACCGACTTTGTGGAGGCTTTTACTCCAAGTTTCGACCCCAAGGCTCAACATTAAATAGAGGGGTAGGGCTAGCACCCAAGACACATCAAGATACACCAAGCCGTGTGCCTGCAACCCCGACCCTCTAGTTTATCCTCCGTCTAGTTTCTGTAGTGCTTGGCGAAGCCCTGCAGAGATTGTTCTTCGTCAACAACCGTCACCTCGCCGTCGTGCTGCCGGAACTCATCTACTACTTCGCCCGTCTTGCTGGATCAAGAAGGCGAGGACATCATCGAGCTGAACGTGTGCTGAAAGCGGAGGTGTCGTACGTTCGGTACTAGATCGGGACGGATCGTGAAGGTGTACGACTACATCAACCGCGTTAATAAACGCTTCCGCTTTCAGTCTACGAGGGTACGTAGACATACTCTCCCCTCTCATTGCTATGCATCTAGTAGATAGATCTTGCGTGATCGTAGGAATTTTTATGAAATACTACATTTCCCCAAAAGGGATGACTGGGAGCGAACTGTTGTAAGGTAGAAGACGGGGACGAGTAGGGTGTGCGAACGGCGTGGGGTGGTGGCTTGCCCGATGGATAAATGGCTCCATGCCCCCAAAGAGTTCTCGAGTACTATCCGGGACCCACTAGATGTCATGTCTACCAGACCCATATCATAGGCCTGGCAGTATAGCTTATGCGTGTTCGCACGCCATGCCGGTGCGTGCATGTAACTTCACTTAATTCCATCAACCGTCGCGCCTCCCACGACCTTCGCGTCCCTCGCGCGGTCGCGCCCTTTGAGACTTCGGACGGCTATAAATGAGCAATTTTTTTGCGCACTCCGCATGCATGATACTCCCTTTGGTCCTTTTTACTCCGCGTAAGATTTGTGTCAAGTCAAAGTTTGCAAAGTTTGACCAAATTTATACTAAAAATATCAATATCTATAATACTAAATACATATTTTATGAAACTACATTTCATAATGAGTATAAAAATATTGATTTGACATTGTGAATGTTGATACAATTTTCTATAAGTTTGGTCAAAGTAGAGGTACATTGACTTCAGACAAAACTTATATGGACAATGCAGACTAGTTCCTCCGTCTAGGTGCGTGCCATACTGCCATGTCCTATCTAGTCATCACAACAAGGTTAGCTATTAGAGTACTACTACTACCTCCCTTCTAGTTTAAAGGTCTCGATTCAAAATTCCACCTACTCTTACCAAGATAGAGGCAGTGGAATAGTTTTTGTAGTCTGCAAGAGTACTCAATTAATGCTCTCGTTCTTCACAAAAAATGTGTTTACCAATGCATTATCGCATTGCATGCAAGCATGAACACTAGTAAATGACAAAGAATTTTACATGCATTAGTCAATATTCTATTTCGGCTACTCATAGTGGAAAGTATCATATACTAGTATCATGTGCATGATACTACTAGTGTGTGATACGGGACTACCATTATAGTGCCATGCATGACACAACGCAACTTAGGCCTCTTCCAATGCATGGGTGCTTAGATAAGGTGCTAAGTACATTAAAAGTCTTAGCAACTAGTCCTCTCAATACATTGGTCCTTAGCTTTTGTAGCTAATCTTCCCTTATGTAATTGTTTAATAATTAAACTCCTTCATGTATTGGTTGCTGTCAGTTTACATAGGTTCATGTGCTTAGCACCATTTCTTCTTGAGGTCACCATAATGCTCTCTCTTCTCTTTAGTTGCTTTGCCACATCACTTTTTTTGCCTATGTGGCATCCTTAGCACCTGTACACCTTGGAGCACTGGGAAGGGCCTTGGTATTTAACATGATACGTTATCTCTAACCCCCCCCCCTCTTCTTTAATTCTTTGCTACATCAGCATGTCTCCTACTCCTGTGTGTATGATACCAGCTAAGATACCACCACTATGGCAAGCCTTAGTCATCGCTTGTAATAATCCAGTGCACCTTGAAATCTGAACATGTGTGGTGTGTGTATGTTTTTAATGACTTGAGACTATACCTAGCCCGGCATGCAATGGTCAGTTCATTGCATGTAAGATGACTTAATATGCATCATTCCCCATACCTGCAGGAAGCCCGTTCATCTCCAAATCTTTTCCTCTCCATGTGTGAAAACAATCTACCTGTTTGACTCTCCTTCTCCCTCCGACAGTCCCACCACTCCACCCCATGTGGAAAACTATGCATGCATGACTCTCCTCCCCCCGCGCTCGTCCAATCCGTTGTGACCAACAATATTTCCACCCCTTCCCACCTCCGTAATTTACTCCAACAAATATGCCCACGTGGTTGTTATGTTAATCACACAACATATCTTACGTAGGTGTGCCATTGCTCGCTATAAATACTGCGCCTCCCAATGTATTCGGAAGAACGCTCACATTCATCGCTATCTCCTCCCCCTTCCTCTCACGTCGACCACCATGGCATCGCCCCTCCCAAGCCCTAGGCGCCCCTCTTACACCATGATACGTCTCCAATGTATCTATAATTTTTTATTGTTCCATTCTGTTATATTATCGGTTTTGGATGTTTTATATGCATTATTATGCTATTTTATTTTATTTTTTGGACTAACCTATTAACCTAGAACCCAGTGCAAGTTTCTGGTTTCTCCTTGTTTTTGAGTTTCACAGAAAAGGAATATCAAACGGAGTCCAAACGGAATGAAACTTTACGATGATTTTTCTTGGACTAGAGACACCCTGGAGACTTGAGAAACAAGTTAGAAGAGCCACGAGGTGGCCATAAGGGGTAAGGGCTCGCCCCCATCTTTGTGGCCCCTTGTGACTCCACCGACCTATTTCTTCCGCCAATATATTCACATATATTCCAGAAACCCTAGAGGAGCCATCGAAACAAATATTCCACCGCCGTAACTTTCTGTATCCGCGAGATCCCATCTGGAGGCCTTTTCTAGTACTCTGCCGGAGCGGGATTCGACCATGGAGGGCATCTACATCAACCCTATTGCCCTTCCGATGAAGCGTGAGTAGTTTACCAGAGACCTACGGGTCCATAGCTAGTAGCTAGATGGATTCTTCTCTCTCTTTGATTCTCAATAACATGTTCTCCTCGATGTTCTTGGAGATCTATCAGATGCAATCTTCTTTTGCGGTGTGTTTGCTAAGATCCGATGAATTGTGGATTTATGATCAACTTATCTATGAATCTTATTCGAGTCTTCTCTGAATTCTTATATGCATGATTTGATATCTTGGTAATTCTCTTCAAACTATCGGTTTGGTTTGGCCAACTAGATTGGTTTTTCTTGCAATGGGAGAAGTGCTTTCCTTTGGGTTCAATCTTGCGGTGCTTTCACCTAGTGATAGAAGGGAACGAGACACCTATTGTATTGTTGCCATCAAGGATAACAAGGTGGGTTTTTCATCATATTGCTTGAGTTAATTCCTCTACATCATGTTATCTTACTTAACGCATTACTCTGTTCTTTATGAACTTAATACTCTAGATGCAGGCAGGAGTTGGTCGATGTGTGGAGTAATAGTAGTAGATACAGACAGGAGTTGGTCTACTTGACACGTACGTGATGCCTATATTCATGATCATTTCCTTAGATATTTTCATAATTATGCGCTCTTCTATCAATTGCTTGGAAGTAATTTGTTCACCCATCGTAATATTTTCTATCTTGATAGAAGCCTCTAGTGAAACCTATGGCCCCTGGGTCTATTTTCCATCATATAAGTTTCCAATCTACAATATTAGTTTCCTATTTACTCTTTTTGCAATCTTTTACTTTCCAATCTATAAACCAAAACTATTTACTTTACCGTTTATCTATCTCTATCAGATCTCACTTTCGCAAGTAACCATGAAGGGATTGACAACCCCTTTATCGTGTTGGGTGCAAGTTGTTATTTGTTTCTGTAGGTATTTAGCGACTTGCGCGTTGTCTCCTACTGGATTGATACATTGGTTCTCAAATTGAGGGAAATACTTACTCTACTTTCCTGCATCACCCTTTCCTCTTCAAGGGAAAAACAAATGCAAGCTCAAGAGGTAGCAAGAAGAATTTCTGGCGCCATTGCCGGGAGATCTACGCCAAGTCAAGAGTCTAGATTTGTCTTCTTTCAACTCGCCAATCTCTAGAGTCGTTGAGATCTACGTCAAATCGGGACAGACCAAGTACCCTTCATAAAACTCTCATCTCTTGCATTTACATCATTTCCCATTCGCCTCTCATCTTCCTCTCCCCCACTTCTAAAATGATTTTTGAAAAGATTTGCCTTTTCTTCGCCCTCTCTCCGTTCGTCTTCTTCGCTTGCATTTTGTGTGCTCGTGTGTTGGATTGCTAGCCTTGTTACTATGGCTCAACCAAAAAACTCTGACCCTCGCTTTAGGAGGTTGGAAGAAATAGAAAATAATGTTAGGAGCTTCATGTCTTTCCAATCTGAGCACAATAATTTCTTTAGAAACGAGCTCAAGGAGCATAAAATTTTCATGGAATATATGAATAAAGAGCTCGATGATATGTCTAAGGAATTTTATGATCTAAAATCTCAATTTACTCATCTTGAAAATTTAGTTGGCCAAATCTCTGATAAGCAAGCCACATTAGTAAATAAGATGGACGCTAAACCAGAATGTGAAAATGATGATGAAGATCTTAAAGTGGTTAATGTGACTCCTATCGAATCTTTGTTTTCCAATATAAATCTTGATAAAGATGGGACTGGAGATAAGTCAACTTTAGTTAAAAGGCGTCCCAATGATTCAGAGTTTTTAGATCTTGATGCAAAAATTGATAAAAGTGGGATTGGAGAGGTCAAAACTTCAAGTAGCAATGAACCCACTATTTCGGATTTCAAGGAATTTAATTATGATAATTGTTCTTTAATAGATTTTATTTCCTTGTCGCAATCCATGCTGAATTCTCCTCATGCTTATAATCAAAATAAAGCTTTTACTAAACATATCGTTGATGCTATATTGCAATCTTTTGAAGAAAAGCTTGAATTGGAAGTTCCTATTCCTAGAAAACTTTATGATGAGTGGGAACCTACTAGTAAGATCAAGATTAAAGATTATGAGTGCCATGCTTTGTGTGATTTGGGTGCTAGCGTTTCTACGGTTCCAAAAACATTATGTGATGTGTTAGGTTTATGTGAATTTGATGACTGTTCTTTAAATTTGCATCTCGCGGGTTCCACTATTAAGAAACATATGGGAAGGATTAATGATGTTCTTATTGTTGAAAATACGAATTATGTGCCCATAGATTTCATTGTTCTTGATATATATTTCAATTCTACATGTCCCATTATTCTTGGTAGACCTTTCCTTGGAACGATTGGTGCAATTATTGATATAAAAGAAGGAAACATCATATTTAAATTTCCATTAAGGAAGGGCATGGAAAAATTTCCAAGAAATTAAATTAAATTTCCTTACAAATCAATTGTGAGAGGTACTTATGGATTGCATACCAAAGATGACAATACCTAGATCTCTTCGTGTTTTATGCCTAGCTAAGGGCATTAAACAATAGCGCTTGTTGGGAGGCAACCCAATTTTATTTATGTTTTTTTATTTTTGGTTCTGTTTTCTGATTTTCATACATTATTACTTCTATAATAATTGTGTTTTGGTGTTTTAATTAGTGTTTGAACCAAGTAAGACCTTTGGGATGGCTTACTGTGATCGTTGATTTGATTTTACTGAAAGACAGAAACTTTTGCGCCGAGTGCAGAAAATTCAATTATTCGCTAGAATGTGAAAACCTTCTGACATTTATAAAAAAAATTATATATATATTCCCCACGTCTTCCCAATTTTTCAGAATTTTTAGAGTTACAGAAGTATGCGAAGTTTTCAGATTGCTACGGACTGCTATGTTTTTGACAAATTCTGTTTTCTATGTGTTGTTTGCTTATTTTGATGAATCTATGGCTAGTATCGGGGGGTATGAACCATGGAAAAGTTGGAATATAGTAGATATTACACCAATATAAAATAAGAATGAGATCACAACAATACCTTGAGTGGTTATTTGCTTTGTTTTACTAACGGAGCTCATGAGTTTTTCTGTTGAGTTTTGTGTTGTGAAGTGTTAGTGTTTTGGGTAAGGATTTGCTGGATAATGGAATAAGGAGTGGAAAGAGCCTAAGCTTGGGGATTCCCAAGGCACCCCAAGGTAATATTCAAGGACAGCCAAGAGCCTAAGCTTGGGGATGCCCCGGGAAAGCATCCCTGTCGGTGTCAAAATCGGCGGATCTCGGGTAGGGGGTCCCGAACTGTGTGTCTGAGGATCGATGGTAACTAGGGACTGGGGACACGATGTTTACCCAGGTTCAGGCCCTCTCTATCGAGGTAATACTCTACTTCATGCTTGATTCATATTGATGAATATGTGGTTACAAGAGTTGATCTACCTCGAGACCGTAAGGGCTAAACCCTAGAAGTCTAGCCTATGTAATTGTGATTCTACCTCTACGGACTAAACCCTTCGGTTTATATATGCACTGGAGGGACCTAGGGTTGTACATGATCATCTTGCAGAGGATGGAAACATTACACACGGACTTTAAACTTGCCATTCTACACATATAGGAGTCATATCCGGATACGAGGGACAGTCTTCTATGGTGATCTTCATGGCCCACCAGTCCGGCCCTTAACGAGTAATCCGGCCACCCGAGGACCCCTTAATCCAGGACTCCCTCAATCCCCTCTTTCGTCTTCGTCTATCGGTAACTTGTAGCTATATTTTTATTCACCACATGATATGTGTTTTGCTTGGAGCGTCTTGTATGATATGAGTCTTTGCTTTTTAGTTTTCCACAATCATCCTTGCTGTACACACCTTTTGAGAGGGGCACACTTGAATCGTGATTTGATAGAATACTCTATGTGCTTCACTTATATCTTTTGAGCTAGGCAATTTTTCTCTAGTGCTTCACTTATATCTTTTTAGAGCACTGCGGTGGTTTTATTTTGTAGAGATTACTGAACTCTCTTGCTTCACTTATATTATTTTGAGAGTCTTTAAAACAGCATGCACTACTGGAATCTGGGTTTTTGCCATCAGCCAGCTCTTTGCCATCTGCTAGCTGATGGCAAAGAACTTCTTTGCCATCTGCTTATAAAAAACAGATGGCAAAGAACTGACAGATGGCAAAGAACATGGTTGCCATCAGCCAATTCTTTGACATCTGCCAGCAGATGGCAAATAATCTTTGCCATCTGCCAGCAGATAGCAAAGAGGTAGCCAACTCCTGTTGCCGTCAAGGGGTTAACGGCGTACCAGCCCCACCTCTTTGCCATCTGCCAGCAGATGGCAAAGAGATGGGTTATTTTTTTTCAGGTAAAAAAAACTGTGGGGTTAAACATCCCCTCCCTCTCTCCCCACCCATCCACATCTACTACCCCTATATCTCTACTCCTAATGTCTCAGTTGGTAGTCTCCGCTCACCGGTTAATTTTCGTCCCACCTATCACAATTTATTTTCGTCCTCCCTCCCACCTCAGACTTAGCCATCACAAACCGAAAAAACCTGGTGGGAAGACTACCAACTCGCACCTAGCGACACCTATCGAAAAAAGACCTACAACGGTTAACCTACGAAGAAAAAACCTACGACGGTTAACCAGCGATAAACGCCGCCGCCCGGCCCTTCTAGCCCCCGCCCCCGCCCCCCCAGCCCTAGCCGCAACCCCAACCCCATAGAGGTTGAGATCGAGCTCTGGCTCCCCGACGCGGCCGCACACTGGCGCCTCTCCTCCTTCCTTGCGCCTCGCCTGCTCCGCACCGACGCGCCCCCGCGCGGCCCCTCGCCGCCGCCACGGCCGCCCAGCGGGTTCACCTGTACGGCACCGACGACCGCGACCCCTCCCGCGCCGTCCTCATGCTCAAGCGCCGCCCGCGCATCAACGCCGGCGACAGCCGCGTTGAGGATGTCGTGGAGCCCCTCGACCCCCCCCCTCGCCCTCACCTGCGTCGACAACCTCGCCCGTCTCGGCGCGGTCAAGTCCCCCATCGTCCGGCTCGTCTCCGAACGATCCAGGCTGCCCTCGATCGTCTCGGTTGAGGACGAGAACCACGCCGAGATCCGAGAGGAGCAGCCGCCACCGAGGAGCCCTACGCCGCAGGTCCCCTTCAGGAGGACGCCAATCCCCCAGATCCACGGTTCGCGCCCTGGTTCTCAGGCAAGCTGATATTCATTCACGGTAGGGGATCTAGCCGATGGCCTCGATGAGAGGAGCTCCACGAGCGGACAGGGCGACCCCATGCCTTGGAGATTGCGACCCTCGACCCCTTGTTGTAGTGGTGCACTGGCCACATCTGTGACGAGGAGGAGGCAAGCCACAATTCATCCCCTTCCTCATCTCTTTCATGGTTGTGCGTAGGTAAACCTGATTTGTGCCCCATCTTTTACTCCAAATGAAGAAGGACAAGAGAATGTCCATGGCTCATCAGGTGGCAATGGGCGGGGCGACACGATGCCGACGAAGGTGTTCGTGGGTGGCCTGGCATGGGAGACGAGCAAGGAGGACGTGGCGGCCACTTCGAGCGCTTCGGCGAGATCCTCGAGGACGTCGTCACCGTGACAAGGGCACCAGCAGATCCAAGGGCACCAGATTCGTGAGTACCCACCCAAACTATTCTCTCTTCCCCTCATCATCGATTGATCTTCAGAAGTTAATTCAGTCCCGTTAGTTGATGTTATGTCTGAATGGATGCTTGGCAAGTTACGTTCTAGAGGCGGAGGCAGCCATCAAGGTCTGCTTGGGTCCGTATACGTGATTGACGGCCGGAGAGCCAACTGCAACCTCGACGTGCCTTGGGGTCCAGAGGTCCATGACGCCACAACCAACTGCCTTTGATGCATCCATATTCTGGTAATTAATTAGTTTGATGGTTTGATTAACTTTAAATTTACTGAATTATATGCATTATTAGTTAGTGAGAATTAAGTGCCATCGCGTCTTAGTTTGATTGTTAGTCCTTGACCATGAGCAAGAATCTGTCAATTATTTAGATGCTTTCATTAACTTGTAATTTGTTGAATTATTATTGGTTAAGCACCGTACAGGTCTAGGTCTTAATTTGACTGTAGTCATTGACCATTAGCAAGAAGCTAGGTAGGTCTGCGTGCATGCTACACACCTATGTCACTTGTTGCAAGTTAAGATCATCTGCCAACTCTCTTTTTAGAAAAAAATCTGCCAACTTAATTAATAATCATGTTGAATTGTAGACGCAGTGACCAGACACTGCAAAGTTCCTGTTTAGTTTGACACTTTTAGTAAAAGGTTTAGTGTCAATCTAGATTTGCTAGGACTAATTTGAAAACTACCGGTGTTATAGATTTGCTAGGACTAATTAATCTGCGTACATGCCTAATGCCCTGTGGTGTTTTTCACTCTCAAGATTACTCTTTTAGAAAATGTGTTTGTTTTGTTAGTGTAAACAAAATCTGATCTGATTCCAGTCTGGAAAATCTGCAAAGAGATGCTAATTCTCCATGATTATTAACTTGATGTCTGAAATCTTAATTTCGTCTTTCCTATTGCAGGTTCATTCCAGCTTAGTGTGGTAATCTGCAGCAATCAACTTAACAAATCTTAAATGAGGTATGTGTTCTAAATTTTCGGTGGTGCTTTTTTTTGTGACTAGACCAAATCTAAATTGAAGTATGCATTCTGAATTTTGTTCATATGACTAGATGCATATGAATTGAAGCTCCGTCATTCTTTCTAAGGTGATAGTGGTCGCAACCAGTTAAGATTAGGGTCTATAAAGGAACTATGAAAAATATGTGAACTGCTGGCAATGTCGATGTAAACACGGGCATTTAACCAGCAAATTTCAATTTAACTATAACTATCTGTTGACACAAGCCTAAAAAAGAGTTGAATTGATTTGTAAGCAATTCTTCTTGAGATAGAGACTTTCTGGGTAGTTTGCTACAAGTATATAACCTAAAACTTCAGTTCGAGATATACAACTGACAATCTAAGATCACTACGACAATCTAGATAGGTTACCAAAATTTCTTAGGCGGTGAGACTTATGCAAGTAGCTAAGACTACAAATAGATGAGGATTGGCCATGATTAGCAGCACCACATCAGGAGGGCATTCATCCTGGAAGTGTGGTCGGGGCCGACTAGGGATGGTTATTTTTTGTGTGGGTAAGGGATGATTGAACACAGTTGAGTGTCTTCTCAACTTGGTGTTGCGTCTAATGTGTTGGACACTGATCCAAGTTTGCGGCAAGCTGAGATGCATCTTTGAAAATCTCTTCAGAGGTCTTAATTACTCCAAGCCTATGCAGAATGCCTACATATGCCACTTGAACTTTGGATGGGCAGACTGATGTATTGTTGGGCTGGGATGAAGTTACATATAGTGTGTTTGGTCAACAAGAAGAAATGCAAACGAAAACACAATTACATTACATTTTTAATGTATATGGTATGAAGAAAAAACGGAACTTGTTTTACTAATTGGAGTGTAATGTAATCGACTACACTACAGAACTCAGCACGCGTTGATTAACCAAAAAGATAAGGAGTGGCCCCATATGCCCCCTGAAGGGCTGTCTCTACTATGCCGATGGAGACCTTGAGGTCAATGGCGTGTCGGTGGAGACATGGCAGAGTTGACCGTCTCGTCATCCCTACCGTGGCTACAGGATGGCTCCGCCGGGTTTGTGATTTTTATGGGATAAACATGAACGTAGCAATTGCATCAATAGATTATTTTGGTCCTTTGGTTCCGAATACCCATATTTAGTTGGACAACTGTAAATTCAGACTATACTGCTTATCTGCAGTATAACGCTTTGACTCCGAACTCTTGATTTTCTGCCAAGTAACACTAAATTATCGCATGTATAATGGTCCAAAATTATAGGTGCAGTACTACTTCAGCGACGAGGATCTTATGATGGATGAGTGCATGTTCAAATTTGTGAAGAGGAATAAGGATGGCTTTGGTAAGTACTGAGCCATTGTTTTAGGACATACATGTACATAATATGGACCGAGATGGAGTGGAATGTTAAATATGTGCATACCATGTCTCGATTGAGCAATCTGTTTACTGATGGCAAAGATGTCTTGAGTGAGCATAGAAGAACACAAATCTGTTCAAAGTAACAGAATGGATTAGTTACTTAGCAGACCAGCTGTGTTTCTGGAGTTACCTTTTTTGCTCTGTCAAATTGTAAGATAATGTATCATCTCAAACCGAGAGGTGTAAATGATCATGTCATCTAATAATGGTATCAATGTTTGGCTCTATTTCGCGACTAGAATTTTCTCTTGCAAAAACTTACTAGCGATGGTACATCAGAATTGACAAACTCAACAGGGTTTAAGCAGGTGGTACTAAACAGTACTCCTAGAAATTTAGAATGCCTAGGTAGTCTGATGTTCCAATGTTCATCACTTCTGGGAATACTTTCATAGGACTAAATGAATAACAGAGCCCTTTGTGCTCTATATGATTTACCAAGGGCCTATTTGGAAGACAGTGTTTTGTCTAGGAGTTTAATTTGTAAGTTAGGACAAAGATGATTCAGTGATGAAACTACACTTGCTAATTCAATGTATAGATCCTACTCAATGTACACATTGACATTCTTAGTAGCAATTTAATATGTCCTATCATTTTGACCTCGAAACAGTAGGGGAGCCCACTAAGGTATTTCAATATGACCTATCTCATTCGCCGCTACTTCTGTCGAAGATTATTTGAAATGATCTGGCAGTGGCCCTCTTCAAGTCCTACTTTGGTGGAACTATTGATGAAGATGCTTTTAGGAATAACTTGGTGTTAATATACGAACTTCTTGATGGTAAGGGCACATCCAATTTTGGACTTTGCTTGCTGCTTCAATTTCCACCATGGATTGTTTTTTTGTTTGCAATAATGACGTTGTGCAGCAGTACAGAGATTATGGACTTCAGTTATCCTTAGAATCTCTCACCTAAAATTTTGAAGTTATGCATAACCTAGGAACGCGTACGGTCGCCATTTTCCTCCAAGGTAAAAAATATATGAAAAATGAAGTCTGTTGTATACAAAAAATAATTATGTATGTTCCTATTTATTTTCTAGGTAAGTAACTAAATCATATTTCATTTTCTCTGTAATGACAGCCTTCAGATAAGCATGTTCTAAATGCGACCCTGCAAGTTACCGGTGTTGTTGGTTGCAGAAGAGATGGTCTTGTGTACAAGAAGAATGAAATATTTGAACTAAATTCTAGGGAGGCTTCAGCTGTATTTGGAAAAGAACATAGCACCAACATTTATAATGGTCCTAGGTTCCTATCAGAGCGGGGGCTACTAGCAATGCCATCATGTTGCATACATTTTTAAATGCATCTCAATTCTAATACAGGCTGTACATGTACCAGAATTCCAGTTAGAGCAATGGCCCATACTTTCCTCTGTGTTTGTTTCTCTGTTGTCCTTAATGTCATCTCATTTTTACTTTCTGTTCTTCTCGCATGTTAGGTTTTTCTAGGACATTGTTGAGAATGTAGACCTTATGTCTTCTAAAGTGATTTTATGGACATCCTATTTTTTTATTTGGGATGTCTTTCTCCTATCGAGTGTCATGGCTCTTGGCATTCTTATATTCGGCATGAAAATATATTCATAGATTTTTCAGGCTCTTGCCATTATTATATTCATAGCTTTTTCAGCGTGCGCTCAAACAATGCTAACGAGTGGTGTTGCAGGCTGCTATTGAGGCAGAGAGAGCGAAGACCCAGACTGCTTTTGAGGAGAGGGACCGGCAGTTGGCAGAGAGGGACCGGCAGGCGACGGAGAGGGAGAGGGAGAATGAGGAGAGGACGGCTAGGCTGTTGGAGGAGGAGAGGAACCGGAACGACTCGGCTAACCGGGCCATGTACGATCTCTTCGTGCTAAGTTTCTTCTACATATTAGCTAAATCATGCACACAATGTTCCTTTCATTAGTAACTAATATGACTGACTCGTCAAAACCAAATGTGCCGTCCATGTGCGAGAAGAACGGCCAGACCCCTCCGTCGATGCCAGTCATTGCTCCGGCGGGCACGGTGAGTTTCATTTGAACGGTCATTAGTTACTAGTCTTTACATTTGAGTTGCATCATGCTAATGACACATTGGAAATAATCTTTCGTGCAACGTAACTCCCGACAAGCATCGACCGATCCTTCTCCGTCTGCCACTGGCGTGACCGGTCCTACACCTACACCTACACCTCCGTGATGACGGTAAGTTTCCCAAGTGTTTTGCTTAATAGAGTTTTGTTGTGATGCCATGTTGTATCTACACATATCGTGCATAATGTGTGTATGTTTGAAATGCATTGTATTTGTGGGATCTGACATCTAGTCGTGTGCCTTTGGTAGCCTTCCATACAGGGAAATGCCTCCTAGTGCTTCCACTGAGCCATGGTAGTTCACTACTGCTCCGGAACACATGGACTGACCGGCATGTGTCCTTCTTTGCTCCTGTGTCTGTCCCTACGGGGAAATGTCACGCGGTGTATCACCGAAGTCCTTGTAGCTTGCTACGACTTGGTTGCACTCGCTGATGACCGACACGTGCATTGCTGGGTCATGAATGCCTGTCCCTGTACGTTTGTGCCACCTTGGTTCTATGACTAGTCATGTTGGCCCGGGTTCTCTGCCATAATGACCTTACTTAGCTCCAAAATGACCTATTTTATAGATATAAGTTGCATCATAATAATCTTCACATTTTAGTTGCATCATAATAATCTTCTTCTTCTAGTCTTCTTCTTCTAACTTTCTTCTTTCCCATTTTACATATTTGCTTAAGATCACGGAAGCTTGGGTTGATGGAGTGCTTGTATTTAGTTTTTGTTTTGACCTTGTGAAACTTGCTACCTATGGATGAAACTGTGTAATATTGATGAAACTATGTATATGTACGGATGAAACTTGCTACTATTGGTAACATGTGTTGGATATATATGTGTTCATGACTATTGGTAATATGTGTTGAATATGCTATATTGGTCATATAAATATATTTGTGTTTGATTTTCTGTGAAAATGAATTGATATAAGAAAAACAAAATTAAATGGGGCAATATAGACACTTTGCCATCAGCTGGCAGATGGCAAAGAAACCATGTGTCATCCAGAGAAAAAAATTGGACTGGCCTATTTGGGCTCTTTGCCATCTGCCAGCAGATGGCAAAGTTCTTTGCCATCAGCTGGCAGATGGCAAAGTATGTAGCCTTTGCCATCTGCTGGCAGATGGCAAAGAGCCTGCAGCCTTTGCCATCAGCCAACAGATGGCAAAGAGCCTGCAGCCTTTGCCATCTGCTGGCTGATGGCAAAGTATGCCGTTATCCTTCTAACGGGGCTAACCCCGTTAAGAGGCTTTGCCATCTGCCAGCTGATGGAAAATGCACAGGCTCTTTGCCATCAGCCAGTAGATGGCAAAGAAGCCTTTGCCCACTGGAATTCAGACAAACTGTTTGCCATCTGCTGGCTGATGGCAAAGCCTTTGCCATCCGCCGACCATGCATTTGCCATCTGCCATGGCAGATGGCAAAGTGCCAGATTCCAGTAGTGGTGCGGGTTTCTTGATTGATGTGGTTTTCGATTGATTTGTGAAGTGCAAGGAAGGGCACCTGGCCTGCGCGGACTGCCGCGGCGAGCGCCCAAGGAATCAGCGGCAGTGCCAGAAGTGCGAGCGCGGCGGCAGCTTCGACGTGCGCAACATGCTGATGGACACCATCCTCTCCTCGCCGAGGGTTGAGTGCTCGCACGAAGGCTGTGGGCTCTACGTCACTTACCTGAAGCTCGCTGATCACCAGAGTGTGTGTCCGCTCGCGCCCTGCAAGTGCCCCGTCCTGGCTGCGGCTACGAAAGCCCACCGTCGGTGCTCCCCCGCACCACATCAGCACCGTGCACCCCATGCTCGTGCACATGATCCAGTACAGCAAGGTGCTCCAGCTGCAGGTGCCGGTGTTGGAGCCGCGACGCTTGTTGCTCGCGGAGGAGGACGGCCGCACGTTTTTCATGGTCGGCGGGGCGCTCGACATCGGCGCGCTTGAGGTAGTCATGTATTCAGGGGTCCTCAGGCATCCGGGTCGTTGAAGCTGGGCCGTACTGATGAGCCGCATAAAGAAGAAGCAGAAGACCCTCCCCCATATTTGGTCAGGAATCTTATGTGCATAGAAAGGCAAGTGTAGAGTCCGGATGTATCAATTACTTCCTCCCCAAGTCACCCTTGTAACCCTAGGTCCCCTCTGGCGTGTATATAAGCCGAGGGGTTTAGTCTATAGAGGGGATCATCGTCATAATATCTTCATAAGCTAGGCTTTAGGGTTTAGCAATTACGATCTCGAGGTACATCAACTCTTATACTCATATTCATCCATATTAATCTAGCAAGAAGTAGGGTATTACCTCGATTGAGACGGCCTGAACCTGGGTAAACATCGGGTCCCCAGCCTCCTGTTACCATTGATCCTCTAAATGCATAGCATGGGCCCACCTACCCGAGATCTGCCGGTTTTGACACCGACAATGGTGCTTTCATTGAGAGCTCCGTTGTGCGCTCGCGATGAGCGATCGATGGCTCGTCTCGTCATCGACGACGGGATCACCCTCGGAAACAACTTGGCTATCGACTAGGTTCTCCAACTTGGCGGGTTTGATGTATGTGCCCGCATGGCCTCTGGGCCGGCCGCACTCCCTGAGGCCATCGAGCATCACCTTTACGCCGATTTCGTCCAACCCGATGACGCGACCTTGGCAGAACTCTCGCCCTTAAATGAGTTGCTGGATCGCATCGCCGCCCTGGGGCTTTCATCACCAGAAGAGCAGATCGGATCTAAATCCGGCTGCGGTGAGGTCGATCCTTCCCCGACCACTCACCTAGTGGCAGCAGTTGAGGACGGAGCCGAACAGACTACCCCTCTCGAGTCGAAGGCCGCACAGCTCGGATCTCCGAACCCATCGAGCCGAATACGCCCCTTCTGGTAGGCACTTTGTGTTTCGTGAGCTCTAGGATTAGCGTCGGGCCTGGGGAACGATTAGACCCTGTCAAGTCCGGATCACCCACATCGGAGGTTGTCAAAACTCTGAATACCAATTTGGGTCGGGATTCAAAATTACCAACACCCACCCACCCTGGGAAAAACTCTCCAAGCAAATCTGGACTCCCGGACATAGATGATCTTGCGAACATACAATAGTAGCCCAAGGAAACGATCAACCACTTCTGGGCCAGATTCCTACTTGTTAAAAACAAGATCAGGGACTGCTGTGACGACCAAGCGGTTTCCATATTTAACCGCAATTGCAGGGATGAGGGCATATCGAACGCCCTCAACCGACGTCGTGTTCTGAGTTTCACAGACCTATCGCAGTTAGTACGGAAGTACTGCGCAATGGAAAATACTTGGAAAGCCCAGAGTACACCTCTTGAACAGTCCATATTCGGACAGTACACTACCAAGGCGAAACAGCCATACCCTAGTAGGTCATCCGATAGCATGCCTATTGGCAAGAAGAACAAACCTTTTCTAAGGCACAGGTCCGTACTGGACAAACTACTCGATACACCTTGCCAAATACACACAACCCCGGATAATGTCCCAAACCATTGCGTTAGAGCATGTTGGGTACTCCGACAGGTAGGAAGGAGCGGTATGGCAATTCTCGCCAACACCGTATCAAGGGAGAAGGACATCGATGTCTTCACTGTCTTCGAGACGTTCTCCTCAAATAATCGCCGCAAGAGAGCAAATCGCAAACTTGCTGAGGTTTACCAAATTAGCTCTGCAAGCCCAGGGAGCGACATGGCAATTAGTTTTTCTGCCGAAGACGCACCTCGAGTCCGGCTGATCCGAGCATCAGCATCTCTTGTACTAGAACCAATAGTGGACGGCTTCCGCCTCACTAAAGTACTTATGGACGGAGGAAGCGGACTAAACCTCATATATGAGGAAACGCTTGCAAAAATGCAGGTCGAGAAATCCCGCATTGAGCACACCAACACAACTTTTAGAGGAATTATACCAAGCCGCGAGTCCCGGTGTTCGGGAAGCATTAAGCTCGACGTAGTATTCGGCACGCCCGATAACTACAGATCGGAGGAACTACTCTTCCATATTGTGCCCTTTTATAGCGGATACCACGCCCTTCTGCTACTTCTCGAGCTTGCGTTGTATTCCCTCGAAGAGGAAAGGGAGATGTAGCACAGTAGCGTAAGTATTTCCCTCAGTTTTTGAGAACCAAGGTATCAATCCAGTAGGAGACCACGCGCGAGTCCCTCGCACCTGCACAAACAAATAAGAACTTCGCAGCCAATGCGATAAGGGGTTGTCAATCCCTTTACGCTCACTTACGAAAGTGAGATCTGATAGAGATGATAGTTTATATTTTTGGTATTTTTGGTTTATAAGAACAACAAGTAAAAGCGATAAAAGTAAAGTGGATGCAGATTGATATGTTGAGAATAGACCCGGGGGCCATAGTGCTCTCTAGTGGCTTCTCTCATGATAGCGATATTCTACGGCGGGTAAACAAATTACTGTCAAGCAATTGATAGAAAAGCGAATAAATATGAGACTATCTAGGCATGATCATTGTATATAGGCATCACTTCCGAGACAAGTAGACCGACTCCTGCCTACATCTACTACTATTACTCCACACATCGATCGCTATCCAGCATGCATCTAGTGTATTGAGTTCATACGAACAGAGTAACGCATTAAGCAAGATGACATGATGTAGAGGGATACACTCAAGCAATATGATATAAACCCCATCTTTTTATCCTCGATGGCAACAATACAATACGTGCCTTGCTGGCCCTACTGTCACTGGGAAAGGACACCGCAAGATTGAACCCAAAGCCAAGCACTTTTCCCATTGCAAGAACTATAGATCTAGTAGGCCAAACCAAACCAATAATTCGAAGAGACTTGCAAGGATATTATGAGCACACATAAAGAGTTCAGAGAAGAACAAAATATTTCTCATAGATAATCTTGATCATAAACTCACAATTCATCGGATCTCGACAAACACACCACAAAAAGAGATTACATCGTATAGATCTCCTCGAAGACCAAGGAGAACTTTGTATTGAGATCCAGAGAGAGAGAAGAAGCCATCTAGATACTTGCTATGGACCCGAAGGTCTGTGGTAAACTACTCACAACTCATGGTGAGGGCAATGATGATGATGATGAAGAACTCCGTGATGGATCCCCCTCCGGTGGAGCTCCGGAACAGGCTCCAAGATGGGATCTCACGGGAATAGATGGTTACGGTGGTGGAGTTAGGGTTTTCTCTCTGTTGTCGAAGGTTTCGGGGTATGTATACTTATATAGGAAGAAGGAGGACACCGGGGGGTGCTCGGGGCCCCACGAGGCAGGGGGCGCGCCCTGGGAAGGGGGCGCGCCCCCACCCTCGTGGGCAGCCCCTTGATCCCCTGACGTGGTTCTCAAGTCCCTTGTGCGAGATTTTCTCCAAAATATCTCTCGCGAAGGTTTCATTCCGTTTGGACTCCGTTTGATATTCTTTTTCTGCAAAACCCTGAAACAGGCAAAAACAACAATCTGGACTGAGCCTTTGGGTTAGTAGGTTAGTCCCAAAAATGATATAAAGTGTATGATAAACCCATTAAACATCCAAGACTTCATAAATAATAGCATGGAACAATAAAAAATTATAGATATGTTGGAGACGTATCACCTTCTAGGACAGGACGCTTTCTCACGCTTTCAAGCTATACCCCATTACGGGTACATGAAGCTTAAAATGCCAGGGCCCAATGGAGTGAGCACATTAACAATTGATCCGGATAAAGCACTCTGCGCCGAAAACAAGACGACATCCTTAGCCTTAGAGGCACTATCCGAAGCCCTCGCGGCTGAAGAATTAACTACCCTATGATCAAAGGTAGATAAGGACGACGTGATCCTCGCCAAAAGATCAAATTCTACCTCCTTCAAGCCAGCAGATGAAATCATCAAATTTCAAGTGCACCCAACGGACGCTAATAAGACAGCATCCATCGAGGCGCAGCTGGATCCGGCGGTGGACAGCGTGTTACGTGCCTTCCTTCGAGAAAATTGGGAAATATTCGCCTGGCACCCTTCAGATATGCCAGGAACCCCACGTAGGCTGGCCGAACACAACCTCAACATTATCAAAGGATTCAAACGGGTCAAGCAGTCACTGCGACGATTTTCCGAACCCGAAAGACAAGCAATGGGAGAAGAGTTGGCCAAACTATTGGTAGCCGGATTCATCAGAGAAATTAAACATCCAGATTGGCTAGCCAACCTAGTCATGGTACCAAAGAAGGATAAATCCTGGCGCCTCTGCGTCAGCTTCACAGACCTGAATAAAGCATGTCCAAAGGATCCCTTTCCTTCACCCCGCATTGATGAAATCATTGATGCAAGTGCCGGACATGACTCATTGTGCTTCCTTGATGCTTATTCCGGATACCATCAGAGAAAGATGAAGGAATCCGATCAGGCCGCAACGTCATTTATTGCCCCGTACGGCCCTTTTTGCTTCAACACTATGCCCTTTGGACTCAAAAACGCTGGCGCCACATATCAACGCATGATTCAAACATGCTTTAAAAAGCAAATTGGCAAAATAGAGGAGGCATATGTTGACGACGTAGTCGTGAAGACCAAACACGTCGAGACTTTGGAGGAAGATCTCCGCCTTACGTTTGCCAACCTACGAGAATATGACATAAGGCTCAATCCGAAAAAATGTGTCTTCGCCGTTCCAGCCGGAAATCTATTAGGGTTCATCGTATCCCATAGAGGAATCGAAGCTAACCCAGCAAAAATCTAGGCCTTGTCAGAACTCAAAATACCAACCGACCTCAAGCAAGTGCAAAAACTAGCAGGCTGCGTAGCGGCTTTAAGACGCTTCATCTCCTGATTAGGAGAAAAAACATTACCACTTTATAAATTGCTACGATGCACTGACAACTTCAAATGGATGGAAGCGGCCTCAACCGGATTGGAAGAACTAAAAGCTCTACTAGCGAGCAACCCAATCCTAGCTGCCCCTGGTGTTGGCGAACCAATGCTGCTGTATATATCAACCACTCACCAGGTAGTGAGTGCCGTGCTCGTTGTCGAACGAGCCGAAGAGGGACATAAATTCCCTGTCCAAAAGCCCATATACTATGTATCCGAGGTTCTAACACCATGCAAATCACGATACCCCCACTATCAGAAAATTGCCTATGCGGTCTTCATGTCATCTCGGAACGACGACACTACTTTCAAAAGTGTTCGATCACAGTGGTATCCGACGTACCACTCAACGATATTATCAACAATAAAAACGCCACAGGATGCATAGCCAAATGGGCCATTGAGCTCTTACCGTTCGAAATATCCTATAAACCACGCCTGACTATTAAATCCCAGGTGTTGGCTGACTTTGTCGCAGAATGGACTGAAGCCGAACTCCCTACAGAGTACAGCTCATATTCCCACTCGACAATGTACTTCGATGGTTCCAAAATGCTAGCCGGATTGGGGCCTGGTGTAATATTGATATTCCCAACTGGGGATACAGTCCAGTACGTCCTACAGATTATGTATACGGAATCGAATAATGCGGTCGAGTATAAGGCCCTATTACATGGTCTCCGCCTAGCTGTATCCATGGGCATACAACGCCTCGAGGTACGCGGAGACTCAAACCTCGCTATCCCTCAAATTAATGGAGATTCTGATGCGAAGGATTCCAAAATGGCAGCTTATCGCAATGCCATATTAAGAATGTCGGCTCGATTTGAGGGGTTGGAATTCCATCACGTAGCCCGGGATAATAACCAGGCCGCTGACGTACTCGCTCGCATGCGAGCTAAATGTGACCCCGTCCCACCTAACACATTTCTGGAAAGGCTATTTAAGCCATCAGTATATGGCAGGACGCGAGCAGCGATACGAATTCGGATCCGAACAGACCCCCGGCCGAACTCAATCAAGATGTCATCGAAGACTCAAACGTGGAGATAACTCCCTTGGCTCATGAAATCATGGCTGTCATAGCCCCCTGGACAGAGCCCTTCCTTGCTTGCCTTAAAAGACAGGAACTCCCCGATGACCAAAATGAGGCCTGCCGCATAGTGCGGCACTCTAAAGCCTACAAAGTTCACGAAGTTGAACTATATAAGAAAAGCACAACTGGTATTCTCCAAAGGTGCATCTCCAAAGAGGAGGGAAGGCAAATTCTAACTGGAATACACGCTGGAATGGGTGGCCACCACGCCGCAGCACGGGCACTCATAGGCAAAGCTTTTCGAGCTGGCTTTTACTGGCCTACTGCCTGAGCAGATGCCCAAACCTTAGTCCAACACTGCGTTGGCTGCCAGCTCTTTGCAAATCGAAGCCTGATACGTCTCCAACGTATCTATAATTTTTTTATTGTTCCATGCTATTATTTATGAAGTCTTGGATGTTTAATGGGCTTTATCACTCACTTTTATATTATTTTTGGGACTAACCTACTAACCCAAAGGCCCAGTCTAGATTCCTGTTTTTGCCTGTTTTAGGGTTTTGCAGAAAGGAATATCAAACGGAGTCCAAACGAAATGAAACCTTCGCGAGAGATAATTTTGGAGAAAATCACACACGCGGAGCTTGAGAACCACGTCAGGGGATCGAGGGCTGGCCCACGAGGGTGGGGGCGCGCCCCCCTTCCCAGGGCGCGCCCCCTGCCTCGTGGCCCCCTCGAGCATCCCTCGATGCCCTCCTTCTTCCGATATAAGTCTACGTAGCCCAGAAACTCCATGAACAGAGAGAAAACCCTAATTCCACCGTCATACCTTTTGTTCCCGTCCAGATCCCATCTTGGAGCCTGTTCCGGAGCTCCACCGGAGGGGGGTCCATCATGGAGTTCTTCATCATCATCATCATCGCCCTCACCATGACTTGTGATTAGTTTACCATAGACCTTTGGGTCCATAGCTAGTATCTAGATGGCTTCCTCTTTCTCTCTGGATCTCAATACAAAGTTCTTCTCGGTCTTCGTGGAGATCTATTCGATGTAATCTCTTTTTGCGGCTTGTTTGTCGAGATCCGATGAATTGTGAGTTTATGATTAAGGTTATCTATGAAAGATATTTGGTTCTTCTCTGTTATGTGTGCCCATAATATCCTTACAAGTCTCTTCGAATTATTGGTTTGGTTTGGCCTACTAGATCTATAGTTCTTGCAATGGGAGAAGTGCTTTGCTTTGGGTTCAATCTTGCGGTGTCCTTTCCCAGTGACAGTAGGGGCAGCAAGGCACGTATTGTATTGTTGCCATCGAGGATAAAAAGATAGGGTTTATATCATATTGCTTGAGTTTATCCCTCTACATCATGTCATCTTGCTTAAGGCGTTACTATATCCTTATGAGCTCAATACACTAGATGCATGCTGGATAGCTGTCGATATGTGGAGTAATAGTAGTAGATGCAAAATCATTTCGATCTACTTGTCTCAGACGTCATGCCTATATACAATCATCATGCCTAGATAGTCTCATAATTATTCGCTTTTCTATCAATTGCTCGATAGTAATTTGTTTACCCGCCATAGAATATCGCTATCATGCGAGAAGCCACTAGAGAAAACTATGGCCCCCGTGTCTATTCTCAACATATCAATCTACATCCACATTACTTTTACCGCTTTTATTTGCTATTCTTATAAACTAAAAATACCAAAAATATAAACTATCATCTCTATCAGATCTCACTTTCGTAAGTGACCGTAAAGGGATTGACAACCCCATATCGCGTTGGCTGCGAAGTTTTTATTTTTTTGTGCAGGTGCGAGTGACTCGCGCGTGGTCTCCTACTGGATTGATACCTTGGTTCTCAAAAACTGAGGGAAATACTTACGCTACTGTGTTGCATCTCCCTTTCCTCTTCGAGGGAATACAACGCAAGCTCAAGAAGTAGCAAGAAGAATTTCTGGGCCGTTGCCGGGGAGGCTTACGCAAAAGTCATATACCAAGCACCTATCACAAACCCTTATCCTTCGCATTTCATTTTTTGCCTCTCGTTTTCCTCTCCCCCACTTCACCCTTGCCATTTTATTTGCCCTTCTTCAGCCGTGTGTTTATCATTCGCTTGCTTCTTGTTTGGTTGTGTGTGTTGGATTGCTTGCTTGTCATTATGGCTCAGAGCAATACCAAATTGTGTGACTTCTCCAATACCAACAACAATGATTTTATTAGCACTCCGATTGCTCCTATTACCGATGTTGAATCTTGTGAGATCAATGATGCTTTGTTGAGTCTTGTCATGAAAGATCAATTCTCCGGCCTTCCTAGTGAAGATGCCGCTATCCATCTAAACAACTTTGTTGATTTGTGTGATATGCAAAAGAAAAGGGATACGGATAACGATATTGTTAAATTGAAGTTATTTCCGTTTTCACTTAGAGATCATGCTAAAACTTGGTTTTCCTCTTTGCTAGAAATAGTATTGATTCGTGGAATAAGTGCAAAGATGCTTTTATCTCTAAGTATTTCCCTCCTGCTAAGATCAACTCTCTTAGAAACGATATTATGAATTTTAAGCAACTAGATCATGAGCATGTTGCAAGCTTGGGAGAGAATGAAATTGATGATATGTAATTGCCCTACACATGGTTTGAATCTATGGATGATTATTCAGAATGTTTATGCTGGCTTGAATTTTGCTTCTAGAAATCTTTTAGACTCGTCCGCGGGAGGCACTTTCATGGAAACCACCTTAGGAGAAGCTACCAAACTCCTAGATAATATTATGGTTAATTATTCTCAATGGCACACCAAAATATCTACTAGTAAAAAAGTGCATGCTATCGAAGAAATTAGTGTTTTGAGTGGAAAGATGGATGAACTTATGAAATTATTTGTTGCTAAGAGTGTTTCTTCTGATCCTAATGATATGCCTTTGTCCACATTTATTGAGAATAACAATGAATCTATGGATGTGAATTTTGTAGGTAGGAATAATTTTAGTAATAATGCTTATAGAGGTAATTTTAATCCTAGGCCTTTTCCTAGTAATTCCTCTAATAATTATGGCAATTCCTACAACAACTTTTATGGAAAGATGCCTTCTAAATTTGAAACTAGTGTTAAGGAGTTTATGATCTCGCAAAAGAATTTCAATGCTTTGCTTGAAGAGAAATTGCTTAAGGTTGATGAATTGGCTAGAAGTGTGGATAGAATTACTCTTGATGTTGATTCTTTGAAACTTATATCTATCCCACCTAAGCATGATATCAATGAGTCTCTCAAAGCCATGAGAATTTCCATTGATGAATGCAAAGAAAGAACCGCTAGAATGCGTGCTAAAAGAGATGATTATATTAAATCTTGTTCTTCTAGTTATCATGAAAATAAAGATGAAGATCTGAAAGTTATTGATGTGTCTCCTATTAGATCCTTGTTTTCTAGTATAAATCTTGATTAAGATAGGATTGGAGATGATTTTTCTTTAAGGTGTCCCAATGATTCGGAGTTTTTAGATCTTGATGCTAAAATTGCTAAAAGTGGGAGTGAAGATATTAAAACTTTGCATAGTGATGAACCCACTACTTTGGCTTTCAAGGGATTAAATTATGACAATTGCTCTTTGATTGATTGTATTTCCTTGTTGCAATCCGTGCTAAATTCTCCGCATGCTTATAGTCAAAATAAAGCTTTCACCAAACACATAGTTGATGCTTTGATGCAATCTTATGAAGAAAAACTTGAGTTGGAAGTTTCTATCCCTATAAAGCTTTATGATGAATGGGAACCTACTATCAAAATAAAAATAAAAGATCATGAATGCTATGCTTTGTGTGATTTGGGTGCTAGTGTCTCCACTATCCCAAAAACTTTGTGTGATTTGCTAGGGTTCCATGAGCTTGATGATTGTTCTTTAAATTTGCATCTTGCGGATTCCACTATTAAGAAACCTATGGGAAGAATTAATGATGTTCTTATTATTGCCAATAGGAATTATGTGCCCATAGATTTCATTGTTCTTGATATAGATTGCAATCCTTCATGTCCTATTATTCTTGGTAGACCTTTCCTTAGAACGATTGGTGCAATTATTGATATGAAGGAAAGAAATATTAGATTCCAATTTCCGTTAAGGAAAGGCATGGAACACTTTCCTAGAAAGAAAGTCAAATTACCATATGAATCTATCATGAGAGCCACTTATGGATTGCCTTCCAAGGATGGCAATACCTAGATTTATCTTGTATCGTGCCTAGCTAGGGGCGTAAAACGATAGCGCTTGTTGGGAGGCAACCCAATTTTATGTTTTTTGTTTTTGTTGCTGTTAGGGAATAAATATTGCATCTATCCTATGATTAGATGTGGTTTCATGTTTTGTTTAGTATTTATGCCAAGTAGATCCTTTGGGAAGACTTGTGTGAAGTTTATGTGATCTTGCTGTGAAAAACAGAATCGTTAGCGCTCGCTAAAGTAGTCTTCAGATTTTACTGGAGCGTGCTTTTTAGTTGATTCTTTCTGCAGATGATTGGTAGAAAAATTCCACAAATTTAATAATTTAGTTTTAATTGTTTGGAGTTCCATAAGTAGGCGAAACCTGCAGATTACTAGAGACTGTTTTGTTTTTGACAGATTCTGTTTTTCGTGTGTTGTTTGCTTATTTCGATGCATCTATGAGTGGTATTGGAGGATATGAACCATAGAGAAGTTTTAATACAGTAGGTTTAACACCAATATAAACAAAGAATGAATTCATTGCTGCACCTTTAAGTAGTGGTTTGCTTTCTTATACTAACGGAGCTCACGAGAATTTTTGTCTAAGTTTTGTGTTGTGAAGTTTTCAAGTTTTAAGTATTGCTTTGATGGACTATGGAACAAAGAGTAGCAAAGGCTTAAGCTTGGGGATGCCCATGGCACCCCAAGTAAAATTCAAGGACAATCAAAAGCCTAAGCTATGCCCCGGGAAGGCATCCCCTCTTTCGTCTTCATCCATCGGTAACTATACTTGGAGCTATATTTTTATTCGCAACATGATATGTGTTTTGCTTGGAGCGTCTTGTATAATTTGAGTCTTTGCTTGTTAGTTTGCCACAATCATCCTTGCTGGACACACCTATTTGAGAGAGTTAAATATGGCCTAGAAATTGTTAGAACACTCTATGTGCTTCACTTATATCTTTTGAGTTGAATAGTTTTTGCTCTAGTGCTTCACTTATATCTTTTACAGCACGGTGGTGGTAATATCTTGTAGAAATTGTTGAATTCTAATGCTTCACTTATATCCTTTTGAGAGTCTATTAAAACAGCATGGTAATGTGTTTAGGCTAAAGAAACTAGTCTTCACATGATAAACATCCAATGTCAATGTAGTAAAAAAAATCACACCAAGTGCATTGAATAGAATGAGATGTTGGATGCTTGATAATTGTTTTGAGACATGAGGATAGTGATATTAGAGTCATGCTAGTGGAGTTATTATGAAATTGAGAAATACTTGTGTTAAGGTTAGTGATTCCCGTATCATGCATGTATGGTGAACCGCTATGTGACGAAGTTAGAGCATGAGGTATTTGTAGAGCGCCAACCTTTGTGTGGAGGTCGGGGGCGCGCGATGGTTAAATCCTACCAACCTCCCCCCCTATGAGCATGCGTTGATTGCTTTGTTTTGTTGACTCGTAGATTTTTGCAATAAGTATATGAGTTCTTATGACTAATGTTGAGTCCATGGATTATACGCACTCTCATCCTTCCGCCATTGCTAGCCTCTCTTGTACCGCGCAACTTTCGCCGGTACCATAAACCCACTATATATCCTTCCTCAAAACAGCCACCATATTGTTCCTCAAAACAGCCACCATACCTACCTATCATGGCATTTCCATATCCATTCCGAGATATATTGCCATGCAACTTTCCACCGTTCTGTTCATATGACACGCATCATATTGTCATATTGCCATTGCATGATCATGTAGTTGACATTGTATTTGTGGCCAGTCCACCATGCATAATTTTTATACATGTCACTCTTGTTTCATTGCACATACCGGTACACCGCCGGAGGCATTCATATAGAGTCATACTTTGTTGTAGTATCGAGTTGTAATGAAAGTGTGATGATCATCATTATTAGAGCATTGTCCCATGGGAGGAAAGGCTAAATCTATAAAGCCCCTCCGCAAAAAAAAAGAGAAAGGCCAAAGAAAAAAAGAAAAAAAGGCCCAAAAAAAGAAAAAAAGAAAAAAAAAGAAAAGAAAAGGGGACAATTGCTACTATCTTTTTCCACACTTGTGCTTCAAAGTAGCACCATGTTCTTCATTGTAGAGAGTCTCATGCTTAGTCAATTTCATATACTAGTAGGAATTTTCATTATAGAACTTGGCTTGTATATTCCAACGGCGGGTTTCCTCAAGTGCCCTAGGTCTTCGTGAGCAAGCAAGTTGGATGCGCACCCACTAGTTTCTCTTGTTGAGCTTGCATTCATATTTAGCTCTAGTGCATCCGTTGCATGGCAATCCCTACTCACTCACATTGATATCTATTGATGGCCATCTCCATAGCCCGTTGATACGCCTAGTTGATGTGAGACTATCTCCTTCCTTTTTGTCTTCTCCACAACCACCTCTATTCCACCCATAGTGCTATATCCATGGCTCACGCTCATGTATTGCGTGAAAGTTGAAAGGTTTGAAAAGATAGAGTATGAAAACGAGTGCTTGGCTGAAATCGGGGCTGTGCATGATATGAATATTTTTGTGTGATAACTAGGGAGCATAGCCAACACTATATTATTTTTTAGGGATAACTTTCTTTAGCCATAGTATTTTCAGAAGACATGATTGCTTTGTTAGTATGCTTGAAGTATTGTTATTTCTTATGTCAATATAAACTTTTATCTTGAGTCTTTTAGATCTGAACATTCATGCCACAATTAAGAGAATTGCATTGAAAGACTATATTGGTTAGCATTCCACATCAAAAATTATTTCTTTATCATTTACCTACTCAAGAACGAGCAGGAATTAAGCTTGGGGATGCTTGATACGTCTCCAACGTATCTATAATTTTTTATTGTTCCATGCTATTATTTATGAAGTCTTGGATGTTTAATGGGATTTATCATTCACTTTTATATTATTTTTGGGACTAACCTACTAACCCAAAGGCCCAGTCCAGATTGTTGTTTTTTGCCTGTTTCAGGGTTTTGTAGAAAAAGAATATCAAACGGAGTCCAAATGGAATGAAACCTTCATGAGAGATATTTTTGGAGAAAATCATGCATGCGGAGCTTGAGAACCACGTCAGGGGATCGAGGGCTGGCCCACGAGGGTGGGTGGTGCGCCCCCCTTCTTAGGGCGCCCCCTGCCTCGTGGCCCCCTCGAGCGTCCCCCGGTGCCCTCCTTCTTCCTATATAAGTCTACGTACCCCAGAAACTCCGTGAACAGAGAGAAAACCCTAATTCCACCGTCGTACCTTCTGTTCCCGTGAAGATCCCATCTTGGATCCTGTTCCGGAGCTCCACCGGAGGGGGATCCATCACGGAGTTCTTCATCATCATCATCATCGCCCTCACCATGAGTTGTGAGTAGTTAACACAGAACTTCGGGTCCATAGCTAGTATCTAGATGGCTTCCTCTCTCTCTCTCTCTGGATCTCAATACAAAGTTCTCCTCGGTCTTCGAGGAGATCTATTCGATGTAATCTCTTTTTGCGGTCTGTTTGTCGAGATCTAATGAATTGTGAGTTTATGATCAAGGTTATCTATGAAAGATATTTGGTTTTTCTCTGAACTTTTTATGTGTGCTCTTAATATCCTTGCAAGTCTCTTCAAATTATTGGTTTGGTTTGGCCTACTAGATCTATAGTTCTTGCAATGGGAGAAGTGCTTGGCTTTGGGTTCAATCTTGCGGTGTCCTTTCCCAGTGATAGTAGGGGCAGCAAGGTACGTATTGTATTGCTGCCATCGAGGATAAAAAGATGGGGTTTATATCATATTGCTTGAGTTTATCCCTCTACATTATGTCATCTTGCTTAAGGCGTTACTCTGTTCTTATGAACTCAACACACTAGATGCATGCTGGATATCGGTCGATGTGTGGAGTAATAGTAGTAGATGCAGAATCGTTTTGGTCTACTTGTCTCGGACGTGATGCCTATATACAATGATCATGCCTAGATAGTCTCGTAATTGTTCGCTTTTCTATCAATTGTTCGACAGTAATTTGTTTACCCGCCGTAGAATATCGCTATCATGAGAGAAGCCACTAGAGAAAACTATGGCCCCCGGGTCTATTCTCAACATATCAATCTACATCCACTTTACTTTTACCGCTTTTATTTGTTGTTCTTATAAACTAAAAATACCAAAAATATAAACTATCATCTCTATCAGATCTCACTTTCGTAAGTGACCGTAAAGGGATGGACAACCCCTTATTTCGTTGGCTGCGAAGTTCTTATTTGTTTGTGCAGGTGCGAGGGACTCGCGCGTGGTCTCCTACTGGATTGATACCTTGGTTCTCAAAAGCTGAGGGAAATACTTATGCTACTGTGCTGCATCTCCCTTTTCTCTTCGAGGGAATACAACGCAAGCTCAAGAAGTAGCAAAGTCACATGCCTCCCACCGCTCTGAGAACAATCCCCATTACCCGGCCTTTTGCGGTCTGGGGGCTGGATATGGTCGGCCCTCTTAAAGAGGGAAGTCATAAAAAGAAATACTTACTGGTGATGGTAGATAAATTCACTAAATGGTTGAAGCCAAACCAGTAAAAATAGCTGAGGTAGGGCGTGTGATAGATTTTATATCCGGCGTAGTAGACCGTTATGGTGTCCCGCACAGTATTATCATGGACAATGGCTCCAACTACATAGCTAATGAGGTAAAACATTGGTGCCAAAGTTAGCTATTAAACTTGATTACGCTTCTGTATACCATCCTCAAACAAACGGTCAAGTTGAAAGAGCCAATGGTCTGATAATGAGCAACATTAAACCCTGACTAGTGCGCTCCTTACGGGAGTCTGATAAATACTGGGTCGAAGAGCTTGACTCCGTACTCTGGGGGCTGCAGACCACACCCAATCGTACGACCGGATATACACCTTTCTTCATGGTGTACGACGCAGAGGTTGTTCTGCCCTACGGCATTATTCATGACTCGCCTCGAGCGCGCATGTACGAGGTAAGAGAAGCTGAGCTAGATCGGCAGGACGACCTAGATGGACTTGAAGAGGAGCGCGATACAGCGCAAGCCCGTTCCGCATTCTATCAACAACATGCCAGGTGATACTAGAGCAGAGAAGTGCGGGCCAAGACATACAACATCGGCGAACTCATTTTACGCCTCCCGTAGAAGAAAAAGGACAAGCTCAAACCAAAATGGGAGGGCTCATTTATTATCGACGAAGTACTCTCCGGGGGAGCCTATCGTCTTCGCAATGCACATGATAACCGCCTTGAGCCGAACCCGTGGAACGCTACTAGGCTCCGACAATTTTATGGATAGTACGGTAGCAAAAAATTTCTTCCTCCTTACAAGTTAGGTCTTGTCTTTTTCTTTTTCTTTTTCTCTTTTCCTTCTTATATTTTTCTCTCATTGGCAAGTATTTGTCTCGCCCGAACTGCCATAGGATAAATACATCTTCGAATGTATATACCCCAAATATACCTGGGGGCTTCTTTAATGAAGCCCATTATAAATAAAGCTTATTGCTTAAAATGTCGCCTATTTTTATAGTTCTTCCTTGCCATGATATGCACCGATATGACTTAAGTTGTGACCAAGCTGGGTTGCCTGGCTCCTATGCTTGCCCCTACGTTCCCGATTGTTCGGCTAGGGTGTAAAGGGAGCACCTCTGCGATTGTTACAACCGGGTAATCTGGATATGTACCTTAGACTCGGTGAAGCCGAAAGCTAGCGCTCTTAAGGGAATAATTGGTCGGCGGATATACGACACATTGCATTTTAAAGTGTACTTTAAATGATCACAGGAGATGGCATCCTACTATCCTTCTCATAGGATCGAAAGCCTAGGCCCGCATCTTTATGCATGCCGACCTAGGGAAAGAAACCCTTAACGGAACTATTGTCTCTGGTAGATGTTTCTTACGTTAAATAGTAATATAACATAACTCCCCCAACACAGTTCGTCTATTCAAGCAATTATGACCGGATTGCCTGGTTTCCGAACATATCACGTGTTTTAACACAGGTATAGTATTTGGAAGCACTCCAACCTTTGGGTTTCTGGAGGTTAAAGCAGATGGTCGGCCATGACAAACTTTATATAAATTCGGCTGGAGATAAGTTTGATGGTAAGAATACATTAATACATAGAATCAAATGACTACTCATTTTCTATTCCTTCTATCAGGCTGTCTAGCTTACAGTCCTGTTGGGAAAGCTTGGCAGCTATCTCTACTTGGTCATAGACCAAACGTGGAGGAATTTATTGCCCATCAGACCCTCGAGGTCCCATGCGGGCCATGTGATTTGGATCAAGACGAGTGTAGTGCATCTTCACCATCGCACGGGCTTCTCAAGCACCCATGCGGCATGCTGATGCTTTCCCTAGTTCGAAGTGGCGTCGAGCCCCTTTGAACAGGTCCGCCAAGTCCTCCATAGTTTCTGGAGGTCAGTTCCCAGGCCATAGAGATCTAGCCATACTCTTCATGGCCTTCCGAGCCCGTTCAAGGACCCTGGAAAGCTCTTGCAGCACGTCACCCTCAAAACCGGACACTCTGCCTTCAGGCTGCCCAGTCAACAAACCTGCAGGAAAAGTTTTATAAGAAACTTTGAAATAAGAGACTATAAGGAGAGCAAGGTATAAGAGACATACTAAACATGTCGCTTTTTAGCCTCCGGTTCTCTTCTAAGGTGCTTGAGAGCTGTGCCTTTATGCCCTTTAGCTCTTGTTCGAGCCTAATATTTCTATCATGCGCTTGGTTCCTTTTCTCCATAGCTAGCGTCAGTCGATCTGTCGGTCGATCATGTTGCTCCCTCTCCAGTTGGTCAGTTGATCATGTTGCTGTATTACAAATTAGTACATACATAATAGTAATCAGCGGAAAAATCATAGCTCCCGGACACAATTATTCTTACCACCAGCATCCTTTCCGGATTCCTTCGAATTTTTCAATTCGGCGAGGTGCGTCCGGCACTCTTCAAGTTCTTTGGATAAAGAAATATTATTTTCTCGAAGCACCTATAAAACACAACGATCCTCAAATCAGTTGTACCAACTGCTTTAAGTCTCGGGGGCTACTGGCATGGGAACACTCAAAATAAACACTTACCTGCATATCTTTTGAAAGCCGATGAGTTGCTCTGGCGAGTCCGTCTTGAGCAGCTCGGATATTGGCATCTGTAGAGTTGAGGGCGTTAAACGCCTCCTCAGAAAAAGCGGGGTCACGCATGGCTGCTTTACGCCGCTGATGAATCATCGCTACCTCCACTTCGGAATTGGTGGTTCACACTTCATCCAAATCCTCTTGGAGAGGACAATCCGACACCGAATTAGCATTTACCCCTAACGGGCCTGATGCCGGATCGACTGGAGCTTGGCCTGCATTGCCTCCAGAGACAGTCTGGTGTGTATTCCTCCTAAAAGGAAGGAACAAAGCGGAAAGTTATAATGCCGATTTCACCACCTTGCACATGTTAAAACAAACATACCCGCTCTCCATCGGAGGGATCGGGAAAACTCTCTCCCAGGGCTTGGTTGTCAATAGACGTTACTCCGGCCTGTACGGGGACTAGATCATCTGGGGGACATATCCCTGCGCTTGAAGTGTCCTTAGATGCGCATGGGACACAAAATAGCTTTTCCAATATCCTCCACGAGGGCCGTAAGTGCGCGAGGAAGAGCTTGGGGCGCTAGCCATGTTTGAAGATTTTTTGCAGGCACTAGGGTTTCTTCCACGTGGAATGGGATGGAGAGGCAGTTGGGATCTATTCTCTTATATAGGCGCCTTCTCTGAACAGTCGAGGGGGAATTTGCAAAAATGCCCATATGGTTTGCATTCATTGGACACGTGGAAGCCAAGGCGACGGCGGCGAGGAATTGACAAACTACAATATTTAAAGAAGCTGAACTATCATCCAGGAGGACTCACCTTGCAAGACCGAAGACATGAAGCCGGACACAATCTCGTCCTTGAAGGCAAGTCCGGGGTCTACTGTGGGAGTCCTGTATTCAGGGGTCCTCAGGCATCCAGGTCGTTAAAGCTGGGCCGTACTGATGAGCCGCGTAAAGAAGAATCAGAAGACCCTCCCCCGTATTCGGTCAGGACTCTTATGTACATAGAAAGGCAATTGTAGAGTCCGGATGTATCAATTACTTCCTCCCCAAGTCACCCTTGTAACCCTAGGTCCCCTCTAGCGTGTATATAAGCCAAGGGGTTTAGTCTGTAGAGGGGATCATCGTCACAATATCTTCATAGGCTAGGCTTTAGGGTTTAGCAATTACGATGTCGAGGTAGATCGACTCTTGTACTCATATTCATCCATATTAATCTAGTAGGAAGCAGGGTATTACCTCGATTGAGAGGGCATGAACCTGGGTAAACATCGTGTCCCTAGCCTCATGTTACCATTGATCCTCTAAACGCATAGCTTGGGGCCCCCTACCCGAGATATGCCGGTTTTGACGCCGACAGCTCCTATCACCATGTCGGTCATCTGCATCAGAGTGGGGGCGTCCGCACCGCCGCATTACGCGGCCAAGATGTGGGCGAACAGGCCGCCGGAGTCACCCCGAGGCATGATTGACGCCATCAAGGTGGAAATAGAGGTGACAAGCAGCAAGGAGCCCGTTGCCGTCGCCGTGGAGGAGCTCACCTACTTCATAGTGCCGCCCAAGCTACTGGTCGGGGCTGAGTATTTGACGATGTTGTCCCTCCACATTCAGATTGACAAGATGACCTCCTAAATGATTCCATGGTGCCCTCTATTTATCTTAGTACTAATTTGATAATATACTCCAACATCAGATCAACAGTCAAAGAAGGGTTTAGTATGGTATACTTTAGCTTAACAGATGGAGGATTTTGATGGGGATGAGGCAATTACTTCAACGTCAGATCAATAGTTGAAGTAATTTCCAACATTCAAAGGGATATTTTGTGCCCGTTGGATATAAGATCCTTTGTGTAAGAAGTAAACCTAAATAGAAGCTGCTTATATTCTTGTTTGTTGAGGAAGTGTTGCATACTTCTGCAAGTTAACGCGACACATCAATGTAGTACTACTAGTAGTACTCACCCGACTGCCAGCAGACCAAGGCACCAAGCTCGTGTCGTGTTGGTGCCGTGTTCAAGAGATGGCGTGTGTGAGAAGTCCCAAGAGACTCGTGAGCGTAGGTGTGTGCGTGGGAAAGAGGGAGAGTGTCGATGTAATGCGTGTGAAAAAAGACTAGTCAATGGCTCGCCACGAGGCTATTCCTGGAGAACGCATCAATAACCGTAAGATCTGCATCCGACGGTGCCAGCTATTGGACGAAAACATTAGTAAAAAAAGAAGTGCCATGCATTTAACAAAACAGCCACGCCACGAGCTTTGCTACATGCACAGGCCTATTTTTTACTGTGTTTATGGGGTGGCTTAGCTGGAATAACATGATTGGAAGAAATAAGTGTGAGTGGCCCCACACCCCCTGAAAATCAGGGGGTGAAGATTAAATAACGAAGGAGTCCGTAAACTCCACGTATTACTCTTTGCGTTAGAATTTGTATTACTCCGTGCGTTTTAGAATTTTTGCCACCCCACACCCTTCCCCTACCCATGAAACTGCCACACGAGCGTTCGCAACTGCCATGGTATGCTCCTTTATGCGATCTTCATTTTTTAAGCGATCTACAATAAAAGGCCGGGCTTTTGGCACACGGTAGGCGGGGGAGCTTGGCATTTTTAGTTTGCTACTGCTCACGTGCGGTCGAACATAAGCGATGTACCAAGCCAATGCACGTCGCTTTGGTGAGCAGCGGGCCGGACATACCGTCTGTTCATGCTAAGCGGCGGGCCAGACCGACCATGTGTTGGTGCTACTGCTTACATGTGGTCGCACATGTCAGGGACGCACCAAGCCGATGAGCGTCCCTTCGGTGATCAGCGGGCCGGACCGACCGTGTGTTTGGGCGAAGCCAGCGCGACGGGTTGTAAGTTTACCGCCTAACTTAATTTGTGTGTAAAGGGTGATGCTCGCAACCTGTCGGAGCAAAAAATTAGTAGCCCATTGCTGGCTATTTCTATAATCAGTTTAAAATTCTCAATTTCACGCGTGATCGGACGGTCTAAGTGCCTCTGAATGGCTAGGATTCGCGTCTACAGTAACATCGTTGTACCCAGCAGTGTCACGATCTTCCGACAACATCAGAACATCAGTGTGATCAATCCATGCAAGAAGCTGGCAGATAACACCTCCACATGTGCCACATGGCTTCATTGAGTTCCCCCATTATTTTATTCAAAAATATATTGATTGAAAAAGAGATACATCTCCCGATACAAAAACTTGCTCGTATTTTGTTTCCTACTTGCTTTGCACGTAATTATTTTTTGCGAGAGAAATTTCCAATCTATTCATCAATCATGGCACGTACTAGAAGAGCAAGTATAATAAGTTACAGTCAGCAAGCTATAATGATTAAACAATTATATTTGTGTTGAGTTGAAGAGGAGAGAGAATGGAAGTGGGCTGTAGATTAACAGTCGGCTACAACACGGGGTCCAAGAAACATTGTGAGAGTGTACAGTGGTTCATGCATTGATAAAGTAGTACTGCTTACCAACTAGTCCTCTAACAAGTCTTTCAACATGCGTCAAATTATCAATAGGGCTAACTCTCCTTCGAGAAATGTGCTCCACCGTGTACATGCGCGTGTGTGTGATGGGAGGCAGTGCGTGTGTGCGTGCACTAAGGGAGTCCTGGATTAAGGGGTCCTCAGGTGGCCGGATCGTTCATTATGGGCTGGGCTGGTGGGCCGTGAAGATTATCGATGAAGACTATCTCCCGTATCCGTATAGGACTCCCCATGTGTGAAATAGCAAGTTTAGAGTCCGGGTGTAATACTTTCCTTCCTATGCATGGTGATCATGTACAAACCCTAGGTCCCTCCGGTGCATATATAAACTGGAGGGTTTAGTCCGTAGAGACAACAACATAATCATAGTCATCACATAGGCTAGACTTTTAGGGTTTGGCCATTACGATCTCGAGGTAGATCAACTCTTGTAACCCATATTCATCAAGATCAATCAAGCAGGAAGTAGGGTATTACCCGATCGAGAGGGCCCGAACCTGGGTAAACATCATGTCCCCGGTCTCCTATTACCATCGATCCTCAGACGCATAGTTCGGGACCCCCTACTCGAGATCTACCAGTTTTGACACCGACATTGATGCTTTCACTGAGAGTTCCACTGTGCGGCGGTAGGATGAATGACTCACTTTGCTACCAATGACGAGGCGACCGTCGAGGGAGTTTTTCTCCCTGGCCAGCTCTTCGTGTTCGGCGCTTTCGTGCTTCGTTCCAACACTAAAGGCCACCTCGAGCAGGTTGACAGCTATGCCCCTGGTCGCCAGATCAGGTTTGGAAGCTTAAATTACATTGTTGACATCCACGGAGATTTGATCTTCGACGGATTCGAACCCATGGCGGCTGCTCCCTGCCACTACGATGAACATGACCTAGATCTATCATCAGACCCCATATAGGAGGTAACACTTGCAACAACATTGGCCTTAGATCTGGAGCAGACCACTTCAATCGAGGACGGGAAGACCAACCCCACCACGGAGATCGCAGACTCAGCGGCGCTTGAGCAGCACACAGGCCCAGCCTTGAGCGGGACTCTCCCCACTGGAACTCCGGACTCGTCTCCGTCTACGAGTTCCGAACTTTCAGGATCTACGTCTTTTGAGCTCAATCCAGCGGCTGATGCCAAACTCAGCCCTACAGATATCTGAACACATGCCCGGCACTCGCCTTTAGACAAAGCGCTTGACTTACTAAAATCTCTGTCCCTGGTGTAGGATTCCCAGCCGAATTATGCCCAGTTTGAACTGGGGGCTGAGGACAGGGAATTTCACTTCCCACCCACCACCCACTTGGTAGCCACGGTCGAGGACTTAACCGACCTATTAGATTACGCTTTCAAAGACATTGATGGGATGGACCACTATGCCGAAGCTGATATAAGTACAAACCCGCCCGCATCCAGGCGGTGGACGGCAACTTCTACATACGATGTGTACATGGTGGACACACCCAACGAAGAGGAAGGCGACGATGATACTAATCCAGAACAGGACAAGTCCATCGACGAACCTCCCAAACACCGGTGTCAGAAACATCGATCTCGACCCCGTAAAGGGAAAGAGAGCAACATTGTTACTAAAGAAGATGACGATCTGGAACAAGCCGATGGCCTCGCAGAACCAGTGATAGAGCAGGACGAGCGGGAGGATGGCGAACACAGTCCAAAGCAACCGCTGGCCCATCACAGTGACGCGGATGACAACAGTTATCAACCGGTCTCCAAAGAGGACATTAGCTTGGGAGACGAAGAATACATCATCCCAGAAGAACCACTCGAACAAAAGCGTTTCCGACAACAACTCATTCCCACTGCAAGGAGCTTGAAGAAGCAGCAGCAACGGCTTAGAGCCGAACAGGATATGCTCAACGACAGATGGAACGATGTGCTAGACGCTGAAGAACGATACGCCTTTAAAGGCCAAACAAAGAGCTATCCTAAGCGCAAACAACTGCCCCAATTCGATGACGAGCCCCTAGCGCCTATTCCACCGAAGTATGATCAGTCCGATCAACCAGGTCGACCACCCCGTGGATGGGACAAAGTGGCCAGCAACGCCGTACACAAGCCCACACCTCCTCATCGTAACGGCAAGGATACAGCAGCTCAGGCCCATAAGTACGACCTATGCCAGGACCTGAATAAAAAGGGTGGCCAGACTAGATCAATCTACGGACCAAGGGAACGTACACAAACACGGGGTGGTGGCTATCAAACCAAACAGACCGGTCACATTCTAGTTCGGAGTCAACACCGAACACCAATATCGTCCGAACTATGCCGCAAAATCGCAAAATACAGGGGTGCCTCACACCCTCCGTGCTTCACCAATAAGGTTATGGATCATAAATTTCCAGAAGGGTTTAAACCCGTAAACATCGAGGCCTACGATGGAACAACAGATCCAACTGTATGGATAGAAAACTTTATTCTTCACATACACATGGCTCGGGGAGATGATCTCCACACCATTAAATACCTACCTCTCAAGCAGAAAGGGCCAGCTTGGCACTGGTTAAACAGCCTCCGAGAGAACTCTATCGGAAGCTGGGAAGAACTTGAGGATGCTTTTCGGGCCAGCTTTTAGGGGAGTTATGTCCGGCCCCCGGATGCTAATGATTTAAGTAATATAATCCAGCAACCCGGGGAGTTAGCCCGTAAGCTTTGGAGTCGGTTCTTAACGAAAAAGAACCAAATTGCAGACTATCCGGACGTCGAAGCCTTAGCGGCATTCAAACACAGTGTCCGGGACGAATGGCTAGCTAGACACCTCGGCCAAGAGAAGCCGAGAATAATGGCATCCCTAACCACACTCATGACCCGCTTTTGCACGGGCGAGGATAGATGGCTGACTCGTAGCAGCAACAGTACCAGTGACCCTGGCACGTCTGAAGTCAGGGATGGCAATGGCGAGCCACGACGCAATAAAAATAAGCGCCGAAACAACACTGGAAACACAGAGGATACATCGGTAAACGCCGAATTCAGTGGCTCCAGGGCCGGTCAACGGAAGAAGCCATCTAAAGGCAACAGGGATAGTCCATCCAACTTGGACAAGATACTAGACAGGTCCTGCCAGATCCATGGCACCCCTGACAAACCTGCAAATCACACCAACCATAGTTGTTGGGAATTCAAGCAGGCCGACAAGCTAAACACCGAACACAAGGGAAAAGGACCTCAGAGCGAAGACGAGGATGAACCTCGTCAGTCGAACACAGGAAAAATTTCCACCGGAGGTAAAAACCATGAACAGGATCTACACCACCCACATCCCCAAGAGGGAGCGCAAGCTCGCACTCCGGGACGTATACGCCGTCGAGCATGTTGCCCCCAAGTTCAACCCATGGTCGGCTTGCCCTATCACCTTTGATCGTAGGGATCATCCAACCAGTATCCATCACGGAGGTTTCGCGGCCTTAGTGCTCGACCCCATAATAGACGTATACCATCTCACTCGAGTCCTTATGGACGGCGACAGCAGTTTCAATCTGATATACTAAGACACTGTCCGCAAGATAGGGATAGACCCATCAAGAATTAAGCCTAGCAGCACTACCTTTTACAGGAGTGATTCCGGGCGTAGAAGCCCACTGCACGGGTTCATTAACATTGGAAGTCGTATTCAGTTCCCTCGATAACTTCCGAAGTGAAGAGTTAATCTTTGACATTGCTCCATTCTGAAGTGGCTATCAGGCACTACTCGGAAGAACGGCCTTCGCCCGTTTAACGTAGTCCCGCACTATGCCTACTTAAAGCTCAAAATGCCTGGACCACATGGCGTCATCACAGTCAATGGAAACATGGAGCGTTCCCTCCACACGGAGGAAGACACTGCGGCCCTAGCGGTCGAGGTGCAAAGCAGTTTATTCAGGCCGAATAGTTCATTTGTGGTCAAGACCACAGACACGGCTAAACATGTCTGGTCCGCACTAGAATGCGGCAGCTTAGAAGAGCCTGAGCTCGATTAGCGGTTGCGCCCCTGGTGACTGCCCCATAAGGTAGCAGCATACATACCTCGCATACATAATTATGCCCTTAAAATACCTTGGGCGATGCTAGGGGCATACAACATATAAATAGTCCATAGTTGGGCTTGACCCTATTCGGACTCTAAAATATATCTTCTTTTCAGGTTCATTTAAAAACCTACATTGTTTACGGTCGTACAGGGTACTCTTTTCCAGAATCATGCTCTTGCCTTTTTTTAATTTTTACAGGCGGCCATTATAATTCTCCTTCTCAAGGACACATTACCAAGGAGAAAAAGGTGCAGACGTGTAGCAAGGCCACTTGTTGAAATTTCTTTCTCTTAGATTTGGGCTCTCTGTAAACCTTTTTTCTCTTTTTCTTTTTCTCTTTTACTTGTTGGCATGTCAAATGCCCGAGGCTATTATCGGCGTTATCTATAACCTCACGGCTCGCCGTATTAACCGGGATACAAAAGAAGCAGTTTGGTTTCAATCCGCTTGGACCGTTTTCTATTTTTACCACCTGTATTCTCCACCCCCAAGTCAGATCGCCGCATATGCCCTAATACCTGGACTTAATACCAGGGGTTGTACTCAGCCTGGCACGCCTACAAAAAGTCTGAACACCTATAGGGAACTGTTCGGCGTCCCGGATATTGTGTTATATGCATCTGCTCCGAATCATGTCTTTGGTCAATAGTTGGGTTGCCCGGCTCCTGTGCTTGCTACCTTACGTTCAGCATTGTTCGACTAAGGTAGTAAAGGGAGAACTACTACGATTGTACTTCTGGTTTGCCTGGTCAAGTACCTCAGTAGAGAAAGCCGAAAACTGACTAACATGATGAGGCGAGAGCTGGTCAAGCGATTCGGTGACCTAGTGTTATAGTAGGATCGATATCGATCCACTCTGTGTTATACGAGGGGCTGGTCTTCGCCCAGCCGCGTAAAAAGGCACTATAATTCGAAAAGCCTGGTACACACCAGGGGCTAGTACTTAGCCCCACTAGTCAAGCTCCTATGGCTAAGTGAAAGTGATTAAGCCGCATAGTCTGATTGCCTCGTTCGCGACGTAGACACCTCCTATATGAACCAAGATGTTGGATAAAGAGTGTTCCTGCGTGTTACCGAACACCCCTGTAATATTTACATGGGGGCTGAAGCCAACGAGTGGAAACTTTCATATTTAAACAAATAGCCGCACAGGAGGAAAAAGTCGCTCATCAATATAAAAGCACAAAATTTATATACATCGGCACATTGTCTTAGTCCTTACAACCCGAATACAAATCACTCAAAGATTATATCCTTTGAGCACTGGCCCTCTACAAGGCGGGCTCCTTCTAGGACGTCGTCAAAGTACCTTTTCGGTTTGCGATGATCCTTACCTTCTAGAGGGCCAGCAGTGGCTATTTCCGCGGCCTTCATCTTCGCCCAATGTACCTTCACGCGGGCAAAGGCCATCCGAGCACCCTCTATGTAGGACGGGTGCTTAATAGCGTCGACCCGTGGACTCGCTTAGATGAGGCGCTTCCAATATGAAGTAACTACTCGGGATTGGATCAGCGGGCTATAGCTGGACTATCAAGTCCCTCATGGCCAAACTCGGCATATTGTGCAGCTCGACCAGCTGCTTCACTTGGTCATTGAGGGGCACCGGATGGTTGGGTGCATGCGACCAAAACAGCTTCTCCGTGTTGCTCCCCTCCTGAGCTCGGAAGTATTGGGCGGCGTAGGCAATGCCCCTCGGGAGATCCGCAAACACGCCTGGAGAACTTCACAATCGTGTCAGCCGAAGATACCTCTGACCTCCGAAGATGCTCTGCAAGAGAAAAACCTTACCAGCTGCTATTTGACGCACTTGTTTTATCTCCTCCTAAGCACCGCGCGATTGAGTCCGCGCCTCCTTGGCAGCATTAACTGCCGCAGTGAATTTGGACGCTTGGTCCGAATTCGCCTGCTCTAATGCATCGCATTTGCGAATTGCATCTTGTAGCTCGGCCTCGACTTCGCTCACCCGAGCCTCGTGCTATTAACGGAGGGCCTTCTCGGCTCCAGGTCGGCAGGCGCTTTGTTAGCATCTACCTTGCTCGCTCTGGCCTCTTCCTTGGCTGTTGCAAGCTCGCCCTTCAGAGCCTCGACCACGGCTGCGTCAGCTATTTCACAAAAACACATAACACATATTAGCTCATGTTCACACATATAGTATTTTAAAATTTAGATTTCCTAAACCCGCATACCTTGTGTTTCATCAAAACGCTTGTTAACGCGGTCGAGATCCTCATCAGCTATTTTAAGCTTCCAATTTAACTCGAAAACTTCAGCGGCTTGGGGAGTCGCCGCCACTAAGGAAGCCTGGTCAAAGCACAAAATACAGTTCAGCTCTATCATATGCTACAACATGGATGCTTTGTCTGACTCTGTTCAGAATCATAGAAAGCATCAGGGGCTACTGTCTATATATATATATCTAAAATAAAACAAAAGTTCTCTTTAAAGAACATTACATCGCATACCTCAAAGCCTGTTAGTAGGCTGTTGAAGGCTTTGTTCAGTCCGCCTTTGACGGACTGAATTTTCTTCATGACCGCACTCATCAGAGTGCGGTGTTCCTCTACGATAGAAGCACTTTGCAGTGCTCCCTCCAGAGTATCCGGCGCCTCCGAATTGACGGTAGGCGTCGCAGGAGCAGTTGCTCTCTCCCCCATTACGGGGGGCTCGACCCTTGATTCCGGAGCCGCACTGCACTCCAAAATAGTGTTCGGTGGGGCGCCGGATTGTTTGGTCCCCCCGTCTTTGGTCACCATGGGGATCGCTCCCCCCTGATTGACCGCTGCCGAGGGATTGACTTCGGCCACCCTTTCGTCCACCCCACTCCCACCTGCTGGAACAGGGGGAGTTTGTAGAGAGGATACCTCGGTGTCCCCCACGGTGGGCGACGAGCCCCGCGGAGGCGTATCGCTCTCCGTCTCTCCGGACGCTAGAGAATTCCCCGAGGACAGTGAAGCCACGGGGATGTCGTGCGAAGTGCTATATAAAAATAAAATAAATATTAGATGTTGAATAGAAAAAATATCTGAATATAAGCAGTTTAAACACTTACGATTCGGCCAGGGGCTTGATCCTGGGCTGAACCCGACAGCTGTGTTCGGATGATGAGTCCGAACTAATAGGAAGGGCCGGCTTCTTCCGGGCACGGCCTTGCCTGCGTCAGCAAGGGCCGCTCTATTCCTCCCCTTTGCCAGGACGGGGGAGTCTTCTTCTTCTTCTTGTTCCTCCACTTGTTCTTCGGGAGAGAATTGGGAGCCCGTTTCGTCGGACCTTGTGTCCGCAGGGCCAGTAGGGTGGGGTCGCTCTTGACCTCCTTGCTCTTCTTCTTGGCCTTCTTCTCCGGCATCTTGTACGGCGCCGGGATCAACATCGCCGTCACCTGAGGCATCGCTGGGTCTTCTGGTAGGGGAGCCGGACACTTGATCCGCTCTGCCTTTTTCGTCCAGGCCTGGATAGAACGCAAAAACTCTAACTCCTGTTATAATTAAAGGCGGGAAGGAATATATATTCGGCGGAAATCTCAATTACGTCTGATGCGGGGAGCACAGTACTGAAGCCCATGTCCTCAGTCTCCACCGGCCACCCCTTTTGGGCCTTGAAGAGGTGCTTCTAGATGTCTTCGTGCGTAGTGCCAAGAAGTGCTTCAAGGGCCGGGATCCCTCCGAATTGAACTCCCACATATGGGAGTCCCGGCATTGGCAGGGAAGGATGAGACGGGCGAGCATTACCTGAACCACGTTTATGAGTTGGGTGCCCTTGGAGATCATGCCGGTGATACGACTTTGGAGCGCCAGTACCTCCGCCTGAGACCCCCAATTCGGACCCTTGTCGGTCAAGGAGGTTAGCCTCTCCGTGGGTCCAGATCAGAATGCAGGAGCTGCCCCCCACTTGGTGTCATGGGGCTCAGTGATATAAACTCACTCATGCTGCCAAATGTTGGTCATCTCCACGAACGCCTCCTTTGACCAAGTGGCGCTTGGGAGTTTGCTTCTCATAGCACCTCCACACTCAGCGTGCTACCCTTCGACCACCTTCGACTTCAAATTGAAGGTTTAGAGCCATAGGCCGAAGTGTGGGGGGACTCGGAGGAATGATTCACATACCACTATGAAAGCAGATATGTGAAGAATCGAATTCGAGGCTAGATTATGGAAATATAACCCGTAGAAACATAGAAGACCCCCTACAAAGGGGTGGAGAGGAAATCCCAATCCCCGAATGAAGTGCGAGAGGAATACAACCCTCTCACCCGCCCTAGGGACGGGGATCACTTGGTCATTCTCAGGGACTCGATGCGCCACATCATCGGCAAGATAGCCCGCGTTCTGGAGACTATTCACGTTATTCCCTGTGATCGAAGATGCCTCCCACTTGCCTTTGGAGCCGGAGCCAGCCATTGCTGGAAAAGGCGGTGGTGGTGGAGGAGTTGAGGATTGAGGGTGCAAGAAATGTGGGCGCTGGGGGCTGAGGAGATTGGCGAGCTAGGGCTTGAGGAGAGCGTGGGGATAAAAGGTAAAGATTTGGGTCATTTTATAAGCGATGAATGCTAAACGCCCCCCCGGCCCCCACTCTAGTCGTAAACCTCGCCGGTTCCCAACAATGTCGTGCATAAGGCGCGTTTAAGATGCTCACGTCACATTGATAAGGATCCCGTAATAAGCGGGCACGATCTCTGTTTTGACAAGACATGCCAATGAGGCTATACCTCGAAACGCGAAACCATGGCCAAGAAAATGGTTCGATATGTGTTAAAGGGACAGATGTGACGCTTCGCTGAAAGGTTTTCAGTAAAGACACAATATCCATTTTGTGATACCTTGCCTTCGAGGCTAAGGGTTGTACTAACCATGCAGAGCCGGACACAGTACCTTTTGTAGAGAATATTTCTTCAATATGTTCGGGAGGAGGAACTCTCCTTGCAATGCCGAAGACAGTGCGTCAACCTAACTCGTCGTCATCAAAGACTGGTTTAGGGGCTACCGAGGGAGTCCTGGATTAAGGGGTCCTCAGGTGGCCGGATCGTTCATTATGGGTTGGGCTGGTGGGCCGTGAAGATTATCGACGAAGACTATCTCCCGTATCCGGATAGGACTCCCCATGTGTAAAATAGAAAGTTTAGAGTCTGGGTGTAATACTTTCCTTCCTCTGCAAGGTGATCATGTACAAACCCTAGGTCCCTCCGGTGCATATATAAACAGGAGGGTTTAGTCCGTAGAGAAAACAACAGAATCATAGTCATCACATAGGCTAGACTTTTAGGGTTTGGCCATTACGATCTCGAGGTAGATCAACTCTTGTAACCCATATTCATCAAGATCAATCAAGCATGAAGTAATGTATTACCTCGATCGAGAGGGCCCGAACCTGGGTAAACATAGTGTCACTAGTCTCCTGTTACCATCGATCCTCAGACGCATAGTTCGGGACCCCCTACCCGAGATCTGCCGGTTTTGACACCGACATGCACCTCTACTCTTCACTAGTCAACGTGTACATGCAATGCACATTAATTCAGAAGTATATTAAGTGCATGCGGATATTAAGTAGGATATTATTTGTGTGTTATTATGTGATTAGCACTATATTTGGATGCACGCTAAACATGTTGAGCACTCGACATTGAAGCAGTCTAGATCGTTGGATTGACATGATTTGATGGTCGCGATTAATTGGATCTGCCTACTTGGGTCTTTTTTATATTGGTACAGATATAGATATAGATACATGTCCTCCACGGCTCCACCTAGTGGGTGTGTTAGAGAGAGAGGGAGATGGTGTGTCCCACATGCTTCTATACACATGTTTCTGTCAAAGAGAGTCCTAAATACATAGTATATGTATGTGGAGTGGGCGATATAGGAGAAGAGCGGGGAAGGGACCGTTTACGCATGTATTGATAGACACGGACAGAGGGAATAACTTTGCGAACATATGAGCGCTAGGAAAGAGTGGGGGTGCATGTCGGAAGATGATGCGAGAGTCCAACCAGGCAAAGACAAGGAAGGAGTACAAGAGCAAGATCGATAATTAAAGAGAGGGGACAATAACGTGTGTGGGCGCACTTGTGTAGTCGATAGACTAAGGGAAAGACATGGATGATGAGACGAGGAGGGGAAATTGCTGTGTGTGTGGCAGGCGGTCCTATGTAGAGTGGTCGTGGTTTGGTCGATGTGTGCATGGGTGAAGATGGGGAGACTTAACTAGAGATATATATCATACATTTTGTGTGGGGAGATAGCAAGAGACCTTGCTACACATAGAGGGAAATCAATTGGTGCACATGCATGCATATGTCAGAGATAAAGAACATCCGGAGTGACGAAGAGAGGGAGATGTGTGTGTGGTGGGGGGAGGGGGTACAACTAGCTTGTGACACCGTAAGAGTGCAAGATGGATAACAACGGAGCGGGTGCAGCTAGCTTGTGAAACTGTACAGTGCAAGATGGACAACAATGGAGGGGGCGAAAGTGACCGCGTGCCTCGGAGTTAGGATGGGAGGCAAGGATGGTGAGAGGAGGGGAGGGACTATGTGTGTACATGTTTGTGTGTCGTAGGCAGGCCTGGCTAGCCAGAGGGTATATCGATCGGTGTGTGTGGGAAAGATGGAGACGTAGAGATATCGTGGGAGACCAACCTAACGAACAATAACGTGTGTGCATGATGTAGAGGATACAAAGTGGCGAGGACTGCGTGTGCATATATGCATGCACAATATAGGAAAGTTATTTGATATCCACAAAGGGAGGAGGAGTGTGTGTGTGTGTGTGTGCGTGTAAAAGACTCACAAAGACGATAATCAATACAAGAGTGGATTCAAATATTTGAACAAGAGCTCATGATGTTTGTAAGTCATGTATGCATGAATATAATGCAGATATGCCTGGCATGGCTTTGAATCCAACATGCTACATACTATATTCACATCGAACAAGGCAAAATCGATTTGAATTTGCGATACCGATGGCAGACATCATCTCACCACCACTGCTCACCACATTGCATCTGTGCATGGCCATAACTATTCTAATTTGAGATAATGTGTGGCTTTCAAAGCTAACATCTAAATGTTGTGTGTGCGGGCGGCGGGTGCATTGTTGTGTGTGTTAAACACACTAGACATATATATGAAGACAGGGTTTAGATTATTCTGAACATCTTGCTACCTAGACCAATGTACTGTGATTTGAATTTAACATAAAATGGATACTAATATTTGAATTGGAGATCATATGGTACATGTAGTTCATATGTTCATATAAGATGGAAGATCATAATGTAGGACTACATCCATTATAAACTGCAAGATCACCTAACGATATATTCCAACTCTACATAACGTAGATTCAAAAACTGAAATTCGAGATCCTGGCATTTGTAATCGTACAAAACGGGACATGACTATTTCTGGTGGTGGGAATTCATTTGTTTTTTGTTGTTGTTGAGGGAAGTGCGAATTGATTTGGTATTATACATGTTAATCTTGTTCTCCCAATTTTTTTTGTTTTTCCTTGTAGTTTTTCATTCGCATTTGTAGCAATATAGTAAAAGGGGACATCCTCGCAAAAAAAGTTAAAAAAAAAAGTAAAAGGAGTGCATTTATATGAGTAGTTTATCCCCTGGGAGATAAGGATGAACGAGGGAAGGCCTTATCTGCAAATGTAGAGAGGGGTGCGGGTATCTTTTTGCAAAATTCTCATAGTTTCCTTCCTATCCGTCAGATATAGATCAAACGGCCTATATTGCAGGATGGCAGGCACACCATCATCACCAACTATGTTTTTTAAGATATATATATATATATATATATATATATATATATATATATATATATATATATATATATATATATATATATATATATATATATATATATATATATATATATATAGGGTGGGTCTATTCTCATAACACCCTTAAGACCTTATTCTCATAACATCTAACCTTATTCTCATAACATCCCCCACACCCCTCCCCACCCAGCCTTCTAGCGCGGAGGCGCCCCGCA
>LR738709.1:379641167-379769202 GCA_902687465.1 Secale cereale | reverse complement strand
CCGCACACCACGCCCCCTCCCCACCCAGCCTTCTAGCGCGGAGGCGCCCCGCACACCACGCCCCCTCCCCACCCCGCCTCCCTCCCTTCGCCGACGACATCCCCCACACCCCGCCTCCAGAACGGCCCACGCCGACGCGCTCCAGCGCGCCAAGCGCCTGCGCGGACCGGCGGGGAGGCCTCCTCCTGCCCCCAAGCGAGCGCCCACGCCCAAGGCCGCGGCCGCGATCGACGTCGACGACATGTGCGCCGATGAGCCGGACGCGGACCCGACGAGGATGCTGGGAGACGAGGTGCCGGGGCATGTACCCGCCCCCGCGCTCGGAGCGGCCACAGACCCATGGTGGAAGAGGATGGCCTGGCCCAGCGCGGAGACCAGGGCGGACGCGCCAAGCACGGACCGCTTTGTGGGCGACCCAGTGCCGGACGACGAGGCCAGGCGGCGGTGGCCGCACAGGTACAGCAAAGCCAAGGTACGTACGTGTGTCGTCGCTCTGTCTCTGTCTCAGGCTCTCAGCACTTTCTGCATCAGAAATGAGTCTGACTGAAGAAAATCCTTCAATGTTCTGCTGCAGGGCTCTCATCATTCGCGCGCTATGGGGTATGTATGCATCTCTGAATCGATTCCCATCATTCACTCTGCTCTGCTCACTCTGTTGTAATCATGTCATTATGTCAAAGGGAGGGAGCTCATTCATTTGCGCTGCCTGCGTTTAAAATGTACTCCTATATGTAAACCTGAACTGAATTTCATCTTTCCATATGTGCAGCAGCTCTGCAGATTGGGAAGGGGAGCAGATCAGTGCCCGCTGCCACTACACTTCTGCTTCTGTCGACGGCGCAATCTTCAATCTCTTTGTTGGAAAAGCAAAAGATGCAGTGCACTTTGGTCTAAAAAAAGTCCATTGCAAAAGGACTCTTTGAAGCTCACTTTGTTCTCTCGCGAAAAGTTGGTCATAAAAAAACCGTTGTGGTTCACTTGGTGATCCAAAAAACAAAAACACATCGGAAAGCGGCTCGCTTCTCAACACTTCTCAAACGCGTGTAAAAAATTAATTAGTACGAGAAAAGACAACAACAAATCGCCCATGTAAAATAAATTGTTACAAAAACAACACCAAAAAAGTAATGCGGTTCACTTGGTGATCAAAAAACAAAACACACATCGGGAAAGCAGCTCACTTCTCAAACATGAAAATGCAACAAAAAAAAATAGCGGAATCTCAAAAAAAAATTGTTACCAAAACAACACAAAAAGAGGAATGCGGTTCACTTCGTGATCAAAAAACAAAACACACATCGGAAAGCAGCTCACTTCTCAAACTCGCACAAAAAACAACACAAAAAGAGTAATGCGGTTCACTTCGTGATCAAAAAACAAAACACACATCGGAAAGCAGCTCACTTCTCAAACACTTTTCAACGCGCTGCAGTTCGTAGCCAGCCGCACGACTTTCAAATTTAACTAAAAACCGTAAGGAATCTCAAAAACATTTCAACATATGAAAGTTGCGCCTCGTTCGTAGCTTTCCAACGGTATATTACACGCCTTGTTCCGACAAACGGTTAAAAAACTAGAGTTAAAACAGTACCGAAAATTTGAAAAAAATCGAAAAACACAATTCCGCGATTTAGTAAATTCAAAACTGCTCTTAAACCGTAGCGAATTAGAAAAAATAATAGATACGAAAAAGATGCGTGGCGACGATACCTTTCCAACGATGTATCATATGTTTCGTTCCGGCGAGCGGTTTCGAAAAAAAGGCCAAAAAACGCTCGCTGCTATTCGTTGTGAGCCGCACGATTTTCGAAACTGCTCTTAAACTATGATGAATTTGGAAAAGTGTTCAACATGGCGAAGATGCGTCTACTCCATAGCTTTTCAACGGTATATTACACGCATAATTACGATAAACGGTTAAAAAACTAGAGCAAAAAAGGTACAGAAAAAACAACACGTACAGTTTTTTCAATATGAAGTTCGCTGGTCTCTGTGGTGCGGTGCGTTTAGCTCTCCAATGCAATTTTGCAATGCAGTTCGGAAGTGTTATGAGAATATTATTCTCATAATGTTATGAGAATAGACCGGCTGTATATATAAGAGTAGAGATAGTAAAAGGGACATCCTCGCAAAAAAAGTAAAAGTAGACACGACTCTCTTGTGTCTTGTATGAGGTGTCTTATTTTTACACGTTAAGTTTGTTCTGCCGAACATGGAATCTGCGCCTTGTCTCTTCTGCTGCGAAACTCCCGCCACTTCAACCCGCGCCGCGCCTTGTTATCCCAAAATTTCGATGCACGCAAAAACTCCCTCCTCATCCGAAATCGATCACGCAGCCCAGACACGCGAAATCCCCCTTCTAACCCTCAGCCGGAAATGTTGCCTCGATCTCGCGTGCTCAAAACCGGTGGGGGTACGTTCGTGACTTGCCCCACATTTTGGACAAGCGCGTCCATAAGCCACGGCTCCCCTACCTTCCCCTTGGTTCCCCCATTTGCACACCGAGCCTGCCAAAACCCGTGAAACCCCACGCTCCTCCGTCGGCCTCCCGACTGTCGCTCAGCCGGAGCCTCTTCCCCGATGATGTTGTCCACAGCAACAACTCCCCGTCCCTTATCCACGGCACCGGATGAGGCTCTGTCGTCGATCTCTTCGTCCCGCCGGTTCAGCCGCCCCGTCCTGCACCTCCAATGAGCTGCCCGACGTTCACCTTGTCTATCGCGCCACCTCCATCCCCACAACACCGTCTTTACCTACCCGACTGGAACCGCAGCACCCTCACCAAATCCTCCGACGAAGCTGAGGCCTACTCGATGCCACCAAGGAGGTTCTACACTCACCGCTGCATTTTATCTTTTATTCGATCTCATGGGGCTGCCAGTGCTCAATACCGAGCAGCCATGGCGGGTCTCCATCGACGGCGTCGTCGCCGGCCACTTCCTCCACGGTGTCCCTCCCCCCGGTCGTTTCTCCCTCGACGGCGACGTCCACACCAGCGGTAGCTATTGTTCCTGCTCTAGCAATCGCTCGCGCTGTTGCTGCTGCTCTGTCTCTCGCTCGCGCTGCCGATCTGGTCTTGCTGTCGGTCGCGCTTATTTTCTGCTCTTGCTCTTGTTCATGTTGCTGCTCTGCTCTGCTCTTCTCTCGCTCGCGCTGTTGTTGATGCTACACGGCTTACTGCAGCTGTATGAGTTGCTGATTGAGCTCTCAGTCACACTGCTGATCCGGGCGCAACTGCTGCTGCACGAGCTGCTATCTGCTATTGCGTTCCTTACTCGAGCGGCTGCTAATTTAGATCACTGCTTCTCTGCTACTAGTGCTCGAGCGGCCTAAACTTCTATTGTAGTGCTCTGCTACTTGTGTAATCAGTTTCGTCAGTAAAATTCAGTTTCGAATGTAACATTCAGTTTCGACTGTAAAATTCAGTTTCTTGAGTTAAGTTCAGAGTCGACAGTATATACATCATCTGTTGGAGCGGTTGCGGCCCAGCTGATTCATTCAACATCTAGCATTTTTTGTTGACTTATTTTACATCATCTATTGTAGATGCTATTAGAATCCCACTTCAGATTAATGTTGCATATCTTGTCCTACTTCAGCCTCGCTATCGTACACCTCATCGGAGCTGCTCCAGCGATGAAACTGTCCATCACAGCGGAGCAGTACCCTGGGCGCTGTCTCTAGAGGCCTCAGATCTTCTTCCCCGCCTACGACAGTCACACCAGCCGCACCATCCTCCACGTCCAACCCAATGATGTTGAGGTCAACAAGCTTATGCCAAAGAGGTTGTACACTCGGCGCATCACTTTTTTACTCTACATTCATGTCGATTCCTTAGGGATCCTTTGGTTCAAGGCAGTTGCAAATTTATAAAGAAATGAAGGGTGGTCACAAAGTTAACAGGGAGAAAACTAAATGCCCTTTTGAACCACAATTTGAATCGGTTTAGCAGTTGCAAATCTAGAAAGAAATTCCTATGCATGAAGAACAGGACTAAGGGGATGTTTGGTTCCTATGCACACCTTGCTATACTTTGCCACACCTCACCTTAGGCCAGTTTCACCAAGTTAGGTAGGTGTTTTGGTTCTAGCCACACTTAAGGCAAGAATGTTTTCATCAGCAGTGAACCCCACATGTCATAGACACAAAAAGTGTCGCAAGATTTCCTCCGGCAAGCCAAAGTGTGGCTAACAATTGGAGCAACTCAAGGTAGGCAAGTGTGGCAAAAATCATGTGGCAATATATGGCGAAGGTAGTCACAATCCATACAGCCCCTAAGTGCATTAGTGGCATATAATATGATTCTAACTTCACATTTTCATGTGGGTGTGAATATATTTGACCATGTTTCTCTCCATTCATGTGTTCTTCCCATTCATGTGAACCAAACACACTGTTGACAGAAATTCTGTGTTTGCACATGCTCTATTTTGCACGTGCATTCCTATCCTATTCATGTGTTTTTTCTGTCCCTGCATTTTTAGAATCCTCCAATTCTAAGGAACACTTAAAGATTTACTTCACTTGCAGATAGGTGTCAAAGACAACTATGTCGTCCACCCCACCTGAGGTGCACCATCGATGGAAGCGTCCACCGTAGCAGAAATCCCCCTGCAGACCTCCTTTCACTGCCTTAGATCATCTTCCCCGTTGCCAGCAGCCACGCCAACTGCGTTACCATCATCGACTGAGCAGATGAACCTAAGGACTACACAGTTCTGAAAAAGAGGTTGCACTCTTTCCTGTGTGCTTACGTTATACATCGATTATTATTACGTGCTACTTTATCATCCTTTGCACATCTTAGACTCCGAGTCAGGTCCAAACTAATGTTCGAAATTGAATTATTAATATGCATCTGGGGCACATATCGAGGCAGCAACAAATAGTATCTCTGTCTACTACCTTGTTCATCTCGGGTCTTCTATATGGTTCATGTTCGGTGGGCAACAAACAGTAGAGGAGCCATCATCTGTGTTTTTAAACTGAAACTATCATCTGCCTGCTATCATTAGTTTTGGATCTATCCACTCATTGCTACCATCAGTCTTGATTTCTCCATGCACCCCTTAGGCCTTACATAATCTAACTATGTTTCTTTATTATGCATGTTAGTTATTGTACCCAATCGTTCCGAACATGTGGAGAAAAAGATAAGACTGTTACATGGGAATATAATGGCATGCAGACGCGGCTCCATGGTGGGTGCGGTGCCCCCCATTCCAGATTGTATTCCAGAGGAAGATAACTATTCAGAGGGGGATTCAGAGGGAACCGATCACTCGTATTTACCCCCTGAGGTGTTTACTCTAACCTGGCATGATGATGTTGATCATATCATGCATATCACGCCTCCATTGCTTACTTTATACTCCCTCCGTCCCAAAATAAGTGAATTGACTTGGTACTAAAGCTAGTACAAAGTCGAGTCACTTATTTTGGGACTGAGGGAGTACATCTTATATGTCATCAGCTTAGTTTAGATTTGCTTTGTGTGAATGTCACATGTTTGGTTTCTATATCATATATGTGAATTATGCAATGCCGTCTTGTTTAGCCAGGCATCATATATGTGAATCATGTAATGCCATCCTGTTTAGCCAGTCATTGTATATGTGAATTGTATCATGCCATACTATTTTTTTCATCAGTTTTGCTAGAACTCATCTAGCTAAGTTCTAATTATGTCTTGTTCACCTTTATAGCCAATGTATGTGATGCTATAAGATGCGTGTGTGCTAACGTGGGTTGGTACTTCTTCTGTTTTTGTTTTACAAGTGAATGAGACCAAATTATATCTTGTCCAGATGAGTTCTAGGCACTCCCTTTTTCATAATGTATTCCATTTGTCGACAATGTTTGTACATTCATCTACTCTTCCTGTGCATCAGCCATTTGAGTCGATGATGGCAAAATCTGGAGTGAAAACAAGGTCCTTTGAGCAGTCAGTGCTACCTCTCGATGCAGAATTCTTGCTGGTTACAGATAGCTCCTCGGAGGAGGATTCAGAGACAGATGACCAGTCATATTCCCCCCTAAGGTGTATGCTCTAACTTCGCAGGGTTATATTGCTCGTATCATGCATACGGTGTCTTGCATTGCTATGCCATCTGCTTAGATTAGACATGCTTTGTGTGAATGCCTCCTGTTTAGTTTCTATATCAGATATGTGAATTATCCAATGCCATATTTTTTAGCCAGTTATCTTATATGTGAATTATGCAATGCCATCCTGTGTAGCCACGCATCATATATGTGAATTATCTCATGCCATCCTTTTTTATTACATATTCCGTCTGTAAACTATCTTTGTACATTGAACTATTCTTCATGTACATCAGCCACTTGAGTCGGTTATGGAAAAACCTGGAGTGAAAACAAGGTCTTCAGTGCAGGCAATGGTATGTGTTGAAGCATATATCTCGATGGTTACAAGTAGCTCCTCAGAGGATGATTCGGAGAAAGATGACCAGTCGTATGTCCCACCTGAGGTGTATGCTCTTAACTTGCAATTTTATATTTTTCATATCATGCATATGTTGTCCTGCATTGTTTAGTTTACACATCATATACACAATGATCAAATGCCATCTGCTTAGCTTACAGATCATATAAGCGAGTGCCAGCTGCTTAGTATATCAATCAATTATACTATGTTGATTTAAACCTATTTTTTTTAATAATGGCGCAACAGGTATGTTTTAAACCTATTTTTTTAACTGGATTGTTGTTCTAACTTCTTGCTCTATGTTGATTTCAGTTTCAATTGTATAAACAATTATGTTCTCATGTCATGCACATTACAAGTGTTGTTAGTGTTGTGTAGTTTCCCACACTTATATTCTGTCTATGCTTGTTTGTCTTAAACAGATATGATTTGAATTGTCTCTATCTTGATTTATCAACATAAACTAAAATGATATAGACCATGCGGTGACCATACTACATAGATATATGTTTGTTTCATGTTTTTATCCTGTCCACCTTACAACTGAACTGGTTTACCAAAATGAGTTCCATATACAACATGGTAAACCTGTGACGTGTCTGCATGTTCCTCTTGTAGAATGCCGATAGAATATTGGAGAAGAGCACCCCATTATGCAATCGTAGAGAAAGTAATGCAGATCAAGATAGTCAGAAAACCATGTTGGTCTCCAAGAAAGCTGATAAAAACTATCTTAGATATGGTGAGACAACCCCAAAGTCGTGCCTTGATGTAGTGTTTGAATTAATGGCCACTACTGCTGGCACAAGCTCTTCAAACTCGCTGCCTAAATCAGTTTGGCTTCTTGAGTCTCAACTTCAACTTGAAAGACATCGATCAGATGTGCTGCGACAGGAAGCCGAAGGACTGAGGAAGTCCGTGCAGAATTCAGATGCATACTTTCTGGTGCAACAGGAAGTACTGGAGGATTTAAACGCCAAACAAGAGAAAGCTAGTAAGCTTGCCAAGCGTCTTGCCAGCATGGTGGATACCAAGGATATTGCTTCTTGAGATCTTGTGAACTGGTTTCAGTTCTGGACTTGTTTTGATGCGGCGTTTATTTGCACTGGTCGCCAACTTTGACAACCAGTGTATGTAATATGCTGCTTTGTTCCCCTTATTTACACTGGTGGCAAACTTTGATGCCAAGTGGTTGTAATATGTGTAATAGCCGTAATAGCCTAGCGTATGTTGCTTTCTTATATATTTCCTTGTTGTCTTGTTTATTTGTTTGCTTGTAGACAGTGCAGTTCTTTTTCCGCGGTTTCCTAGTGGCTGCAATAACCTGTTTTTTAAAACTAGGACACAATAACCATGGGCAACATGTGGACCGTTGTCACCATGGCCTTCTATGGGCCGTACAAGATATGGGCCGTCTACGGGCCACATGATTGATTGGCCAAACATGGACCAATAAAGGAGCGCATTATGGGCCATAAACGGGCTAGAGTGGCAGCCGTCCATTCATGGGCTGACCAGAACGGGCCTTTAAGAGGCCAACGAGTATAACGGGCTTAATTCCATTGACGGGCATAACAGGTCATTAATGGGCCGTATTTGATAACGCTATGAAAATGGCCCAATGGTTTAACAGGCCACAAACGGGCTGACTTTAACCACGGGCTAAATTTGGCCCATAAGCGGAAAAGGCCGGTAACGGACCGTAAGCAACCGAAGGCTGCAAATCAGCCCAAGAATAAATGGGCCCTTAAAAGGCCAAAAGATAACACGGGCTGGGAATGTCCCAATGGAGTAATGGGCCATTAATGGGTATGAAGCGATATACTATTCATTATGGGCCACTTTTACTATGGGCCCTTAATGGGCCAAGAGTTACAAAGGGCCTCATATGGGCCGAAAGATGTCATGGGCCGTACATGGGCCGGAAGTTACAACAAATTGGAATCATATTAGGTGGCCTAGATGAAGCTAGTGGGCCGAAATCGTAAAAGCCATGATGGGTCGTGAGTTATTGGGCCTGAATGGGCTATATGCGAGCACGCTGTTAGCAGGCTTTCGATGGGCCGTGAGTTATCGGGCCTGAATGGGCTATATGCGAGCACGCCGTTAGCAGGCTTTCGATGGATCAGCTCGTTATCCCTTGACCAAGTCAAACGGGTTGGCCTTTTGACCTGAATGGGCCACTGTTGGGCCGTGCCACATGTCGATGTATCATTGGCACCTCATGTCCATTGGTTGGTTGACATCTGTCCGCACGTGGAGCCGACACGTAGTCCCTTCGGCCAATGAGAATTTTACATGTGGAAAATTCCCATTGGTCCTCGCTGTTATCGGGTTATCGAATCCAAAACCGGACTCGATAGCTTAACGGCGACCTGTTACGATGGATGCCACGTGTCGGTTACCCTTGACGAAAGCACTTCCATGACGCGCCATTTATCGTCAATGGAAGTGAACACTTCCGTTATGATAATTTTGGTATCGTCATGGAACATTTCTACGACAACACATGTATGACTATCTTGATTCTGTCATAATATGTCATGGATGTACATGCATGACAGAAAACGTGACCTACTGTGACAAACACGTATTATCATGGAAGTGTTTTTTTGTAGTGGCAGTCCGGCGCGCAGGCTGATCTAGAGGCGTGCAAGCTGTCCTCCAATGCGTAGGCTCACCAGGAAGCGTGCAAGTTTTATGATGTGCAGGCTCACTGGGAAGCGACCCTTTGACTTCCATGGTCGCCCGCCTTCCTCTCCATTAATGGCACCCGAGCCGTTGTTTAGTATGGACGGCCTTACTATTCGCCTCCCATTACCCTCCCTCCCGTAGACCTCCAGCAACGCCATGGCGTAGAAGGACCATCTGCCACAAGTCTTCAAATTTGGTGAAGTCGACTCCTAGCCGGAGGAGGTAGAAAATAAGGAGGAATGTGTCCTCAAGGACATGGCCATGAACAAGCTGGCCATGGCGGTTGCCACCCCCGCTCCTGTCCCAGCTCCCATCCCTGCGCCCGCGCTAGCGACCATCCCCATTGACGGGCTGGTCATCGAGCACTATCGCAGAGCTAGAAGCCGCGGGCATCAGCGAGGTCTCCGCGGGCCCGCGCGAGCTCGTGTACATGCCAGCGCCAGGGCCCGTGCCCGTGCACGTGCGCTCCCCTCCACCCACCGCGGCACCGGCCCCCTGCGTTTGGCTGCACCTGTCGCGCCCATGCTCGTGCGCGCGCCCCCTTGGCGGCATGGGACGCCGCCGTCGATCGCTACCTCTCAGTGCTACTAGTTGTCGTCCTCCCGCGCCCCGCCCGTCGATCGCGCGATGACATGATGTTTGATTTACAAGTGAAGAACATTATGTGCTGTCGTGAAGACTTCAACAACGACGTCCCACGGGACGACAACGACGGCGCGGCACGCCACCTCCACCGCCACCGAAAATTGTTTTTTTGGGGTTTAATATTGTATCTCGATCATATGAATATAAATTCACAGTGTGACTGAATGAAAGATATGATTTGAACGAACTTGCGTTTTTCTCTCTTAATGTACAGACTTATCAAAGGATTTTCTTTTGAAAAAAACGTCAATGGTTTTTCAATATAAAACACTCATCGCAAACGTTTTAGTTAGAACACATGTATGCAAACCGACTGCTTCCCCAGGAAGCCAAGGGAAAATGTGTCGAGTAGGATTTGTGCAGCTCTTGATCACAAATGTTTTAGATAGAACACCCGTATGTAAAGTGAGAGCTTTATATGGTCTTCCCCCTTAAGTCAAGGGAAAATTCTCACCGCAGGATTTGTGCATCTCTTCAACACAAACGGTTCAAATTGAATACGGTATGCAAATCCATACTTCGGTGCTAAGCTGAGAGAAAATGTGTCGAGCAGGATTTGTGCATCCCTTCAACGCAAACGGTTGTTTTGGATGACCGTGTGCAGCCACGTGCAAACAATTTGGTAAGATTTGCATCTATCATATTGGGTATGTTGCCATTTGTCAAACTGGAAAGATTGACATTTGTTCATCTAGTAACATTGCCATTTGTCAACATTGTAACACTGCGATTTGTCAAAATATGCAGCTAAAAATCACTAGCACTATCTAATTTTTGCAACTAAAATTCAGTAATTAAGCATAGATTTCGCAGATTAAGCAGTCATTTTTATACAAACAGTTCAACTCGACAGCTGAACCGGCCAAACTTTTCCCCAATTGTTGCCAACCACATACTGAAATAGCTAGCTCAACTATATATACTAGCTAATTTTAAGTACGTTGTACAGTTCCACCACATCTATAGTCAGATGAACTAAACAAAATAGCCCCTAAATACTACTACTACTACGGAGGGGCTTTGTACTACTTCCGGCAGCCTCTCCACTGCCGAGCGCACTTAGTAGTAAGAGGCAGAGGAGGAGCAGCCTACCGATGAGCTGGACAACTGCAATACGGTGCATGTCGCTGCTGCACCTTCAGCGACGCTCACCTCAAACGCCCTCTGCCGCTCCAGACGACCCCTCTCAAAGCGGTAGTTCTCCTCGTAGATCTCCTGATTCCTCACCTCTGAGGCAGCGTGTGCCACGGCCACGGCGGCGGTAAGGCTCTTTGCATGCTTGACGAGGCGCTCCTCCTCCTCCTCCTCCCGTAGGAACTCGGTGTAGCACGCAAGGTCGCTGACGCACGTGCGGGCCTCCACCTTCGCATCCCACCTTCGGTCGTCGGTGGCGGAGCGGGTGATGACCCCGGCAGTCGACGGTGGGCTGGCGGCCACGGTGGCCGACGATGGGGTGGCGACCACGACCACCACCTCCTGCATTCAGTCCACGTTGGTGGAGCGGGTGATGGCCACGGTGGCCAGTAGTGGGGTGGCGGCCACGACGGCCACCTCCCGCCTTTGGGCCGCGGCGGCGGAGCGAGTGATGGACCTGGCTTTCGACGGTGGTGTGGCGGCAACGGCGGCTGGCAACAGCTGCCGACGGGCAGCGATGACGGAGCGTGTGGTGGGTGTTCTGCCCCCTACATATGCTGGGGAATGTGCCGCCGCTGCGGTGTAGCCTCCCAGCTGGAGCTATCCTCTGATGATGGCGGAGTGGCTGAGCGACGACAACGAACCGGTGCCATTGGCGATTGTGGGAGAAGCAGACGAGATAAGCTACAAGGAGGGAGGGGAACATGCGACGCATGACTCGCCAGCCGTGAGGGTTTATATAGCAGGGTGGTAAGCATTGGGATTTTGGGGGATTTCACCGAGTCGGGCAGGAAGCTTATGCGGGAACCTTGAGAGGATCGAAGAAGACATGTCTAGAGGGGCTGATTAGACACTCAACAAGAAAAGTAGCGGTTTTTAAGTTCTTTAAGTTGAGGTGGAGTTTTTAGCACAATTTCAAACATTCACAATACATTTCAAGCAAGCATGGCAAGAGTATATGAGCAGCGGAAAGTAAAGCATGCAAGTTGCAAGAAAGTAAAGGGATGGGATTGGAGTGTGCAAATGCAATTGGAGACATGGATGTTTTTGGCGAGGTTTCGAAGTTGGTGCTATCGTACATCCACGTTGATGGAGACTTCAACCCACAAAGGGTAACGGCTGCGCGAGTCCACTGAGGGCTCCACCCACGAAGGGTCCACGAAGAAGCAACCTTGTCTATCCCACCATGGTCGTCGCCCACGAAGGACTTGCCTCACTAGGGTAGATCTTCACGAAGTAGGCGATCTCCTTGCCCTTACAAACTCATTGGTTCGACTCCACAATCTTGTCGGAGGCTCCCAAGTGACACCGACACCACTCTCCAAAAGGTAATAAATGGTGTGTTGATAAATAACTCCTTGTTCTTGTGCTTCAAATGATAGTCTCCCCAACAATCAACTCTCTCTCATAGATTTGGATATGGTGGAAAGAAGATTTGAGTGGAAAGCAACTTGGGGAAGGCTAGAGATCAAGATTCTTGTGGTTGGATCTGAATATCTTGGTCTCAACACATGAGCAGGTGGTTCTCTCTCAGAAAATGTATAGTGGAAGTGTAGGCACGTTCTGATGGCTCTCTCACTGATGGAGAAGGGGTGGAGGGGTATATATAGCCTCCACACAAAATCTAGCCGTTATACACATTTGACCCAACTCAGTCAGACCGAATAAATGAACTGGGTCAGGCTGAGGTAGTTCAAAATGTGAACGCTAGACATTTCGGTGGGACCGACAGTATCAACTCGGTGAGACCGAATAAACGAACTCGGTCAAACCGAAGTAGTTCAAAATGTGAATGTTAGACATTTCAGTAGGACCGACGGTATCAACTCGGTGAGACCGATGCGTTAGGGTTAGGGCAGAACCTCAACTCGGTTTGACCGATTACACAAACTCAGTGAGACCGATTTTGGTAATAGGCTAACAGAGTGTTGGTCAGGCAAACTCGGTGGGACCGATTCGCTCATCTCGGTGAGGTTGAAACGTTACGAAGAGGAAACAGAGAGTTTGCAATGCCAACTTGGTAGGACCAATTCGCTCATCTCGGTTAGACCGAAATGTTATGAAGAGGAAACAGAGAGTTTGCAATCCCATCTCGGCGAGACCGAGATCCCTATCGGTGAGACGAACTGATTAGGGTTTGTGGCATTGGCTATGTCAAGTGAACTTGGTGGCGCCGGATAGATCAAATCGGTGGGGCCGAGTTTGACTTTTAGGTTTTGGACATATGTGGAAATGAGAAAGTGATTGATGGCTTTGGAGCATATCACTGAGCACTTTCACCAAGTAGACCATTAAGCAACACCTCATCACCTTTTAATAGTATTCGCTTTCCTATGGACTCAATGTGATCTTGGATCACTATAATATAAATGAAGAGTCTTGAACTTTTTCCAATCTTTGTCCTTAGCATCTTGAAAAGGGTTCCACATCCTCTTGTCTTGCCACTCCACTGTTGAACTCATCTGAAATATACCAGATGAAAATATTAGTCCAACAAGAGATATGTTGTCATTAATTACCAAAATCACCCATGGAACACTTGTGCTTTCAATCTCCCCTTTTTAGTAATTGATGACAATCATACATCAAAGCTTCAGATAAAGATATGAAGGATAACAAGTAAAGCTTTGGAAAAACATGTAACAAGCATATGCTCTCCCTACATGTATGCAATCATGTAAATATAGAATATAAGAGCATGTGAATGTATAAGCATGTATGAGCAAGCAATGAGTTACATGTATCTTGGCTATATGCATCAGAGAAAATGATGTTGAATGTAGAAAATGTACCTCCATGTTTATGAGTCCTCCTTGTAAACAATATGTATAACAGCAAGAGGTCATCATGCACATGGATGTGATGCATATACATACCTTGTGGTCTTGAGCTGGCTTTGGAGAGGGTGAACTTGAGAAAACAGGGTTAGATAACACAAGATCACCTACTAAACAAAGCACAATGAGTAACCACAAAAGTACCAGGATTGGGATGACATGTAAAAAGTGAGTACTTAGTACTCTATATGGTTATAGACATGTCCCCAAAGATTTTCTTCCCTTAGGTGTCTTTCTCCCCTTGAATCTTATATTGGATAATGGGAGAAGATAGGGTAAAAGAAAATCAGAGCAAAATAGAAAAACAGAGCAAAACAATCATTATACATACTAACATGACTTTCCCCTCTTGAAGACATGTGACTTCTCTCCTCTTTGAATAATAAGCATCTGGAGATAAGCTTAGATGTGCTCTCTCTATCTCTCTCTCTCTTGTGTGATAAGCTTTGATGTGCTCTCTCTCCCCCTTTGACATCAATTCCAAAGAAGGGGTCTTCCAGAGCATGAGTCAAGTAGGTTTGGTCCTTGAGTCTCATTACAAAGCAACATGTAATTTAAGATGCTAGTAGAGGAAAAGAATCATTGAGTGAAGCTAGAATAGAAATGCAGGATGCAAATGGCAAAATCTTAGCTTAGTATTGAAATCGGTGAGACCGATTCATTTTCATCGGTGACACCGAGTTGGCAGTGTCAAGGATGATGCATATTGGTCAGACCGGGTTTGTCCTTGTCAGTTGGACCGATGAACAATCTGCAATATATCATTACAGTTCGGTCTAGCCGAGAGGCAGGGATCGGTGCGACCGAGTTCAATATAGAGGAAGGATTTTGTCATTTCAGCTCACTAAGCAAATAAGGTCTCACAAAGATTTGCAGGGAATTAACAGAAGGATTTGCAATGAATTTGATGCAGAAAATAACAAATAAAAGAAAAGAAATCTAGATGAAGTTTTTTTCTGAAAGGGGAACACGCATGCAAAAGATGAATGCAAGAACATAGAGAAACACTAGAGATCTTCATCTAGAGATGGTCGGTGACAGAGTCACCTATGTTAGAGTATATTGACTTAGGAGTCAAGTGAGAACACTTGATCATAGGTCATACTCATCGTTTAAGCTCAAAATGGGGTTGCCATTTTTCGTTTAAGCATTTTGATGTATTCACATCTTGTTGAGATGCTTTGACCCATGTCTTGGGGTAAAGCTTCTCTAAAATGGAATAACATACCTTGTGTCAGGGATATACCCCGCGGTATAACCCGACCGGAAGTATAACCCTGCCGAACTTGGCGACTCACTAATGACCTGCCCTGAATGGACGACTCACTAAGTGACCCGCCCGAGCTTGGCGATTCATGGGTGACCCGGCGAGCGGGTCAGAGGAACGACAAGACCCGGTGGCCCAGAAGGAGGTTTATGGAAGACCGGTTCATGATATGGTGGGCTGGTTTATGAGGAAAGCACAAGGAATATTCTCCTACAAAGGAAGCAAGACTAGGACTCCACTTGTAAAAGAGTAATCCTAATCCTACTAGGACTAGTCATGTAACCCGCCCCTTCAACATACATAAGGAGGGGCAGGGCTCCCCAAAGGGGGAGACAGGAAAGAAGAAACAATCTCTAGGGCTAGACACAAATAGCCAGTTTACAGGTGACTCCCTCGTGTTGATAATGAGACCTAGCCACAAACAGTGTGTAGGGCTATTACCGGATGATGTTTCCCGGGGCCCGAAGCTGTCTAAACCCTTGTCCTGTGTTGCATCTCTCGATTCCGCTCAACCCCTCTCAAGCTACCACATAGAAGCGCGGCCTCACGACTAAGTCCTCACACTAGGACATCTGTCGTGACAATTCCATGATAGTTGGCGCCCACCGTGGGGCTACGCACGATGGTGTTGAGTTCTTGGAGGGATCTATCCCAAGGACCGAGAAGCTCGCGATTGACCGGATGAAGAAAACCCAACGCGGAACAATCATACAAGATAACCCGCCAACGGAAATTCTTTTAGGCAGAGTCGGCGAAATTCATCGTTCAGTAGTTGGAATCATGATTATCCTTGGAGCACGCAAGATGAGATTTGAGGCAATAATTTGGGTTGCATCTATGTGCGCCACCGTACGCGTGTCTGGTGATTAGTCTAATCTGACAACAAATACGGTTGCGCCGCCTATGAAGCCGCTAAGGTTGAATATTCCCCAGAACCGAGTCCGGGTCTAGGTGGGATCTGTCCTAAATTAAGTCTGCTTGATCTGCTAGTTGCTGTCGACGTGTACATGCGCAGTGTCATGCACCTGACCATGGCTACATATCCCACGGGAGATCTGCTGGATCAAAGTATCGTGGAGGCCAGTACTATTCAAATGAAACCTTGCGAGGCCACTATGTTTGCTGCTTTGTACAAGCTACCAAAAATAGTAGATGTTCACGTGCTACTACTACAACAACAACGACCCTAGAAAGGAAGTTGACCAACCAACCACGACCCGGAAGCAAATTGTCCTCGGATTCGGGTTCTTCCGTTGACCCCCGTTCAAAGTCACCTGGGTCTCAAACTGATATCTCTACTGGTCTCTGTTGAGCCGCCCCGTGTGGCTCCGCCATAGAGCCACCGTTTGGCGGAGTGTTTTCGCTCCCGTCGTGAGCCAACGGCCGTCATTTTTTACTGCGAGCCACCGACCGTCATCCGAATCGCAGGCGGTTTTATGGAATCCCAGAAGCGTGATGGATAGCTAGTCGCTTGTACTGTTGTTATCCTCGTTGACGTGAAGATTGTGGATGGAGAAGCAAACAGAGACAAGCTGTGTGTGGTAGAGCATAAGTGCAAAACCTACATCCTGGAGCGCAGTGGTATTGATACTAGTCAAGTACAACTCTCTTTCCACTAGAGCATTCACGTGGAAAGGAAGTGCATGCGTGCATAATTGTTTTGAAGACCACGTTGCCAAATCAACCAGAGCACGAGTCCTGGTGATTTGAGTTGGCGGTCTAAAAAATCATCAGTTATTCAAAGACATGAGGTGATATCTATCTAAGTTTTTTTATTTAGCACATATTATTTTTGTCAAAGAAAAGTTTATCTTTGCCTTGGTCTGCAATATTGTTTATGCAGGGCAATTGTTCACTGCGAGAGTGATGGCCATGCCATGATGAATATATGTGCAAATTGCCGCTTTACGGCCTAATTTACATCAACATGGCACGACTTGCCTGTCCGCGCCGCATTACAACGCTACGAACGATTCGCCCGTCCGCTCTCGCGGCCGGTTCATGTGACCGCGCCGACTTACAACACAGAGGACAACTTGCTCGTCTGCACCGTTTGCAATGCCACAGCTGACTGTACCTACCGGCTGATTTTTATGGTCGCTTTGTTATCACAAATGGATTGACCTCCGACAAATACCATGTGCTATTTACCTTGTTTTTTAAGCACATATTAATTCATCCGAGCAAAACTACTTTGCCATGATGTACTTTATATGCAGGAGAATTATTCATTACAAAGTGATATTATACCGCAAAGATGGAGGCACGCCAACATCATTTAGCACAGGCGGTTGTTATTCAACGGACCCCAAACTGGCTTATCACGCGGTGGCCGTATCTCGTGACCGCATCGGTTTATCACACCCTGGCCGTCTCTCGCGACCGCGTCGGCTTACAACGAGGAGGACAACTTACCCGTCCTCACCGGCCTATAATATTGCGGCCGACTCATCTGTCTGCTCCTACGGCCGACTAGGCCGTGATTGATTTCAGTGTCACCGTGGTGACGATCAACTCCGCGGTGGATAATTTTTGGCCTAAAGATATCAGGTGAAATACATCCAATATATATTTATATATATATATATATATATATATATATATATATATATATATATATATATATATATATATATATATATATATATATATATATATATATCGCTTTCTTTAAAAGAGAAATTACTCCGGTCTGCAAAGTTATCTAATGCAGGACCCTAAACCGCCATATTGGCGCAAATTTAAAGGCCAACTCACCCGTCTGCGCCGGTTTACAACACCGCAGACAACTCACACGTCCGCTCCCGCAGCCGGTTCACCAGACTGCACCGGCTTACAATGACATGTCCGACTCATTTATCTATATCGCCTCTGATGTTGCGATCGTCTTTGCTGTCCGACTATCGCGGCCTGGTCTAGATCAACATACTGGGCCGCACTTGTCTGCATGAGCTGTTTATTGAGTATGAGCGAGTTGCAGCTTGGGTAGCCCGGTTTTCTTTCAACAAAATGGAGGCAAATTATCATATACTATCAACCGCCGTCTGCACTGGGTAGCTCAATGGGCAGGTGCACAAGTCGCCGCCACTACAGTTTAGTTAACTTCAAATCGCCAGTTGGAAGGAACCATTGGCCGAGTTGCTGACATGGCTCGTACGGGATCATTTATAACTCACTGCAGTCACCTCAACCTTCTATGGATTCACATCGCGCTATCAACACCAATGATATACACCTTCTGCTATGGTCAAATACAGAGAATCTCAAGACAACTCCTCGAGTCGTCTTAAGACTCAGGGGCTACAATGACATGACTCAGCAAATCTTGCCGGTTTCAGCAAATTTAAGAACCCCAGGACGATGGAGGGAAAGATAACCCGGTCCCAGAGGCCACTGCTATATTGATGAAAATTTAAAGGCCGTCAGAAAATTTCCGGCTTAAATAGTATATGACAATTACAAAATCTTGGCTCGATGAAGAAGTTTCTAGGTCATCGGAAAGGAATCCGGTTTAAAATCCGGCTCAAAGGACATCAGTCTTACTGAAGCTCTCAAATCTGGTTTAAGAATCTCCGGTTTAAAAAGAATTAATCTCTCGCAAGTTCGAGTTTAAAGGCCTTCAGAAAAATTCCGGCTGAAAATGAAGATCCCGGTTTAAGATCCGGTTCAAGGGAAATATGTCTCCCACAAAGCTTTGAAGCTCTCAATATCCGGTTCAAAATTCTAGTTAAAAAGAATTCATCTCTCGCAAATTTCTTAGAAAAAATTATAGGGGCCAAAGTGAGTTTGTTGACCAGCACAACTCAAACATAGGCACCCGTTGAGCATATCTCAGAAATATCTCACATGGGGGCTTTCTGCTCACGGAGCATAGCTATGACTACCCTTTTGATCCGGCTATCAAGCCAATATTATCATAAGAGCACAGCTCTGGTTACTTCGGTAATCCGGCTATCAAGCCAATATTATCATAAGGGGCCAAAGAGAGTTTGTTGCACAGCACAACTCAAACATAGGCACCCACTGAGCACATCTCAAAATGTTACCTGGGGGATCTTTTTGCACAGCAACTAAGAGTTTTTAAGACCCTTGTAATAGGCTATCAAGCCAGGCTTGGAAGCCAGGTGTATTCACCTAAAACCCCGGGTTAACCTGCCTTCATCAAGTAAGTCACTCCGCCCAGGTAATCCTGGTATGACCCGCTGAACGTTTGGCAAGTAAATCTTATACAGACCCTAAACTAGTCAAAGTTAAAACAATGATTGGTTAATGTGAGGTCCATCTTAAAAGGCTTTGTAAACTGGTTTAACTCAGTGGCCTGGCAGCCCATGAAAAGCCTCGATTTTAGGCCTGGCAACCCATGAAAAGCCTTGCATCTTCCCATGCTTTTTTTTGAAAAAAAATTCTCTTTCGTTGAGATTTACAACACTTTATGATAAACCGGTGTTTATTAACCCGGCCTGGCATTGGACTATAAGTCGCCAGTAGGAGATAAGATAATGACCGGTGTTTGTTAACCCGGCCTGGCTTTCGACTATAAGTCGCCAGTATGAGATAAGATAATGACCGGTGTTTATTAACCCGGCCTGGTTTTGTTTATAAACTGACAATCTATGATAATTACCAATGTTCAAATTTTGGGTTATCACCCTTACTACACTGGCTTGGTAAAACCAACAGTGTGATCAAATATCACTGGAACCGATTTTCAAACCGGGTTATATTATTCAAATCTTTAAATAGCCAACATGGCTGGATTTTTTATTATGGTTATCAATAACGAGTATTATGATTGAAGTTTTCAAAGTCGCTTTAGTGCAATGGATATTATTTTATCAATGGGTATGATTTATTCTACACAAGAATAGTCTCGAGTCGCTGCAGGCTTACGACCCGGCACTTGGGGGCTACATTATCCAAATTAAGATTACATTAAATGTGCAAGTCCCATGTCACTGCCAGCATGCACCATGGCACTTGGGGGCTAATGCAAAGTCATTTTTACTCGCCTTATTGAAGACCTGACTCATCACATCATAATGAGCCGGCCCTTTGGGGCTACCAATTGCTCCTGTCAAAAATTTAAGGTACACAAGCCTTAATCCATTATACTAAAGGGTTCATTGCTCAGTTGGTAAAGCACAAAGCTCTTAACCTTGTGGACGTGGGTTCAAGCCCTATGATGGAGGCTACATTATAAGATGTTATTTTCATTGAAGTATATATCAAGTCCCAGAACAGTATTACCTTAATGAGCCGGCCCTTGGGGTCTACACATCACTGCTCAAATCTACATGATTATATCTACAAAGTCCCTGCTCATTATTGCATAATGGCCCGGACCTTGGGGGTTACACTGGTTGAAGTTTTTATGATCATAAGGCAATTACAAGTCCCTGGTTGCTGCAAGCATGACAACCCGGTACTTTGGGGCTACATAATATGGAGTATTCAGTTTTTACTAATGACTGGGATGAACAATCTGGATTTCTTCAAGGTTGCAACATTTATATTGAAACAAGTTTTAAGCTATCACTATGTTCTCCTCTTAAGACTTGGAGGCTACAGGTAATATGCATATAAAGGAGGAACCTCTTCAAATTCAAATCAGGAAGATTAATAGTGTGACCCGGCATTGGCAACAATCATAACCCGGCGTCTATAAACAATCATGACCCGGGATCATCAGTTTTTATAACCCGACAATTTTGGCAATCATAAACCGGCAAGTTCTACATTTTCAAACCGGCTGAATATCAGTTGAATATTTGAAGACCAATATCTTTGTCAAATCAGAGCATTGAAGGCGGATTCGAATGGATTCGTTATTTACAAAATATCTTCTACAAGAAAATTAATTATGAAGCTGGTCTATTGATTCGGATTTTCTAGAAGAAGGAAAGGACAAGGATTTAAGGATGGTCAGGTGCCGGTTATAACAAATTCTTAACCCGGAGCACAACCTGTCAAATTTTTTCTTGTGTCTATTTTCCAGCATAAGTTTACCATGGATAAATCCAAGCTAAACTCGGGGCTAATGTCGGGGATATACCCCGTGGTATAACCCGGTCGGAAGTATAACCAGATCGGACTTGGTGACTCACTATTGACCTGCCCTGACTGGACGACTCACTAAGTGACCCGCCCGAGCCTGACAATTCATGGGTGACCCAGCGAGCGGGTCAGAGGAACGACAAGACCCGGTGGCCCAGAAGGCGGTTTATGGAAGACCGGTTCATGATATGGTGGGCTGGTTTATGAGGAAAGCACAAGGAACATTCTCCTACAAAGGAAGCAAGACTAGGACTCCACTTGTAATAGAGTAATCCTAATCCTACTAGGACTAGTCATGTAACCCGCCCCTTCAACATATATAAGGAGGGGCAGGGCTCCCCAAAGGGAGAGACAGGAAAGAAGGAACAATCTCTAGGGCTAGACACAAATAGTCGGGTTACCGGCGACTCCCTCGTGTTGATAATGAGACCTAGCCACAAACAACATGTAGGGCTATTACCGGATGATGTTTCCCGGGGCCAGAAGCTGTCTAAACCCTTGTCTTGTGTTGTGTCTCTCGATTCCGCTCAACCCCTCTCAAGCTACCACATAGATGTGCGGCCTCACGACTAAGTCCTCACACTAGGACATCTGCCGTGACAATTCCACGACACCTTGGGTGGTGGTTTTGATCTTGATCATGTAGTTGAACTTGTGTTGGATGCTCAAGGTTGATGTAGTTCATCAAGAGTTGGGAACACCACTTGTTATTTGAGTTCATCTACCTACATGGGTTAGATTTGCAAGGAAGAGCACTTGTGTATCCAAAATGACAATCATGAAAATTTGATACCAAATGAAATTTGATATATAGAAATTGTCAAAGGATATATTGAAAGGGTTCATGCTTCCTTGTCTTCAACCACCATATTGTAGAGACTTGGTGATGTAAAGATTTCTTAGGATGTTAGTGAGTTGCAATCTCATAGATTTGGGCTCATCCAAGTACCTACAAGGGTTAGATAGCATGCAAGGGTACAAGTATAGATCCAAGACATATGATCATCATCATAAGAGAGATATCAAGGATTAGTCAAAGGATCATGCCTTGCATGCAATGAGGACGAGTTACTACTCCAAGTTTGAGGCATCTATAATGTTCAATTCACCTCTCAAACGGCAAAATACTTTCTCATCAAGTGGTTTGGTGAATATGTCCGCCAATTGCTTATCAGTACGAACATGTTTAAGATCAATGTCTCCCTTAGCAACATGATCTCGAATGAAATGATGACGAACTTCAATATGCTTAGTTCGAGAATGCTGCACGGGATTGTGCGTAATCTCAATAGCACTTTCATTATCACAAAGCAATGGAACATGTTTCACATAGATTCCATAATCTTTAAGAGTTTGGGTCATCCAAAGTAACTGAGCACAACATGAACCGGCGGCATGTATTCCGCTTCTGCGGTGGATAAGGATACCGAGTTATGTTTCTTGGAGGACCAAGATACAAGAGATCTACCAATAAATTGACAAGTACCCCAGGTGGACTTTCTATCAACTTTGTCTCTGGCATAGTCCGAATCGTAGTAGCCAACAAGATCAAAAGAAGACCTCTTAGGATACCAAATGCCAAAGTCTGGTGTGTGAATTAAGTATCTCAATATCCTTTTCACAGCCTTAAGATGACATTCTTTGGGGGCCGCTTGATATCGTGCACACATGCACACACTTAGCATAATATCGGGATGGGAGGCACACAAATATAACAATGAACCAATCATAGAGCGGTAAATCTTTTGGTCAACCGGTTCTCCATCCTTAGTCAAGTCAAGATGTCCACTAGTAGGCATGGGTGTAGTCATACCTTTGCATTCTTGCATGTTGAACTTCTTGAACAAGTCATTGGTATATTTCGTTTGAGAAACAAAGGTGCCCTCCTTAGTTTGCTTGATTTGCAAACCAAGAAAGAACTTGAGTTCACTCATCATAGACATCTCAAACTTCTCCGACATTAGTCTTCCAAACTTTTCACTAAAATGAGGGTTAGTTGAGCCAAATATGATATCATCAACATAAATTTGGCACACAAATAATTGACCATTAACTCTTTTAGTAAAAAGTGTTGAGTCAATTTTCCCAATTTCAAAGCCTTTTTCAATAAGGAACTTGGCCAAGCATTTATACCACACTCTAGGAGCTTATTTAAGACCATAAAGAGCTTTGTGAAGATTGTAAACATGATTAGGTTTCTTGGGATTAACAAAGCCAGGAGGTTGTTTAACATAAACTTACTCCTCAATTTCACCATTGAGAAAAGCACTTTTAATGTCCATTTGATATAAAGTGCTATCATGATGATTGGCATAAGCAAGTAAGATGTCTATGGACTCAAGTCTAGCAACTGGGGCATATGTCTCACCGTAACCATACCTTTGACTTGAGTGTAGCATTGGGCAACGAGACGGGCCTTGTTGCGTACAACTAATCCATCTTCATCTTGCTTATTGTGAAACACCCATTTGGTACCGATGATGTTGTGGTTGTTGTTGGGCTTCTCAACTAGTGCCAAACTTGGTTTCTCTCGAAGCTATGTAGTTCCTCGTGCATAGCGTTCACCCAATCCGGATCATCAAGATCGTCTTCAACCTTCATAGGTTCAAGGTTAGATATGAAAGAGTAATGTTCACAAAAGTTAGCTAAACGAGATTTAGAGTGAGTGATTCTCTCGGTTTGGATATCATCATAGATTTTCTCTACGGGATGATCTCTAGAAATTCTTGCTCTAACTCGTGAGAGATTTTTCTTGGGTCAGGGTGGAACAGCCTCTTCATTTTCTTATTATTTTGTCCTTCTTCATTATTGTTGGCATTGTTGTCCTCTTGTGGACGTGGAGAAGGAGGTCGATGAGGTTCATCTTGCCGCACTTACTCGTTTCCTTCATCTTGGCACGTCCCAATTGTGGATGCCTCCAAGTCAACTTGTGGTTCACCTTGACATGAAGTTGAGGCTTCCACTTGAATGGATGAAGTATTCTCCTTCACCTCCATTGGGCGAATCTTGCCAATAGACAAGTATTGTATTGCTTCCGAAGGTTCTTTGTATCCTACATTAATTGGCAGTTGCTCTACTTGCGAGTTGTTAGATTCATCAAACTTCACATCTACCATCTCTTCAACCTTTTGGGTGAAATTGTTGTAGACATGATAAGTGTGAGAGTTTGAGCCGTAGCCGAGTAGAAAACCTTCATGAGATTTAGGAGCAAATTTCGAACAATGATGCTTGTCAAGAATGTAACACTTTGAGCCAAATACTTGAAAGTATACAACTTGGGGTTTGTTATCGGTGAGAAGCTCGTATGCCGTCTTGCCGAGAAGCTTGTGAAGATATAGTCGATTTGTAGCATGACAAGATGTCTCAACCGCTTCCGCCCAAAAGTGTTTTGGCGTCTTGTACTCATAAAGCATCATTCTCGCCATTTCGATGAGTGTTCGGTTCTTCCTCTCAACAACTCATTTTGTTGAGGTGTGTACGTAGCCGAGAACTCATGTGAAATCCCTTCTTCGTCAAGAAAGGTATCCACATTGGCGTTCTTGAACTCCGTTCTGTTGTCGCTCTGAACCTTCTTGATCTTCACTTCAAATTGGTTTTAGGCCTTCCTAGCAAAGTTCTTGAAGATCTTTTGGACCTGCAATTTATCATCAAGAAAGAACACCCACGTAAATCTTGAAAAATCATCAACAATGAACAATCCAAAAGAGTTACCACCGGGACTCTTGTAAGCATTGGGACCAAAAAGATCCATGTGAAGTAGCTCAAGCGGTCTTCTCGTGGTCATGATGTCACGGGATGACTTCCTCCAACTTGTTTTTCTGCTCGACAAGCACTACAAAGTCTATCCTTGTCAAATATAACATCTTTAACACCAAGGATATGATCACCTTTAATAAGCTTATCAAGATTTCTCATGCCTACATGACCTAACCTTCTATGCCACAACCAACCTTCAGAAGATTTGGCAATAAAACAAGTGTGAGGTTGGGCTTTCTTAGTGAAGTCAACAATGTATAGGTCACCTCTACGAATGCCGGTAAAGATCATATTATGATTATCTCTATGAAAGACTTGGCAATCAACATGAGTAAATAGCACATTTAAACCAAAATCAGCTAATCTAGACACAGAAAGAAGGTTATAGCCGAGAGATTCAACAAGCATAACATTTTCGATAGAGTTATCATTGGATATGACCACCTTAACAAGGCCAACAACTTTACCCTTAGAGTTGTCACCAAAGGTAACATACTTTCGTGCACCATTGTTTCTAGCAAGCTCATCAAACATGTCTTTCTCTCCGGTCATATGATCTGTGCATCCACTATGAAGAACCCATTCCTTTCCTCCGGCTGCGTAACCATGGAGATTAGCCATAAGACCAAAGTGTCTCATTTGTTCATCAAGGTCAAAGTCACTATCATCATCCTCATCACAATATCCATGTTCAATGTCGTCTTGTGATTGATCATTACCTAGAGAGAGTGATTCATTAGTTATGTGATCATGACAATGTTCATCTTTATGAATTCTAATGACTTCCGAGTTGATATTACTAATGATTCCTACATCTCCTTTGGCACGCATAAGATCACGAAGCTCAAATAAACATTCATCAAATTTGGGATCACTAGTGTTCATTTTATTTAAAGCAATGGACTTTCGAAGGATCACATCTAGATTTTTCAAAGAGTAGTCCAGAAATCGTTCCTCAAGGAATTTCCATATAGTGTAAGCACATTTGAAAGTTGGTAAGCAAACAAGCAAATTTCTAGGCAATCCTCTAGTGATAAGATCAACGGTTCTAAGATTGCGAACCATGTCGAGATGTTCATCGGAAGTTGGATGCAAAGGGTCAATGGGGGCACATAAGGGCTAACAATATACTTGCTCAAATGATATGCATTCAAGATCTCAAGCATGTCATTTTTCCATTCCTTATGAAACTCTCCGTCAAACATAGGCACTCTACGTCTAATACTCCAAATCGTAGACTCGTCCATCTTCCTCCAATCGTGATTAAACCAAAGCAATGGAGACCAAATCTCTAATACCAATTGAGAGGATCGAAGAATAGGTGTCTAGAGGGGGGTGATTAGACACTCAACAAGAAAAGTAGCAGTTCTTAAGTTCTTTAAGTTGAGGTGGAGTTTTTAGCATAATTTCAAACATTCACAATACATTTCAAGCAAGCATGGCAAGAGTATATGACCAGCAGATAGTAAAGCATGCAAGTTGCAAGAAAGTAAAGGGATGGGATTGGAGTGTGCAAACACAATTGGAGACACAGATGTTTTTGGCATGGTTCTGTTAGGTGGTGCTATCGTACATCCACGTTGATGGAGACTTCAACCCACGAAGGGTAACGGCTACGCGAGTCCACAGAGGGCTCCACCCACGAAGGATCCACGAAGAAGCAACCTTGTCTATCCCACCATGGTCGTCGCCCACGAAGGACTTGCCTCACTAGGGTAGATCTTCACGAAGTAGGCCATCTCCTTGCCTTACACACTCTTTGGTTCAACTCCACATTCTTGTCGGAGGCTCCCAAGTGACACCTAACCAATCTAGGAGACACCACTCTCCAAAAGGTAATAAATGGTGTGTTGATGATGAACTCCTTGCTCTTGTGCTTCAAATGATAGTCTCCCCCAACACTCAACTCTCTCTCATAGATTTGGATATGGTGGAAAGAAGATTTGAGTGGAAAGCAACTTGGGGAAGGCCAGAGATCAAGATTCTTGTGGTTGGATCTGAATATCTTGGTCTCAACACATGAGCAGGTGGTTCTCTCTCGGAAAATGTATAGTGGAAGTGTAGGCACGTTCTGATGGCTCTCTCACTGATGGAGAAGGGGTGGAGGGGTATATATAGCCTCCACCAAAATCTAGCCGTTATACACATTTGACCCAACTCAGTCAGACCGAATAAACGAACTAGGTCAGGCTGAGGTAGTTCAAAATGTGAACACTAGACATTTCGGTGGGTCCAACAGTATCAACTCGGTGAGACCAATGTGTTAGGGTTAGGGCAAAACCTCAACTCGGTTTAACTGATTACACAAACTCGGTGAGACCGATTTTGGTAATAGGCTAACAGAGTGTTGGTCAGGCAAACTCGGTGGGACCGATATGCTCATCTCGGTGAGACCCACACGTTACGAAGAGGAAACAAAGAGTTTGCAATGCCAACTCAGTGGTACTGATTCGCTCATCTCGGTTAGACCAAAACGTTACGAAGAGGAAACAGATAGTTTGTGATCCCATCTTGGTGAGACCGAGATCCCTATCGGTGAGAACGAACTGATTAGGGTTTGTGGCAGTGGCTATCTCAAGTGAACTCGGTGGCGCCGGATAGATCAAATCGGTGGGGCAGAGTTTGACTTTTAGGTTTGGGACATATGTGGAAATGAGAAAGTGGTTGATGGCTTTGGAGTATATCACAGAGCACTTTGAGCAAGTAGACCATTAAGCAACACCTCATCCCCTTTTAGTAGTATTGACTTTCCTATGGACTCAATGTGATCTTGGATCACTAAAATAGAAATGAAGAGTCTTGAGCTTTTGACAATCTTTGTCCTTAGCTTCTTGAAAAGGGTTTCACATCCTCTTATCCTGCCACTCCACTGTTGAACTCATCTGAAATGTACTAGATGAAAATATTAGTCCAAGAAGAGATATGTTCTCATTAATTACCAAAATCACCCAGGGAGCACTTGTGCTTTCAAACCTGTGAGGTTGCGCGGGGACGGGCTCACCGACGATACATTGGCACCACTTTGAGCCACCATTTTGCCAAAATAATGCCCCCGCGCGCTGCGCAAGCTTGCGGTGTAAGCCGTCTGCGGCTGCGGGGTGACAAGACGTGAGAGAGGAGACGAAAGGCCACGTACACATACAGTTAATAAAAAAAACGTTTGCGATTTAATTACCTACTATACTCCCGTCCTGGTTTGTAAGTAGGATTTAACTAATAAAATATGAATGCATGTTGCCAAAGATTATATAGTTGGATTCGTATTTGAACATAGTTTCCAATTATATAATTTTTATAACATGCATTAACATTTTGTTGGTTAAATTTAAGGGCAAAGTATGGCACGGAATATAAAGGGGACTATATACCAAGACGGAGGTAGTAGCACACGACCGCTCTCTACATGGCGACGCAATTTTCGTCTGGCTTGTTGGCGACCATTTCCTGCATGTTCAACTACTCTATGTGTGTGGTTGCTTGCGGTTGAGGAGGCTACGGCGCGCTCTGCTCGCGTGCCGCCGCACGCGTTCTGATCTCGCGTCCCTCTGGGTGCTCTGCCCTCATCTCTCCACGCGCTGCCAGTGTTTGGGGCGCGCACGATCATGCAAGTTCGTGTGCAAGCAGTTGCACCGGGCGCGGCGCGACGATGCAGTTCCCCGCTGCAAAAACTGCCATGCGGAGGCGTCGAGAATCCAGGCTGTCCAGCCCCCATTTATTCCTGTGGCCATTTACCTTCATCTCTCAAGTCACACGACACGGTAAGCACACCCACGATGACACATACAGAGAGGACATCCAGCGGTTTCAATGGCGCTCCCCGTGGCTCCAATGGCGCTCCGAGCGGCCGATGATGACAACGGTAGGTAGTTCACTACGCATCACGTAGTGGGCAGCCACGTGAGGGGGAAGGCCCTCTCGGTGGTGTACACGAACAAACTGGTCTCGGTGGAGAGCTCCATCCAAACTATGGAGCAGTTCCTTGTCGAGGACAAGTACCAAGTGGTCGGCTTCGACCTCGAGTACACCATCGGTCATGCCGGGCACAATCGGAAGGTTAACATCACCCAGTTGTGCGTGCAACATGATGTCCTTGTCTACCACTACCATCTGGCCACCAGGCCTTGCGAGCGTTTCTCCAGGTTTATCAACAGCTCCGACTACCGTTTCGCTATGGTGGACACCACCAACGATCTAAAAGCGCTCAAGGTTTCGAGCTTGAAATGTCGGAATCTTGTCAACATCCAGGACCGCTACAAGGTCTGGGGCAGCAACAACAACAAACTGAACTCCCTGGTTGACCTCGCCTCAGCCATCATCATCCCATCCTACATGAAGATGAATGATGAGAGCAAGAAGGACAAGAACGCCTGGCACAGTGTTTGGCATGAGAGACTGGATGAACAACACGTTAAGTATGCGGCCAAGGACGCGTACACAAGCTATGAGATGTACAGGCACATCGTTGACATGAGGAAGTGTCTTCTTCTTGCCCCAAACGAGGGATCGAGCCATAGAGCAGTGGAGGGAGCATCACAAGAAGTAGATGACTAGGCGATCATTTCTCCTACTTTAGAATGCATGCAATTGTTTATTGAGGTGTGTGCAAATGATCTGTTTAGTCACTTATGTATTTGGACGTTTATTTCAGTTATGTATTGTCGGAGATATTGACCATGGGTACCCTCGGCGCCTACCCTTGGTATTTTAAGACAAATGACAGCCGCCTGGTCCGCTGCGGCCGTCTGCTCATCGAGCCGCCTCCTAGGGTAGCCTGCCCTAGGAGACGGCTGCCAGCACGCGGCAGGGACCCAGCAGGCGGCGACACCAACACCACCAGCCAGCAGACGGCCCTGCACTCCTTCCCCAGGAAGCACGCTGGGGAGACCCCTACGCGGCGGAGGCGTGGCTACAGGAGAACATGTCCTTAGAAGATCTATAAGGGCGTGGCTACAGTGACCGTGTACCTTATGAATATCTCCTAAGCGGCGGATCACTGTAGCCACGTAGCTCGTGACCAAGCATCGGTCAGAGGAGGCCACGATCCCACTACCCACAAACGGCGGGGCCAGTAGGCGGCTGACCCCATTGGTCAGCGGGTAGATCATGAACAAGCCGCCCCTGGCAGACGGCCAGGGGAGACAGCCGCCTGGTAACAGACGGCAAACCTCACCCTAGAAGTCCGAGCCTCATCAAGATGACAGGACGGGGTGAGGCGGCAGCGTACGGCGGGAGGTGATTGTACTGTAGCCACCTCCTTCTCGTTAGGGCTATCGTCAGCAGAGGCACCTCCACAGTGAAAGACAATCACGATGGGCCCGCGGGCGGCGGGCCCCAGTAGACAGGCGGTAAAGCCGGCGCCCGCAGACACTGACGGCTGGGGGACACACCGTCGAGATTACCATTGTACCCCTGGGGGTAGGCCTATATAAACCCCCCAGGATCTTCCATGAGGAGGGGTTAGAAGATCACGGGGTTAAACCCTAGATAGAGAGAGGGAGGAGGCGAGCTAGCCTTGTTCATCTTCTTCCTTTCAACCACACAGCTCAAGGAGCAATCTTGTAGCTACCTTAGTGCTATCAGTCATGACGCGGAGCCCCCGCAGAGCAGGACTAGGGGTGTTATCTCCTCGGAGAGCCCCGAACCTGGGTAAGATCCGTAGGCGTCCTAAGTTTCGCTTTATCCCGCTTCCCGAGCCCGGCGACGTTCTTTTGACCCCATGCATGATAAGCCATCCGTTGGCATATGTCGTCCCAAAACCCCGACATTTGGCGCCCACCGTGGGGCTAGGTGCACCGTCGTCCGGAGACATGTTCTGGACGGGAACCTTGTTCCTTCCTAGCGAGAGTAGCCAGCCCGGCACGCCCGCTGGCGTGGAGACCGGGATGCTACGCGGCGCTGAGGCTGCATGCGCCATGAGCGGGCTCGCCGATCTGCTCAGTGCCGTCCGCATCCACGACGAACCCTCTCCGGCGGCCGAGCCAGTGGCGCCGGAGAGCTTCCTCGTTGAGCTCCTCGACAAGCTCCACATCGTCGACGAGCGTGCCTCTGACGTGGAGTTAGTGGGCTCTTCTGACCCACCGGTAGAAATGATCGTCGACCTCGACGCAGGGTCGGTCGACTCCTTCCCCGAGCACGTGGAGATCATCAACGACCCTCTTCCCGTTCTCCCGATCTACAGCACCATCAGCACCGTCATGGAGGTGCTCGTCACCGACCACGGCGAACCATCGTGTAGGACGGGCCCAGACCCGCTCGAGGCCGCTCTGCAGCACCTCGCCGCCCCTGTCGCGGCAGGGGCAGACGGCGCGGCGTTGGAGGTGCTCCGCGTCTCGCTCCTCGACAGCGCCAACAAATTGGCTGCCTCCCTACGCCTCACTGAAGCTTACCGCCGCGAAATGGACCGCGCCATTTGTGGCACGTTGGCTGCTGGCGAGCCTAGCCGAGTCGGCGCTGTCCGCGATCGCGGCGGGCTGCGGGCAGACATGCTGGGAGCCCGCGGCCTGTGTACCTCACTCCGTCGGAGAACCTAAAGGCTGCCCAGGCGGCAGTCGATGAGATGGGCCACTTAGAGGGAGACGAGCTCCGTTGCATGACCCAGCGTGCCCGCCAGCTCCTCGACGTTGCTGCTACGCAGCAGGAGGCCCGTCGCCGGGTATCAAAGCGGGCTCGCGCGCCGACAACCGCCCTTTTCGGCGGGAGCAAGGAGCCACGTCCCGCTCTCTAACAGTCGGCGCCACCAACCGGCGAGACTCAGAGCCCGCTGTCAGCCGCAGCCGGCAGACTCGAGTCACCATCGAGCGCGACGAAGACGGCCACCCAAGGGCCGTAGAATGACGAGGGGAGCATCCGCCTCCTCCCAGGCGGGAGAGGCGCGTGTCTCCTCCGCCTGTTGACCACCCCTCTCTGGCAGGCCGATTGGGCCGCCGCGAGGGGGTTGGGGAGAACGACGCCCGCCACCGCCTAGACCGTCTGGCTCGTTCCCAGGCGGTTAAAGAAGAAGATGACATCGGTCCGGCCTGCTTTGGCCCTCGCATCCGCAACGAGCCTTTTCCCAAGGGCTTCTCGCTCCCCAGAGACACCCCCAAGTACAACGGATCAGTGAAACCAGAGGACTGGCTGGTGGATTACTCCACGGCTGTCAGCATCGCCACCGGCAACAGGCATGTCGTGGTGAAGTACGTGCCCCTCATGCTCCAGGGCACGGCTCGGACGTGGCTGAACAACCTTAAGCCCAACAGCATCAACGGCTGGCTTGACTTCACCGATGCCTTCACTCGCAACTTCACCAGCACCTACAAGCGTCCTCCCAAGCCGCGTCAGCTCTCCCTGTGTGTCCAAGGCCCAGACGAGTTGGCCCGCGATTACCTGACGCGCTGGGCAGAGCTGCGAAACTCTTGTGAAGGAGTGCACGAGGTACAAGCCATCGAGTATTTCATGGCCGGGTGCAGAGAAGGCACCTTACTCAAACACCGGCTCCTGTGCGACGAGCCGGCCACGTTGGATGAACTGCTGAGCATAGCAGACAAGTACGCCACCACTGACTCCTCCATGAAGACCGAGCTGCAAGTGGATGCTTCTGGCAAGATGACCCCTCCAACTTCCAAGACGCCGACAGGAGAATCCAGCCGGCGCCAGCAGACCAGCGACCAGAAGCGCAAGGCCCATGCGCCGGCTGCCAACGGTCGGCTGGTGGCAGCGGTCGACGGACAGCAACCAGAAGCTCAAGCAGGACCCAAGCGCCAGAAGGGCGGCAAACCGGTGTGGCAACAGGCCTTTTCCTTTGATCAAGCCTTGGACGCCCCCTCCAAGTTCCACAGTGGCGCGAAGCCTTCCAACCACACCACACGAAAGTGTCATTGGCTCACAAGAATTGCGAGGGGAGAAGCTCTGCCTCCGCCGCCTGCTGGACAGCCGGCCCCGCCTCCTAATCCACCGGCTGCCCGTCCTAGCGGCCAGGTCCAGGACGAATTTCCAGAAGAAAATGGAGCCTATGTTGTCTTCACAAGCCAGACGGACGATAGGCACAACCGGCGCCAGCAGCACAGGGAAGTCAACACTGTTGCCGACAAGAACCCAGAATTCATGCACTGGTCTGAAAGTCCTGTCAGCTGGAGCCGAGAGGATCACCCGGCTATCATGCCATCTCCAGGGGCCTATGCCTTGGTCCTGGACGCCACTCTCTCCACTGACAGGCGGGCCTGTCGTTTCTCCCGGGCACTGGTAGACGGCGGCAGCAACATCAACATCATGTACCGGGACACCATGGAGAAGTTGGGCATCAAAGAGAAGAAGCTTCAACCTACCAGGACCTTGTTCCATGGCACTGTGCCAGGCCTCTCTTGCTCACCAATCGGCTAGGCCAGGGTCGATGTCCTGTTTGGTGACAAGACGCACTTCTGGAGAGAGTCGGTCTGGTTTGAAGTGGTGAACCTGGAAAGTCCCTATCACGTGATCTTGGGCCGCCAGCTCTTGCAAAGTTCATGGCAGTCCCCCATTATGCCTACCTCAAGATGAAGATGCCTGGTCCCAAGGGAATAATCACCATAGTCGGGGACTACGAGAAGTCCATTGCATGCGCAACAACCAGCAGTCGCCTGGCAGAAACCCTTGTCGTGGCTGAGGAAAGGCGCCGTCTGGAGCGGCTGGTGGCAATGGCTGGCGAGCAGCCGGCCATACCAGCCGATCCTAGGGAGGCGGAGCCACAAGGCTCGTTCCAGCCAACCAAGGACACAAAGAAGATTGCCTTGGACCCGTCTCGCCCGGAGCGATTTGCTGCCATAGGGTCAAGCCTAGACAGCAAATAGGAAAGCGAGCTCATCGATTTCCTCCGTGAGAATCGGGACATCTTTGCATGGTCCCCCAAGGACATGCCTGGTGTCCCGACGGATTTCGCCGAGCACAAGCTACACGTGAGAGAAGATGCAAAGCCTGTCAGACAGCCGCTGCGTCGCCTGTCAGAAGAGAAGAGAAGAGTCGTTGGGGAGGAAGTCGCCCGCCTGCTAGCAGTCGGCTTCATCATGGAAGTCTTTTATCCCGAGTGGCTAGCAAATCCAGTCCTGGTGCTGAAGAAGAACAACAAATGGCGCATGTGCATTGATTACACCAGCCTAAACAAAGCTTGCCCTAAAGACCCGTTTGCTCTGCCACGAATAGATCAAGTGATCGACTCCACAGCCGGATGCGAGCTGATGTCTTTCCTTGATGCTTATTCGGGGTACCATCAAATCAAGCTTGATCCAGCCGACCGTCTGAAGACATCCTTCCTCACGCCGTTTGGGGCCTTCTGCTACCTGACCATGACGTTCGGCTTGAGAAATGCCGGTGCCACCTTTCAGCGTTGCATGCAGAAGTGTCTCCTCAAGCAGCTTGGCAGGAACGCCCACGTTTACGTGGACGATATTGTGGTGAAGACGGAGAAGAGAGGAACCCTTTTGGAGGATCTCCAGGAAACGTTTGAGAACCTACACCGCTTTCGGATTAAGCTAAACCCGGAGAAATGCGTCTGGGGGGTACCGGCCGGCCAGCTCCTTGGCTTCCTAGTATCCGAACGCGGCATTGAGTGCAACCCCGCAAAGATCAAGGCCATTGAGAGGATGGAACGACCGACCCGTGTGCGGGACGTCCAGAGGTTCACGGGGTGCCTGGCATCTCTCAGCCATTTCATCAGCCGGCTGGGAGAAAAGGCACTCCCCCTGTACCAACTAATGAAGAAGACCACGTGCTTCGAGTGGAACGACCAGGCAGACGAAGCTTTCCAGTAGCTCAAGTGACTGCTGTCCACCCCGCCTGTCCTGGCGGCACCAACAGACAAGGAACCCATGTTCCTTTACATAGCCGCCACCAGCCGGGTGGTCAGCACTGTCATTGTGGTCGAGCGCCCAGAGGACGGCATAGCCTTGCCCGTCCAAAGGCCCGTCTACTACTTGAGCGAAGTACTGTCAGCATCCATGCAGAACTACCCCCATTACCAGAAGATGTGCTACGGCGTGTACTTCACCGCCAAGAAACTCAAGCAGTACTTCCAAGAGCATTCTGTCACTGTCGTCTGCACGGCCTCGCTTGCTGAAATCATGGGGAACAGAGATGCCTCAGGAAGAGTGGCCAAGTGGGCCACTGAGCTGGCCCCCTTCACCATCTTCTACCAGCCGCTCCACCATCTACCAGCAGGGTCTCCGCCGCTATCACAGTCGGCGAGTCAAGCCACTCTCCTTCTGCGAGGGAGACCTTGTGCTCCGGCTGATCCAGCGAACAGCCAGCCAGCACAAGCTCTCGGCTCCTTCGGAAGGACCGTTCATCATCAGCAAGGTACTAGGCAATGACGCCTACTACCTCATCGACGCCCAGAAGCCAAGAGCGCGCAAGAGAGGCGACTCAGGCAAGGAGTCGGAGTGCCCATGGAACGCAAATCTTCTTCGTCGCTTTTATAGCTGAAAGACAGTATGTGTCGTGCTATCTAAAGTAATTTTGAGAATCAGTGGGAACCCCGAGGAGTTCTCGGGGACTGCCCAACCCTTTATCTATATGATAAGAATTATGCCTGTGAATGATTGTTGTTCACTCCTTTGTCCGGCATTGGAGCCTAGCAAATGGCCCGGGGACTGGCCGCCTAGCCCTATGTCTAGGGCATTCTCCTTAAAAAGTCAGACAAGTAATGTGATGGCATCCAAGCCATCTCCTGCATCAAGTCACAGACTCGCAGAACGTGGTTGTTCGGCTGGCAGGAGGCAAAGGCAAGAGATGGTGCCCACATGAAAAATGGCTAAGGAAAAAACAAATAGGGCCAGCCGGCCCCTCACACGAACCGCCGGCTGTCAAGCAGCCGGCCAGCCGGTTCTAGGCTTGGCCAGACCGCCTTCCAGAATGCGAGATACTTGCCCACCCCGAAAAAAACCAAGTCCCTGACCCAGCCACAGAACCACAGAGTGGCTGTCTGGCTGGCAGGGCGGCATTTCAAGGAGACGGCAAGAAGAAAAATGCCACAAAAAAACTAGGGCAAGGCTAATCCTAGGACTCGGCACAATTGCATAAAAGCGATGTGGCATTAAAAAGAATATTTACATCCAGAAGGCTTCAAGAGCCGCCTTGCAGTAACAACTTACTGATACACCCAGCGGGTGGAATTGTTCGGATTAACCCTACAAGTCTTACAGGGAAGCAGAAGATACAAACGAAAAACTTAAGGTGCAGCAGGCTGGGCAGGTGGCACGACGGAGCCGGCTTCCAGGGAGGCCGCCTGGTGGGTCTCGGTCTGGCCGTCTCCTGTAGCAGGCAGGGCCATCACTCCTGGTCTGCTTGTTGAGGATTGGTCAGGCTGGCGACTGGCTGCTGGGTTCGCCTCCTGGGAACTGGTCTCCTCGTCGCTGCCTTCCTCCTCTTCATCACCTTCGCTGGAGGCGATCTCCTCATCTGGCTCCTCCGACGCCGCCAAGTCCAGCCCGAAGTTGCCAGGCGGCACCACATGGCCCCTATCATCCAACTCCGGGATGAAGATGGAGGTGTCGGCGTATTCAGCGAAGGCGGCGGCACGTTGGACGACCTCCTTCTACTCTGCAGCCAGCTCAGGCTGGGCCTCCACGCGGAAGGTCTCCAGCTGCGCAAGGCTCGGGCCAGGATTCCAGCTCTTGGCGAACTCTAGGGCGGTCCGCGCGCCAGCCCTTGCTGCGGAGCCCTTCCAGGCCTCGAAGTGTTGGCCGGCCGCCTCCATCCATGCAGCCTTCCGGTTGGGAGTGCGGAGTTTTCGGCACACCTGGCCAGAGGGCGGCCAGGACCTGGGCTCCGGCACGCTGCAGATGGCGAAGAAGACGGCGGACTGGCAGAGGACGCACCCGAATGGCAAGAAGCTCCTCGGCCGGGGTCCTGAGCGCGTTGGGTGTGATCGCCCAGCCCGCCTGGCGCCTCTCAGCACGCTCGGCCTCGATGGCCTGGGTGGCGGCCACAGAATAGCCCGGGAAGAACTCTACCAAGACTAGAAGAAGGATTAGAAGAAAAGAAAGACAGCTGCTGCAAACGGCGAAAACAAGATAAAAGGGTAGACGTCTCACCGTCGACCATGTCTCCAATGGCTACATAGCCGTCTTGGAGAGCCGCCTCCTTCTCGGCCCAATTCGAGCGCTCAGTCTCGAATTCGGCCCGCAGAAGTGACTCAGCATCAGACATCTTGCCAAGCTCGACCTTGTGGGTCGCCGCCTGGTCCACCAGCTCCTTGGCCAGGCGGTCGCGGTCCTGAGCAGCAAGACCGCGATCCCGCTCCTTAGCAGCCAGATCCGTCTGGGCCTCGCCCAGCTGGTTGCGGAGGTCCGCTGTGACCACTGGCAAGAGAGAAAGAAGAGAACGAAGGTCAATAGCAAAAAAATATAACCTTGGGGTTCCAAGCCGCCTGCTCAGCAGCCGGCTCGGAACTCGGGGACTACACCCAGCGGGTGCGCTGACGCGCCCCCGCAAGGAGAAGAGGAGGCACTCACCTCGGCTGTCTGCCAAGGCAGCCTGCAGCTGCGCCAGCTCCTGGCGATGAGCGTTGTAGGAGGCCACGCGGAGGTTGTGGTACTCCTGCAACAAGAAGCAAGATCAGCTCAGGATGTACACTTTGGAGTTCCAAGCCGCCTGCTCAGCAGCCGGCTCGGAACTCGGGGACTACACCCAGTGGGTGCGCTGACGCACCCCCACAGAAGAAATTGAAGGAATAAAAACAGAAGAAAACAAAGCACACTTACCCGAACGGAGGACCGCGTGGCGACGAACTCCTGCATCGCCGTCTACACGACATTGCCCAAGGAGTTCATGCGGTCCAGGACGTCCCGCGAAGCGATGATCCACGCACCGCCTCCTCCGGACCTCCAGCTTATTGGCGCCGCGCTGGTCGCCTCGTTCTCTAGCGTGGACGAGCTGGCCCCGCCGACCTCCACCTGCTGGGGCATAGAGACCGCTCTCGCAAGGCGCCGGAGGGCTGGGCCTCGGGGGGGCGGTTGCAGGCCAGTCACCAGCACGCCCCCAACCGGCGGCACCTCCGTCCCCGCTGGCCGACTGCCCAGCTCCCCAGCAGGCGGAGCGGGGGGTGGTGGCAGCGTCTCCAAGATGACGCATTCGTCCCCCCCCCATCGCCTGGAGCCGGCTGCTCGTCAGCAGCCGGTGCCTGGGCCGATGGCTCCAGAGACCCTGACTTCGGGCGGACGACGTGGCCCGCTGGCTGCTGGGGGCCCTTTCCCCTCTCCCGGACGCGGGCGGCGTCTGCCTCGGCCTTCTTGGCGGCTTCGGCCTTCGCCTGGGCGGCGGCATCGGCCGCCGCTCGCTCACGCTCTGCGGCCTCGCGCTCCGCGTGCGCCTCGTGGGCATTCCTCTCTGTCGCCTCTCGGAGCGCGGCGGCTGGATCCACGCGAGGGGGCGTGGGAGGGGCATCTGGGCCTCCCGCAACAGAGCCCGCTGGCACCCGCGAGATGGAGAGCGGTGCGCTGCGCGGATGTCCCCAGGAAATGGAGAGTCAGCCAAGAAGGGTTCAGCTATGAAAGATGAATGCCACGTAAAGAAGGAATGAAGAATACTCACCCGGACACAATCGGCCTGGCCTTGGGCTTCTTTAGCACGTTTGCCCTGGCGGCTGCCTCCCGACGCCTCGTGGCGGCGGTCGACAGCCGGAGCTTCTTGGGTGGGGCACCAGTCGGCCCTGATGAGGACCGCCGCTTCCCACCGCCGCCCGTTCCAGACGGCCCCGCCTGCTGGCTGGTGCGGACGGGTGCCTCCTCCATCCCCTCGTCATCATTCGGCCAGCTCTCGAGGCCGCCTTCTGGCAGGGCGCCCGATGGCTGGTCCCCGCCACCCGTCACCTCTTCCTCCTCCATGGCGGCGGCGGCCCCAAGATCGGGATCGCTTGTATCGCTCTGGGAGCGATCCGGCTCGAGGGGGCGGCCCAGTTGGTCGGAGCCCGGTGCCAGCTGGCCTGGGAAAATCTGAACAAGGTATTAGGACCAGACGGCTACAGCAGCCGGATAAAGAAGAAAGAAAGCAGAAGGATGAAAAGCTTACTACGGGCGGCTGGTTGGCGCGGCTGTACGGCGGCTTGCCGAAGGCCCAGCCGGAGTCGGAGACTTTGCAGCTGGAGATATGGTTCACAAGACGGGCCACCTCCCCGTAGGGCAGGGGCTTGGTGCACGTCCGGCTGGGGTCCCGGCGCCCACTCATGTCGCAGATAAGGTGGGGGCGGCGCTGCAGCGGTAGCACCCGGCGCTCAGCAAACATGAGCAATAGATCTGCGAAGTCCAGGCCCTCGTCGTCTCTCAGTTCCCGGAGACGGCGCAGGGCGATGGAGGCGCCTTCAGTAAGGGTGGCGGCCGGGTCCTCCAGGAGTCCCGACGCTCGGCAGGCGGCCCCGGCACCCACTCCGGCACGCAGACGAAATCTTGCTCGGGGTCGACGTTGGAGACATAGAAGTACGTCTTCTGCCATTGCTTCACCGATCCCACGAGCTTCGGCGCCAGAAAGAAGTTCTTCGCCCCAGTGCGCTTCACCGCGATGCATCCCCCGCACTGGGCGGCCACGCTCTGGACGGCGGTGCCGAGCTTCACGTAGAAGAGCTCTGTCCAGAGCTCGATGGTGGGGAGGATGCCGAGGTAGGCTTCGCAGAGAATGACGAAGAAAGAAAGAGTCATCACCGTGTTTGGCGTCAGGTGATGAGGTTGGATGTGGAAGAAGTCGAGGAAGGAGCAGAAGAAGCCGCTCGCCGGCAGGCCGAATCTGCACGGAAAATGCGAGCGGAAGATGACCCGCTCGCCTTGCCGTGGGGCCGGCCTGATCTCCGCCACCGGTGCTAGGCGCACGGCGACCCTGTCGGCCGGGGGCAGCTTCCGCGATCGCCGGAGGACGTCCACGTGCTCCTGCAGGACCTCGCTGCCGTCCCACTGGCCGTGGTATCGGGGAGGTGCCGAGCCGAACATGGCTCGGGCGGCGGTTCGCTGTGACGATGACAAGAAGGGCAAGGAAGAAGATGAAGGATGGGGAAGAGTGAGCGCGAGAATGGAGCCAAACCTCTCCCCCGGCCTATATATAGGCCTGGGCGTCGAAGGCAAGGGGGCGGGCGTGGGATTAACCGCTCCACGTCCCGCATGACCCCCGATTTTCTCGCGCCTAATCCGCGTGCATTAAATGCGCGTGGGAGGGTAATCGATTACCCCTGCCACCGTGGATCCGCGCGGGGCCTGAGGCCCTTAGTGGCGGGCCCCGGCCCACTGTTACGTCCTGTCACGCGCGTGGGCTAGCAGGCCGACGCGACAGGACGGTGACGTGTGGGAGCTGCCAACGGTCAGCGGGCCTGTGCGACTGCCCGCTGACCAGGCGGTGCCTTCTCGCTGAAGACTCTGAGACAACGGTGCGGCTGCTAGGGGCCGGCTCCAGTGGCGCAGGGCCGGCTGTCAGCAGACGGGTATCCGCGGAAGACAAGTGAAGGACGTTGGGCTTGCCTGAGAGATGAAGCTGCTAGAACCCCTCGGCACCTCCAGCACCCGCCTCGGAGTTCCACCAGCTTCGGGGACTACTGTCGGAGATATTGACCATGGGTACCCTCGGTGCCTACCCTTGGTATTTTAAGACAAATGACAGCCGCCAGGTCCGCTGCGGCCGTCTGCTCATTGAGCCGCCTCCTAGGGTAGCCTGCCCTAGGAGCCGGCTGCCAGCAGGCGGCAGGGACCCAACAGGCGACGACACCAACACCACCAGCCAGCAGACGGTCCCGCACTCCTTCCCCAGGAAGCACGCTGGGGGGACCCCTATGCGGAGGAGGCGTGGCTACAGGAGAACATGTCCTTAGAAGATCTATAAGGGCGTGGCTACAGTGACCGTGTACCTTATGAATATCTCCTAAGCGGCTGATCACTGTAGCCACGCAGCTCGTGACCAAGCATCGGCCAGAGGAGGCCATGATCCCACTACCCGCAAACGGCAGGACCAGCAGGCGGCTAACCCCATCGGTCAGCGGGTAGCTCATGAACAAGCCGCCCCTGGCAGACGGCCAGGGGAGACGGCCGCCTGGTAACAGACGGCAAATCTCACCCTAGAAGTCCGAGCCTCATCAAGATGACAGGACGGGGCGAGGCGGCAGCGTACGGCGGGAGGCGGTGGTACTGTAGCCACTTCCTTCTCGTCAAGGCTGTTGTCAGCAGAGGCACCTCCCCAGTGAAAGACAATCACGATGGGCCCGCGGGCGGCGGGCCCCAGCAGACAGGCAGTAAAGCCGGCGCCCGCAGACACTGACGGCTGGGGGCCACACCGTCGAGATTACCATTGTACCCCTGGGGGGTAGGCCTACATAAACCCCCCAGGGTCCTCCATGAGGAGGGGTTAGAAGATCACGAGGTTAAACCCTAGATAGAGAGAGGGAGGAGGCGAGCTAGCCTTGTTCATCTTCTTCCTTTGAACCACACATCTCAAGGAGCAATCTTGTAGCTACCTTAGTGCTATCAGTCATGAAGCAGAGCCCCCGCAGAGCAGGACTAGGGGTGTTATCTCCTCGGAGAGCCCCGAACCTGGGTAAGATCCGTAGGCGTCCTAAGTTTCGCTTTATCCCGCTTCCCGAGCCCGGCGACGTTCTTTTGACCCCATGCATGATAAGCCATCCATTGGCATATGGCGTCCCAAAACCCCGACATATATATACATGTTATTCTTCTGAAGATAGAGCAAATCACATGGCTTATTAGCAGCAATCGTCAGTGTTATTATTGGTCTTCGCACACATTTCTGATTACATGCTTGTTTGCCGCGTATCACACACGACTTGTTCACTTGAACCGTTTCCATCGTGTTGCCTAATCACACACAGTTCATACTAGTGAACTGTATGCCATATATCGCACACACCCTCATCTAGCTGCCCGCTTTTGTTGTTCTGCATCATCGCAAACAACCGTTTGCCAATCATCGCACACGCAAATCTAATATGAACCGTGTTTGATGTCGCCGCCATCGCAAACATTTTGCATCTTTTTCGACGGTTTTATTACACCATCGTTTGTCATTGATGTATCGCACACAGTTTCGTCGAAGGGTCTCTGGTTCGACTGTCACGTTTGCACCATCATGCATTAGTGAAATGACAAGTGGTTTTCAGAAAGGTAATGTCTGCAAGCACTGAAATTGTCGGTAACAAATAGTTTGATAGCAAGATAATTTGTAATGAGCAAGTAATGGTAACGGAAATAGTATGCAGCAAGGTATCCCAATCCTTTTGTGGCAAAGAACAGGCCAAAACGGCTTCTTATAATAAGCAAAGTGTTCTTGAGGGCACACGGGTTATTATCATATTTCCTTGTTCATGATAATCATTTATAATCCATGCTAGAACTGTATTGATCGTTTATTATCCTAGAGGCAATAATAAATTGGTTATTATCATATTTCCTTGTTCATGATAATCATTTATTATCCATGCTAGAATTGTATTGATCGGAAACTCAAATACAAGTGTGGATACATAGACAACAAGTTGTCCCTAGTCAGCCTCTACCGGACTAGCTCATTGATCAAATATGGCTATGGTTTCCTAGCCATTGACATGAGTTGTCATTTGATAATGAGATGACATCATTGGGAGAATGATATGATGGACGAGACCCAAACTACGAACGTAGCATATGATCATCTCAAGTTTATTGCTATCATTTTCTGCATGTCAAGTATATGTTCCTATGACCATGAGATCATGCAACTCACTGACACAGGAGGAGTACCTTGTGTGTACCAAACGTCGCAACGTAACTGGGTGACTATAAAGGTGCTCTACAGGTATCTCCGAGGGTGTATGTTGAGTTGGCATGGATCAAGACTGGGATTTGTTACTCCATATGACAGAGAGGTATCTCTGGGCCCTCTCGGTAATACAACATCACAAGAAGCTTGCAAGCAATGTGACTAAGGAGTTAGTTGCGGGATCTTGTATTATGGAACGAGTAAAGAGACTTGCCGGTAACAAGATTGAACTAGGTATGGAGATACCGACGATCGAATCTCGGGCAAGTAACATACCAAAAGACAAAGGGAACTACATACGGGATTATCTGAATCGTTGACATTGAGGTTCAACCGATGAGATCTTCGTAGAATATGTGGGAACCAATATGAGCATACAGGTCCCGCTATTGGTTATTGACCGTAGAGGTGTCTCGGTCATGTCTGCATAGTTCTCGAACCCGTAGGGTCTACACACTTAACGTTTGGTGACGATATTAGTATAGTTGAGTCATTATGGTGGTTACCGAAGGTTGTTCGGAGTCCCGGATGAGATCACAGATGTGACGAGGAACTCCGGAATGGTTCGGAGGTGAAGATTCATATATTGGACGAAGGGTATTGGAGTCTGGATGTGTTCCGGGGGTACCGGGTGATTTCCAGCATGACTGAAAGAGGTTTCGGGGGCCCGACAAGTGTTGGGGGGCTCATGGGCCAAGGGGAGGGGGCAAACCAGCCCACTAAGGGGTTGTGCGCCCCACTCATCCCTTCGCACGTTGTGAGAGGAGGTGGGGCGCCACCCCTAGGGTTCCCACCCCTTGGCTTGGGGGCCAAGTATTCTAGGGAGGAAAACCCATCTAGGGTTTCCCCCTTGTGGCCGCCGCCCCCTAGATTGGATCTAGGGGTGCCCCCTCCTCTCCTCCCTCCCCCTATATATAGATAGGTAGAGAGAGGGCAGCCGCACCCTAATACACCATGGCGCTGCTCCTTCTTTCTCTCTCTCTCTCTCTCGTAGCCTCCTTCCTCTCCGTAGTGCTTGGCGAAGCTCTGCTGAGATTTCTCCACCACCACCGCCACCACGCCGTCGTGCTGCCGAAGGACTCGAGCTACTACCTCACCATTGCTCGCTGGATTGAGAAGGAGAAGGCGTCATCAAGCCTTACATGTGTTGAACGCGGAGGTGCCGTCCGTTCGGCACTAGATCGGAGTTCGCGGGACGGATCGTGATTGGATCGCGAAGACATACCATTACATCAACCGTGTTCTTGAATGCTTCCGCTTAGCGATCTACAAAGGTATGTGGATCCAACTCTCCTCTCGTAGATGTGCATCTCCTAGATTGATCTTGGGTGTTCGTAGGAATTTTTTTGTTTCCCATGCAACGTTCCCCAACAGTGGTATGATAGCTAGGTCTATGCATAGATGACATCACGAGTAGAACACAAAGGAGTTTGTGGGCGTTGATATTCAGATTGCTTCCTTCCCTAGTCTTACTTTGATTCAGCGGTATTGTGGGATGAAGCGGCTCGGATCAACCTTACATGTCCATGTACATGAGACCGGTTCCATCGATAGACATGCAACTTGTTGCATAAAGATGGCTGGCGGGTGTCTGTCTCTCCCACCTTAGTTGGATCGGATTTGACGAAGGCGGTACTTGTAGAAGGTTGAATAGCAAATTGCATATCACCGTAGTGGCTTTGCGTAGGTAAGAATCGTTCTTGCTAGATACCCATAGCAGCCACGTGAAACCTGCAACAACAAATTAGATGACGTCTAACTTCTTTTTGCAGGGTATGTTGTGATGTGATATGGCCAAGGACATGATGAGATATATTTGATGTATGAGATGATCATGTTTTGTAATAGTTTATCATGACTTGCATGTCGATAATACGGCAACCGGCAGGAGCCATAGGTTGTCTTTAATTATTGTATGACTTGCGTGTCAATCATTAAACGCTTTGTAATGCTTTACTTTATCGCTAAGCGGTAGCAATAGTAGTAGCAGGATGGTTGGCGTGACAACCCCGATGGCAGCATGATGATGGAGATCATGGTGTCATGCCGGTGACGATGGAGATCATGCCGGTGCTTTGGAGATGGAGATCAAAATCACAAGATGATGGCCATATCATGCCACTTATGAGTTGCATGTGATGTTAATCCTTTTTATCCATCTTATTTTGCTTAGGAGGACGGTAGAATTATAAGGTGATCCCCGACTAAAATTTCAAGACAAAATTGTGTTCACCGTTGCGAAAGTTCATCGTTTCGAAGCACCACGTGATGATCGGGTGTGATAGACTCTACGATCACATACAACGGGTGCAAGCCAGTTTTGCACATGCAGAACACTTGGGTTAAACTTGACGAGCCTAGCATGTACAGACATGGCTGATAGTCCATTTTGCATCATGCTTATATGTTGATAATTATTGCATTATGGGTTTTTATTACACGTTATGTCACAATAATTATGCCTTTTCTCTCTTATTTTACAAGGTTTACATGAAGAGGGAGACTGCCGGCAGCTGGAATTCTGGGCTGGAAAAGGAGCAAACTCTGGAAACCTATTATGCACAACTCTAAAAGCCTCTAAACTCCACAGAACTCCGCTTCAGAAAATATAAAAAATATCTGGCGAAAGAAGTCCACGAGGGGGGCCACCTGCTGTCCACGAGGGTGGGGGCGCCCCCCCCCCCCCCTCACAGGGCGCGCCCCCCTGTCTCGTGGGCCCCCCGAAGGCCCCCCGATGCCCATCTTCTCCTATATGAGGTGTTTTGACCTGGAAAAAATCATAAGGAGGCTTTCGGGACCAGACGCCGCTGTCTCGAGGCGGAACCAAGGCGGAAACAAATCTAGGGCTCCGGCAGAGCTGTTCTACCGGGGATACTTCCCTCTGGGAGGAGGAAATCGTCACCGCCATCATCACCAACAACTCTCCCATATTGGGGAGGGCTATCTTCATCAACAACTTCACCAGCACCATCTCCTCTCAAACCCTAGTTCAGCTCTTGTATCCAATCTTTGTACCCAAACCTCAGATTGGTACCTGTGGGTTGCTAGTAGTGTTGATTACTCCTTGTAGTTGATGCTAGTTGGTTTACTTGGTGGAAGATCATATGTTCAGATCCATTATGCATATTAATACCCCTCTGATCATGAACTATATTATGTCTTGTGAGTAGTTACTTTTGTTCCTGAGGACATGGGAGAAGTCTTGCTATTAGTAGTCATGTGAATTTGGTCTTCGTTCGATATTTTGATGAGATGTATGTTGTCTCTCCTCTAGTGGTGTCATGTGAACGTCGACTTCATTACACTTCACCATTATTTGGGCATAGAGGAAGGCATTGGGAAGTAATAAGTAGATGATGGGTTGCTAGAGTGACAGAAGCTTAAACCCTAGTTTATGCGTTGCTTCGTAAGGGGCTGATTTGGATCCGTATGTTTCATGCTATGGTTAGGTTTACCTTAATACTTCTTTTGTAGTTGCAGATGCTTGCATTAGAGGTTAATCATAAGTGGGAGGCTTGTCCAAGTAAGGGCAGCACCCAAGCACCGGTCCACCCACATACCAAATTATCAAAGTACCGAACGCGAATCAAATGATCATGATGAAAACTAGCTTGACGATAATTCCCATGTGTCCTCGGGAGCGCTTTCCTTTATATAAGAGTTTGTCCAGGCTTGTCCTTTGCGACAAAAAGGATTGGTCCACCTTGTTGCACCTTATTTACTTTTACCTTTTGTCACTTGCTACCAATTATCTTATCACAAAACTATCTGTTACCTATAATTTCAGTGCTTGCAGAAAATACCTTATTGAAAACTGCCTATCATTTCCTTCTGCTCCTCGTTGGGTTCGACACTCTTACTTATCGAAAGGACTACGATAGATTCCCAACACTTGTGGGTCATCAAGACTCTTTTCTGGCGCCGTTGCCGGGGAGTGAAGCGCCTTTGGTAAGGAAAATTTTATAGTGTGCTGAAATTTATTGTCACTTGTTACTATGGCTCATAATCCTTTGAGGGGCTTGTTCGAGGTATCTTCACCCTGACCAGAAGAGCAAAGAGTTGCTCCTCAACCTACTACACCTACTGAAAATGTTTGCTTTGAAATTCCTTCGGGTATGATAGAGAAACTGCTTGAAAATCCTTTTACAGGAGAGGGAACACTGCATCCCGATTTACACCTAATCTATGTGGATGAAGTTTGTGGATTATTTAAGCTTGCAGGTATGCCCGAGGATGTTATCAAGAAGAAAATCTTCCCTTTATGTTTGAAGGGAGATGCATTGACATGGTTTAAGCTATGTGATGATATTGGATCATGGAACTATAATCGTTTGAAGTTGGAATTTCATCAGAAGTTCTACCCTATGCACCAGGTTCATCATGATCGTAATTATATCTATAATTTTTGGCCTCGTGAAGGAGAAAGCATCGCTCATGCTTGGGGGAGGCTTAAGTCAATGTTATATTCATGCCCCAATCACGAGCTCTCAACTTTCTCTCACTAATCGCTCCATGCTCGATACTTCTTGTTCTGGCTCTTTTATGATGAAGACTGTTGAATTCAAACGGGATTTATTGGAAAGAATTAAATGCAACACTGAAGATTGGGATCTCGAAGAAGGTAAGGAGTCGGGTATGACTCCTAAGTTAGATTGTGTTAAAGCTTTTATGGATACCGATGTTTTTCATGATTTTAGCACTAAATATGGACTTGACTCTGAGATAGTAGCTTCTTTTTGTGAATCATTTGCTACTCATGTTGATCTCCCCAAGGAGAAGTGGTTTAAATACCATCCCCCTATTTAAGTAAAAGTAGTTGAACCTGTTAAAGTTGTAGAAAAGACTATCACTTATAATGTTGATCCTGTTATTCCTACTGCTTATATTGAGAAACCACCTTTCCCTGTTAGAATAAAGGACATGCTCAAGCTTCAACTGTAGTTCATAAGAGTAATACTAGAACACCTACACCCTCTGAGCAAATTAAAGTTGAACCTAGTGCTGCTATGGTTAAAGATCTCTTGGTAGAAGATTTAGATGGACATGTTATTTACCTCCAAGAAGAGTCTGCTAGAATAGCCGAACCCAATGCTAGGAATAAACATAGACCTATTGTAAGCTTGCCTGTCATCTCTGTTAAGATAGGAGATCATTGTTATCATGGTTTATGTGACGTGGGTGCTAGTGCGAGTATTATCCCTCATACCTTATATCAAGAAATTATGCATGACATTGCACCTGTTGAGCTTGAAGGGATTGATGTTACTATTAAGCTAGCTAATAGAGACACTATTTCACCAGTTGGGATTGTTAGAGATGTAGAAGTCTTGTGTGGGAAGGTTAAATACCCTGCTGATTTTCTTGTTCTTAGTTCCCCACAAGATGAATTTTGTCCCATTATATTTGGTAGACCCTTCTTGAATATTGTTAATGCTAAGATAGACTGCGTGAAAGATATTGTTATTGTTGGATTAGGGGATATGTCTCATGATTTTAACTTTGATAAATTCCGTAGACAACCCCTTGATAAAGAACTACCTAGTAAGGATGAGATTATTGGTCTTGCTTCTATTGTTGTGCCTCCTAATGATCCTTTAGAACAATACTTGCTAGACCATGAAAATGATATGCGTATGAGTGAGAGAAGGGAAATAGATGAAATATTCTTTAATCGGGGACCCGTATTGAAAAACAACTTGCCTATTGAAATCCTAGGGGATCCTCCTCCTCCCAAGGGTGATCCCGTGTTTGAACTTAAATCTTTACCTGATAATCTTAAGTATGTTTATCTTGATGAAAAGAAGATATGTCCTGTTATTATTAATGCTAACCTTTCAAAGCAGGAAGAAGAAAAATTATTGAAAACTTTGAAGAAGCACCGTGCTATTATTGGATATACTCTGGATGATCTTAAGGACATTAGTCCCACCTTATGCCAACACAAGATAAAATTGGAAGAAAATGCTAAATCGGTTATTGATCATCAACGACGGTTAAATCCTAAGATGAAAGAACTGGTAAGGAAGGAAATACTAAAGCTTCTAGAGGCAGGTATTATCTATCCAGTTGATGATAGCCAGTGGGTAAGTCATGTCCATTGTGTCCCTAAGAAGGGAGGTATGACTGTCAATCCTAATGATAAAGATGAATTGATCCCGCAAAGAATATTTACTGGTTATAGGATAGTAATTGATTTCCGTAAGTTAAATAAAGCTACTAAGAAAGATCATTACCCCTTTCCATTTATTGATCAAATGCTAGAAAGGTTATCCAAACATACTCATTTTTGCTTTCTAGATGGTTATTCTGGTTTCTCTCAAATACTTGTGTCAAAAGGGGGTCAAGAAAAGACCACTTTTACTTGTCCTTTCGGGACCTTTGCTTATAGACGTATGCCTTTTGGTTTATGTAATGCACCTGCTACCTTTCAGAGATGCATGATGGCTATATTCTCTGATTTTTGTGAAAAGATTGTTGAGGTGTTCATGGATGATTTCTCCATTTACGGAACTTCTTTTGATGATTGCTTAAGCAACCTTGATCGAGTTTTGCAGAGATGTGAAGACACTAATCTTGTCTTGAATTGGGAGAAGTGCCACTTTATGGTTAATGAAGGCATTGTCTTGGGACATAAAAATTTTGAAAGAGATATTGAAGTTGACAAAGCTAAAGTTGATGCTATTGAAAAGATGCCATGCCCTAAGGACATCAAAGGTATACGAAGTTTCCTTGGTCATGCCGAGTTTTATAGGAGGTTCATACAGGACTTCTCCAAAATCTCCAGGCCTCTGACTAATCTCTTACAAAAAGATATTCCTTTTGTCTTTGATGATGATTGTGTAGAAGCATTTGAAATACTTAAGAAAGCATCGATCTCTGCACCTGTTGTCCAGCCTCCTGACTGGAATTTACCCTTTGAGATTATGTGCAATGCTAGCGATTATGTTGTAGGCGCTGTTTTAGGGCAAAGAGTTGATAAGAAATTGAATGTTATCCAATACGCTAGTAAAACTCTAGATAGTGCCCAGAAAAATTATGCTACTACTGAGAAAGAATTTTTAGCAGTTGTATTTGCTTGTGATAAGTTTAGACCCTATATTGTTGATTCTAAAGTAACTATTCACACTGATCATGCTGCTATCAAATACCTTATGGAAAAGAAAGATGCTAAACTTAGACTTATTAGATGGGTTCTCTTGCTGGAAGAATTTGACTTGCATATTATTAATAGAAAGGGAGCTGAGAACCCCGTTGCAGACAACTTGTCTAGGCTAGAGAATACACTTGATGACCCACAACCTATTGATGATTGCTTTCCTGATGAACAATTAGCTGTCATAAATACTTCTCATACCGCTCCATGGTATGCTGATTATGCTAATTATATTGTTGCTAAGTTTATACCGCCTAGCTTCACATACCAGCAAAAGAAAAAGTTCTTCTATGATTTGAGACATTACTTTTGGGATGACCCACATCTTTATAAAGAAGGAGTAGATGGTATTATTAGATGTTGTGTACCTGAGCATGAACAGGAACAGATTCTACGCAAGTGCCACTCCAAAGCTTATGGAGGACACCATGCGGGAGATAGAACTGCACATAAGGTATTGCAATCCGGTTTTTATTGGCCAACTCTCTTCAAGGATGCACGTAAGTTTGTCTTATCTTGTGATGAATGTCAAAGAATTGGTAATATCAGTAGACGTCAAGAAATGCCTATGAATTATTCACTTGTTATTGAACCATTTGATGTTTGGGGCTTTGATTATATGGGACCGTTTCCTGCCTCTAATGGGTACACACATATTTTAGTTGATGTTGATTACGTTACTAAGTGGGTAGAAGCTATTCCAACTAGTAGTGTTGATCATAACACCTCTATTAAGATGCTTAAAGAAGTTATTTTCCCGAGGTTTGGAGTCCCTAGATACCTAATGACTGATGGTGGTTCACACTTTATTCATGGTGCTTTCCGTAAGATGCTTGCAAAATATGATGTGAATCATAGAATTGCATCCCCTTATCACCCCCAGACTAGTGGTCAAGTAGAACTAAGTAATGGAGAGCTGAAATTAATTTTGCAAAAGACAGTAAATAGGTCTAGGAAGAATTGGTCCAAGAAACTTGATGATGCATTATGGGCCTATAGAACTGCATACAAAAATCCTATGGGTATGTCTCATATAAGATGGTTTATGGAAAGGCTTGTCACTTACATCTTGAGCTAGAACATAAGGCATATTGGGCTATTAAAGAGCTCAATTATGATTTCAAACTTGCCGGTGAAAAGAGGTTATTTGGCATTAGCTGCCTTGATGAATGGAGAACCCAGGCCTATGAGAATGCCAAGTTGTTTAAAGAAAAAGTTAAAAGATGGCATGATAAAAGGATACAAAAGCGTGAGTTTAACGTAGGTGATTATATCTTGCTATACAACTCTCGGTTAAGATTTTTTGCAGGAAAACTTCTCTCCAAGTGGGAAGGACCTTACGTTATCGAGGAGGTCTATCGTTCCGGTGCCATGGAAATCAACAACTTCAAAGGCACAAATCCGAAGGTGGTGAACGGTCAAAGAATCAAACACTAATCTGAGGTAATCCTATTAATGTTGAAACCAATGTTATTAAAACCGTAACCCCGGAGGAACACATAAGGAACACTTTCCGGAACGATTCAGCCTCCGAAAAGGAAGAGGTATGTGATACGGTAAGTAAACCGACTCCAAAACAGTTCTAAAGGCAATTTTTCTCTGTTTTGGAATATTTAGAAAAATAAGTAGCAGTCCGGAAGAGACACAAGCCGTCCACGAGGGTGGAGGGCGTGCCCCCCTTCCCTGGGCGCGCCCTCCTGCCTCGTGGGCAGCTCGTGTGCCTCCTGGACTCTGATTTCTTGTATGTTACTCCTTCTGGTCAGCAAAAATTCATTATCTATACTCCCGAAGGTTTTGAACTATGTATCACGCAAAAATACTCTATTTTCATTTCGAGCTGCTGTTTTTGACAGATCTAGATCATCATGGCGTCCTCCAACATCCTCAAGGACAAGTTCTTCGAGAAGGTCATCAACCCCTACCTTGCGGAGGTGCTGCATCACCCTAAAACCATGGAGTTGCATGAGGGGGTGTTGCATATTCGTGATGTTGAGGGGCCGAGGAGGACCGGAAGCATGGAGACAAGACTCGAAGCAATGGAGCAGCAAGTTTTCAAGTGCCAAGGTATGGTGGAACGAGGACTCAACGCCAACCACATGATGATCTCGGAGCTCGCCAACAACCTCAAGTTGGACTCAAGGATCTCCGGGGAAGCTATCTCCAATCTTCAAGAGAAGATCGATCACCTCCAAGCCCAGATCTATGACCTGCAAAACCAAAACTGTGAGTATGAATATAGATTTAAGAATATGAGTTTGGCTACAGATCTGAGTATCCCGGAGACTCGATCATCCTTCTACGATGGTGAGCTCATGCCTTGGAAGGTGGACAATAAGCCTACATCATCAACAACTCCATCATCACCACCCCCGAAGAAGGAGACATAATCATATGGGTGTGGGCACTCCCCTTGGCAACTGCCAAGCTTGGGGGGAGTGACCCCGGTATCGTATCACCATCACTCCTATCTTTACTGTTTTTCTTAGTTCGATCCTTTTGGTAGTATCTTGATCTAGTAGAATAAAGTTAGCATGATCTAGTTGTGAGCTTTTGCCTTATGATCTTTACCCTTTGTAATCGAGTCTGTGAGCTATATAATTAAGATTAGTGTTGAGTCAAGGGCTTGATTTCCTCCTTGGGTCATGATAAAAAGAAAGAAAACATAAAGAGTATCCAAGAGATCATATTGATCTTATGGGAAGTAATGACTTCATATATAAGAGTATGATAAATAAAAGTTGTTGGGAGTTGACAAACATAGTTTTGGTCATCGTTGCAATTAATAGGAAGTAATAAAAGAAGAGAGGCTTCACATATAAATATACTATCTTGGACATCTTTTATGATTGTGAGCACTCATTAAAATATGACATGCTAAAGAGTTGATGTTGGACAAGGAAGACAACATAATGGGTTAAGTTTTCCTATATCTGAAATAAAGTATATTGTCATGGATCATCCAACATGTTGAGCTTGCCTTTCCCCCTCATGCTAGCCAAAACTCCTCGCACTAAGTAGAGATACTACTTGTGCTTCCATACATCCTTAAACCCAGTTTTGCCATGAGAGTCCACCATACCTACCTATGGATTTAGAAAGATCCTTCCAAGTAAGTTGTCATGTTGCAAACTTGCTAAAATATTTATGATTTATTAGTGTGGAGGAAATTAGCTTTATACAATCTTGTGATATGGAAGTAATAAAAGCGACGGACTGCATAATAAAGGTCATTATCATAAGTGGCAATATAAAGTGACGTTCTTCTGTGCTAAGACTTTGTGCATCCAACCATAAAAACTCATGACAACCACTGCTTCCCTCTGCGAAGGGCCTATCTATTATTCTTGCCTTATAAGAGTCAAGGTGAAATCCACCTATCCTTTTTACATTTTATCCTTTGGCAAGCACATTGTGTTGGAAATATCCTGACATATATACCCACTTGGATGTAAGTTTTCATGATCTATTACTGTTGACATTACCCTTGAGGTAAAAGGTTGGGAGGCAACACCATAAGCCCCTATCTTTCTCTGTTTCCGATTAAAACTCCATAAACATAAGTATTGTGTGAGTGTGAGAAATTGTGAAAGACTATATGATAGTTGAGTATGTAGGCTTGCTGAAAAGCTCTTATATTGACTCTTTCCGATGTTACGATAAATTGCAATTGCTTCAATGACCGAGATCAAAGTTTGTTAGTTTTCAATGAAGTTTATGATTCATGCTTATATTGTGGCTGAATTGTTACTTTAGCATAAGAATCATATGAAAATATATATATATATATATATATATATATGTGTGTGTGTGTGTGTGTGTGTGTGTGTGTGTGTGTGTGTGTGTGTGTGTGTTGTTGTTGTTATAAGAATGATCATGATGCCCTCATGTCCGTATTTTGTTTTTATCGTCACCTCTATCTCTAAACATGTGGACATATTTTTCCGATTCCGGCTTTCGCTTGAGGACAAGCGAGGTCTAAGCTTGGGGGAGTTGATACGTCCATTTTGCATCATGCTTATATGTTGACATTTATTGCATTATGGGTTATTATTACACGTTATGTCACAATACTTATGCCTTTTCTCTCTTATTTTACAAGGTTTAAATGAAGAGGGAGAATGCCGACAACTGGAATTTAGGGCTGGAAAAGGAGCAAACTCTGGAAACCTATTCTGCACAACTCCAAAAGTCCCGAAACTCCACAGAACTCCGTTTCAGAAAATATAAAAAATATTTGGCAAAAGAAGTCCACGAGGGGGGCCACCTGCTGTCCACGAGGGTGGGGGCACGCCCCCTATCTCGTGGGCCCCCCGAAGGCCCCCCGATGCCCATCTTCTCCTATATGAGGTGTTTTGACCTGGAAAAAATTATAAGGAGGCTTTCGGGACCAGACGCCGCCGTCTCGAGGCGGAAACCAATCTAGGGCTCCGGCAGAGCTGTTCTGCCGGGGATACTTCCCTCCGGGAGGGGGAAATCGTCACCGCCGTCATCACCAACAACTCTCCCATCTTGGGGAGGGCTATCTTAATCAACATCTTCACCAGCACCATCTCCTCTCAAACCCTAGTTCATCTATTGTATCCAATCTTTGTACCCAAACCTCAGATTGGTACCTGTGGGTTGCTAGTAGTGTTGATTACTCCTTGTAGTTGATGCTAGTTGGTTTACTTGGTGGAAGATCATATGTTCAGATCCATTATGCATATTAATACCCCTCTGATCATGAACTATATTATGTCTTTTGAGTAGTTACTTTTGTTCATGGGGACATGGGAGAAGTCTTGCTATTAGTAGTCATGTGAATTTGGTCTTCGTTCGATATTTTGATGAGATGTATGTTGTCTCTCCTCTAGTGGTGTCATGTGAACGTCGACTACATGACACTTCACCGTTATTTGGGCCTAGAGGAAGGCATTGGGAAGTAATAAGTAGATGATGGGTTGCTAGAGTGCGAGAAGCTTAAACCCTAGTTTATGCGTTGCTTTGTAAGGGGCTGATTTGGATCCATATGTTTCATGCTATGGTCAGATTTACCTTAATACTTCTTTTGTAGTTGCGGATGCTTGCATTAGAGGTTAATCATAAGTGGGAGGCTCAAGTAAGGGCAGCACCCAAGCACTGGTTCACCCACATACCAAATTATCAAAGTACCAAACGCGAATCTGATGATCGTGATGAAAACTAGCTTGACGATAATTCCCATGTGTCCTCGGGAGTGCTTTCCTTTATATAAGAGTTTGTCCAGGCCTGTCCTATGCTACAAAAAGGATCGGGCCACCTTGTTGCACCTTATTTACTTTTACCTTTTGTCACTTGCTATCAATTATCTTATCACAAAACTATCTGTTACCTATAATTTCAGTGCTTGCAGAAAATACCTTACTGAAAACTACCTATCATTTCTTTCTGCTCCTCGTTGGGTTCGACACTCTTACTTATCGAAAGGACTACGATAGATCCCCTGCACTTGTGGGTCATCAATGGCCTCGGAGCACAAGAGTCCGAAAGGTCAAACCCGAGTCATATGATAGATATGATCAACATGGAGATGTTCACCATTGAACCACCTCATCTCACGTGATGATCGGACTTGGGTTGGTGGATTTGGAACGTGTTACACTCAGACAACCGAAGGGATGTTGATTTGAGTGGTAGTTCTTAAGTAATAAGATTAATTGAACTCATTTATCATGAACAATTGTCTTTGCAAATTTATGTTGTAGATCAATGGCTCGCGCGGTAGCTCCCCTAAATTTTAATGCATTCCTAGAGAAAGCTAAGCTGAAAGATGATGGAAGTAACTTTGTGGACTAGGTCCGTAATCTGAGGATTGTCCTCACTGCTGCACAGAAGGCTTATGTCATTAATGCACCGCTCGATGTACCAACCCCTCTAGCGTCTTCTGTGGATGTTGTGAACATCTGTCAGACACATTCTGATGACTACTTGATAGTTTAGTGCTCCATGATTTACGGCTTAGAATCGGGGCTTCAAAGGTGTTTTGAACGTCATGGAGCATATAAGGTGTTCCAGGAGTTGAAGTTTATTTTTATGAAAAATGCCCGGACCGAGAGGTATGAGACTTTTGACAAGTTCTTTGCCTACAAGATGGAGGAGAATAACTCAGCCAGTAAGCAAGTGCCCAGAATGTCTGGGTGCTATAATCGCTTGAATCAAGTGGGAGTTAATCTTCTAGATAAGAGAGTGATTGACATAGTTCTCCAGTCACTGTCACAAAGCTGCTAGAACTTCGTGATGAACTATAACATGAAAGGGATGGATATGATCCTGGAGTTGTTCGCGGTAGGCCACGAAGGTAGAAATCAAGAAGGAGCATCAAGTGTTGATAGTTTAACAAGACCATTGGTTTTAAGATGGGCAAGGGCAAGAAGGAAAACTTCATCAATGGCAAGCTAGTTGCCGCTCTAGTGAACAAACCCAAGGTTGAACCCAAACCCGAGACTAAGTGCTTCTATTGTAAGGGGAACGATCACTAGTAGCGGAACTACCCCAAATACTTGGTAGATAAGAAGGCTGACGACTTCAACGATAGTATATTTGATATACGTCTTATTGATGTGTATCTTACTAGTTCTCCTATAGCACCTGGGTATGAGATACCGGTTCAATTGCTAATATTGGTAAGTCGAAACAAAAGATGTGGAATAAATGGAGAATAAATAAGGGCGAGGTGACGATGAGTGTTGGAAGTGTTTCCAAGGTTGATGTGATCACCATCGCACGCTCCCTCTACCTTCGAGATTAGTGTTGAACCTAGATAAATGTTATCTGGTGTCTGCGTTGAGGCATGAACATGATTAGATTGTGTTTATTGCACTACGGTTATTCACTAAAGTCAGAGAATAATGGTTATTCTGTTAACATGAGTAATACCTTATATGGTCATGCACCCAGTGTGAATGGTTTATTGAATCTCGATCGTAGTAATACACATGTTCATAATATTGGTGCCAAAAGATGTAGAGTTGATAATGATAGTACCACTTTATTGTCGCACTGCCGCTTAGGTCATATTGGTGTAAAGCGCATGAAGAAACTCCATGCTGATGGACTTTTGGAGTCACTTGATTTTGAATCACTTGAAACATGTAAACCATGCCTCATGGGCAAGATGACAAACCCTCGTTTTCCGAAACAATGGAACAGGCAAGTGACTTGTTGGAAATCATACATACTGTTGTATGCGGTCCGATGAGTATAGACGTGCACGGTGGATATCGTTATTTCCTCACCTTCACCGATGATTTGAGTAGATATGGGTATATTTACTTAATGAAGCATAAGTCTGAAACATTTGAAAAGTTCAAGCAATTTCAGAGTGAAGTTGAGAATCATCATAACAAGAAGATGAAATTCCTAGTTCAGATCGAGGGGGGGAATATCTAAGTATGAGTTTGGCAATCACTTAAGACAATGTGGAATTGTTTCATAGTTGACACCACCTGGAACACCACAGCGTAATGGTGTGTCCGAACGCCGTAATCGTACCTTATTGGATATGGTGCGTTCTATGATGTCTCTTGCCGATCTGCCATTATCGTTTTGGGGCTATGCATTAGAGACAGCTGCATTCACTTTAAATAGGGCACCATCTAAGTCCGTAGACACGACATCGTATGAACTATGGTTTGGCAAGAAACCTAAGTTGTCATTTCTTAAGGTTTGGGGCTGCTATTCTTAAGGCTTCAGTCGGAAAAGCTTGAACCCAAAGCGGAAAAATGTGTCTTCATAGGATACCCAAAAGAGACGGTTGGGTATACCTTCTATCTCATATTCGAAGGCAAAGTGTTCGTCGCTAAGAACGTGTCCTTTCTCGAGAAGGAGTTTCTCTCAAAAGAAATGAGTGGTAGGAAGATAGAACTTGATGAGGTTGTTGAACGTTCACTTCAACCAGATAGTAGCGCAGTTCAGAAAGAATTTTATGTGGCACCTACGTCAGTTGAAGAGGAAACTAATGACGGTGATCATGAGTTTTCGGATCAAGCTACTATCGAACCTCGTAGGTCGATAAGGATACGTACTACTCCTGAGTGGTACAGTAACCCTGTCTTAGAGGTCATGTTGTTGGACAACGGTGAACCTACGAGCTATGGAGAAGCGATGGTGGGCCTAGATTCCAACAAATGGCTAGGAACCATGAAATACGAAATAGGATCCATGTATGTGAACAAAGTATGGACTTTGTTGGACTTGCTCGATGATCGCAAGCCATTAAGAATAAATGGATCTTTAAGAAGAACACATGCGCTAATGGTAATGTCACCATTTCTGAAGCTCGACCTATCGCAAAGGGTTTTTGACAAGTTCAAGGAGTTGACTATGATGGGACTTTCTCACTCGTAGCGATGCTAGAGTCTGTCAGAATTATGTTAGCAGTTGCTGCATTTTTTGATTATGAAATCTGGCAGATGGATGTCAAAACAGAGTTTCCTTAACGGTTTCCGTGAGGAAAGGTTGTATGTGATACAACCAGAAGGTTTTGTCGATCCTAAGGATGCTAAAAGGTATGCAAGCTCCAGCGATCCTTTTATGGATTGGAGCAAGCATCTCGGAGTTGGAATATATGCTTTGATGAGGTGATCAAAGCTTTTGGGTTTATACAAAGTTTGCAAGAAACTTGTATTTACAAGAAAGTGAGTGGGAGCACTACAACATTTCTGATAAGTATTTGTGGATGACATATTGTTGATCGAAAATGATATAGAATTTCTAGAAAGCATAGAGGGTTGTTTGAAAAGATTTTTTCAAAGGAAGACATGGGTAAAGTTGCTTATATATTGGGCATCAAGATCTATAGAGGTATGTCAAGATGCCTTATAAGACTTTCACAGAGCACATACCTTGACATGATTTTGAAGGAGTTCAAAATGGATCAGTCAAAGAAGGGGTTCTTGCCAGAGTGGTAAGGTGTGAAGTTGAGTGAGACTCAAAGCTCGACCACGGCAGAAGAAGAGAAAGGACAAAGGCCGTCCCCTATGTCTTAGCCATAGGCTCTATACAGTATGCCATGTTGTGTACCGCACCTACGGTGTGTCTTGCCCTTGTCTGGCAAGGGGGTACAAAAGTGACCCAGGAGTGGATCACTGGATAGCGGTCAAAATTGTCCTTTGAGGAATAAGGAAACATTTCTCGGTTATGGAGGTGATAAAGAGTTTGGCGTAAAGGGTTACATCGATGCAAGCTTTAACACCTATTCGGATGACTCTGAGTAGCAAGCCGGATACGTATAGTGGATCAACCATTTGGAATAGCTCCAAGTGGAGTGTGGTAGAATCATCTACAATATGACATAGAGATTTGCGAAGTACATACGGATCTGAATGTTGAAGACCCGTTGACTAAAACCCTCTCTCACAAGCATAACATGATCAAACCCCAGAACTCATTGAGTGTTAATCATATGGTGATGTGAACTAGATTATTGACTCTAGTAAACTCTTTGGGTGTTAGTCACATGGTGATGTGAACTATGAGTGTTAATCACATGGCGATGTGAACTAGATTATTAACTCTAGTGCAAGTGGGAGACTGTTGGAAATATGCCCTAGAGGCAATAATAAATTGGTTATTATCATATTTCCTTGTTCATGATAATCATTTATTATCCATGCTAGAATTGTATTGATCGAAAACTCAAATACATGTGTGGATACATAGACAAAAAGTTGTCCCTAGTCAGCCTCTACCGGACTAGCTCGTTGATCAAAGATGGCTATGGTTTCCTAGCCATTGACATGAGTTGTCATTTGATAATGAGATCACATCATTGGGAGAATGATATGATGGACGAGACCCAAACTATGAACGTAGCATATGATCGTGTCAAGTTTATGGCTATCATTTATGCATGTCAAGTATATGTTCCTATGACCATGAGATCATGCAACTCACTGACAACGGAGGAGTACCTTGTGTGTACCAAACGTCGCAACATAACTGGGTGACTATAAAGGTGCTCTACAGGTATCTCCGAGGGTGTTTGTTGAGTTGGCATGGATCAGGACTGGGATTTGTCACTCCGTATGACGGAGAGGTATCTCTGGGCCCTCTCGGTAATACAACATCACAAGAAGCTTGCAAGCAATGTGACTAAGGAGTTAATTGCGGGATCTTGTATTACGGAACGAGTAAAGAGACTTGCCCGTAACGAGATTGAACTAGGTATGGAGATACCAACGATCGAATCTCGGGCAAGTAACATACCGATAGACAAAGGGAACTACATACGGGATTATCTGAATCCTTGACATCGAGGTTCAACCGATAAGATCTTCGTACAATATGTGGGAACCAATATGGGCATCCAGGTCCCGCTATTGGCTATTGACCGTAGAGGTGTCTCGGTTATGTCTGCATAGTTCTCGAACCCGCAGGGTCTACACACTTAACGTTTGGTGACGATATTAGTATAACTGAGTCATTATGGTGGTCACCGAAGGTTATTCGGAGTCGCGGATGAGATCTTGGATGTGACGAGGAACTCTGGAATGGTCCGGAGGTGAAGATCAATATATTGGACGAAGGGTATTGGAGTCCGGATGTGTTCCGGGGGTACCAAGTGATGGCCAGCATGACCGAAAGAAGTTTCGGGGGCCCCGGCAAGTGTTGGGGGGCCTCATGGGCCAAGGGGAGGGGGCAAACCAGCCCACTAAGGGGCTGTTCCCCCCCCCCCTCACCCCTTGCCACATTGCCAGAGGAGGTGAGGGCGGCACCCCTAGGGTTCACACCCCTTGGCTTGGGGGCCAAGTCTTCTAGGGAGGAAAACCCATCTAGGGTTTCCCCCTTGTGGCCGCCGCCCCTAGATTGGATCTAGGGGTGCCCCCTCCTATCCTCCCTTCCCCCTATATATAGAGAGGTAGAGAGAGGGAAGCTGCACCCTAATACGCCACGGCGCTGCTCCTTCTCTCTCTCTCGTAGCCTCCTTCCTCTCCGTAGTGCTTGGCGAAGCTCTGCTGAGATTTCTCCACCACCACTGCCACCATGCCGTCGTGCTGCCAGAGGACTCGAGCTACTACCTCGCCATTGCTCGCTGGATCGAGGAGGTGAAGGCATCATCAAGTCGTACTTGTGTTTAACGCGGAGGTGCCGTCCGTTCGGCACTAGATCGGAGTTCGCGGGACGGATCATGATTTGATCGCGAAGACATACCACTACATCAACCGCGTTCTTGAACGCTTCCGCTTAGCGATCTACAAAGGTATGTGGATCCAACTCTCCTCTCGTAGATGTGAATCTCCTAGATTGATCTTGGGTGTTCGTAGGAATTTTTTTGTTTCCCATGCAACGTTCCCCAATAGAAGGCACACGGGAATTTCATCTAATTACTTTCACCATATTGGCTTGATTTGTGTTCACTACTTTGATAATTTGATATGTGGGTGGATCGGTGCTTAGGTGTTGTTCTTACTTGAACAAAACCCCTACTTATGATTAACCCCCTCGCAAGCATCCGCAACTACGAGAAAAGTATTAAGATAAAATCTAACCATAGCATTAAACATTTGGATCCAAATTGGTCCCTTACGAAGTAGCGCATAAACTAGGGTTTAAGCTTCTGTCACTCTAGCAACCCATCATCTAATAACTACTCCACAATGCAATTCCTTAGGCCCAAATATGGCGAAGTGTCATGTAGTCGACGTTCACATGACACCACTAAGGGAATCACAACATACATATCATCAAAATATCAAACACATATGAAGTTCACATGATTACTTGCAACAAGATTTCTCCTGTGACCTCAAGAACAAAAGTAACTACTCACAAGTGATAAACATGTTCATGATCAGAGGTTTGTTGAATAGCATAATGGATCTGAACATTTAATCTTCCACCAAATAAACCATATAGTAATCAACTACAATCAACACTACTAGTCACCCATAGGTACCAATCTGAGGTTCCGGTACAAAGATTGAACACAAGAGATGAAATAGGGTTTGAGAGGAGATGGTGTTGTTAAAGATGTTGATGGAGATTTCCCTCCCCAAGATGGGAGAGTTGTTGGTGATGATGATGATGATGATCTCCCCCTCCAGGAGGGAAGTTCCCTCGGCGGAATCACTCCACCGGAGGGCAAAAGTGCTCCTGCCCAAGTTCCGCCTTGAGACGGCGGCGCTCCATCCCGAAAGTCCTCTGCTTAATTATTTTAGGTAAAAATGACTTATATACCAGAAGATGGGCACCAGAGGTGGGCTGAGGAGGGCACTGATACGTCTCCAACATATCTATAAATTTTGATTGTTCGATGCTATTATATTATCTGTTTTGGATGTTTAATGGGCTTTATTATACACTTTTATATGATTTTTGGGACTAACCTACTAACCCAAGGCCCAGTGCAAATTGTTGTTTTTTGCCTATTTCAGTGTTTCGCAGAAAAGGAATATCAAACGGAGTCCATATGGAATGAAACCTTCACGAGGATCAATTTTGGAACAAACACAACCCAGAAGACTTGGAGTACACGCCAGGGAAGCCACGACATGGCCACGAGGCAGGAGGGCGCGCCCAGGGGGTACGCACGCTCCACACCCTCGTAGGCCCCTCGTAGCTCCACTAACATACGTCTTCGTCCTATATATACTCATATACCCTGAAAACATACCAGAGCACCACAAAACCTTATTACCACCGCCGCAACCTTCTGTACCCATGAGATCACATCTTGGGGCCTGTTTCGGAGCTCCACCGGAGGGGGAATCGATCACGGAGGGCTTCTACATCAACACCATAGCCTCTCCGATGAGTTGTGAGTAGTTTACCACAGACCTTTGGGTCCATAGTTATTAGCTAGATGGCTTATTCTCTCTCTTTGGATCTCAATACAAAGTTCTCCTCGGTCTTCTTGGAGATCTATTCGATGTAATACTTTTTGCCGTGTGTTTGTCGAGATCCGATGAATTGTGTGTTTATGATCAAGATTATCTATGAACAATATTTGGTTCTTCTCTGAGTTCTTATATGCATGATTAAAATATCTTTTCAAGTCTCTTCGAATTATCAGTTTGGTTTGGCCTACTAGATTGATCTTTCTTGCAATGGGAGAAGTGCTTAGCTTTGGGTTCAATCTTGTCGTGTCCTTTCCAAGTGACAGCAGGGGCAGCAAGGCACGTATTGTATTGTTGCCATCGATGATAAAAAGATGGGGTTTATATCATATTGCATGAGTTTATCCCTCTACATCATGTCATCTTGCTTAAGGCGTTACTCTGTTCTTATGAACTTAATACTCTAGATGCATGCTGGATAGTGGTCGATGTGTGGAGTAATAGTAGTAGATGCAGAATTGTTTTGGTCTACTTGTCACGGATGTGATTCCTATATACATGATCATACCTAAATATTCTCATAACTATGCACTTTTGTATCAATTGCTCGACAGTAATTTGTTCACCCACCGCAGAATATGCTATCTTGAGAGAAGCCACTAGTGAAACCTATGGCCCCCGGGTCTATATCCTATCATATTAATCTTACATAAACTATTTATCTTTACTATTCTTTTATTTTTGCAACCTTTACTTTTCAATCTATACAACAAAAATACCAAAAATATTTATCTTATTATCTCTATCAGATCTCACTTTTGCAAGTGGCCGAGAAAGGATTGACAACCCCTTTATCACGTTGGTTGCAAGGTTCTTATTTGTTTGTGTAGGTACTAGGGGCTTGCGTGTAGTCTCCTACTGGATTGATACAGTGGTTCTCAAAAACTGAGGGAAATACTTACGCTACTTTGGTGCATCACCCTTTCCTCTTCAAGGGAAAAACAACGCAAGCTCAAGAGGTAGCAAGAAGAATTTCTGGCACCGTTGCCGGGGAGATCTACGCACAAGTCATATACCAAGTACCCATCACAAACTCTTATCCGTCGCATTACATCATCTGCCATTTGCCTCTCTTTTTCCTCTCCCCCACTTCACCTTTGCCCTTTTTCCGTTCGCTTGCTTCTCGTTTGCTTGTGTGTTAGATTGCTTGCTCGTCACTATTGCTCAAGACAATACTAAATTGTGTGACTTTTCCAATAGCAACAATAATGATTTTATTAGCACTCCAATTGCTCCTATTATCGATGCTGAATCTTGTGAAATCAATGCTGCTCTGTTAAATCTTGTTATGAAAGATCAATTTTGCGGCCTTCCTAGTGAAGATGCCGCTACCCATCTAAACAACTTTGTTGATTTGTGCGATATGCAAAAGAAGAGAGATGTGGATAATGATATTGTTAAACTAAAGCTATTTCCATCTTCGCTTAGAGATCGTGCTAAAACTTGGTTCTCTTATTTGCCTAGAAATAGTATTGATTCATGGAATAAGTGCAAAGATGCCTTTATCTCTAAGTATTTTCCTCCCGCTAAGATTATCTCTCTTAGAAACGATATTATGAATTTTAAGCAACTTGATCATGAGCATGTTGCACAAGCTTGGGAGAGGATGAAATTAATGATACGTAATTGCCCTACACATGGTTTGAACTTATAGATGATTATACAGAACTTTTATGCTGGATTGAATTATGCTTCTAGAAATCTCTTAGATTCGGCCGCGGGAGGCACTTTCATGGCAATCACTTTAGGAGAAGCTACTAAACTCCTAGATAATATTATGGTAATTACTCTCAATGGCACACCGAAAGATCCACTAGTAAAAAAGTACATGATATTGAAGAGATTAATGTTTTGAGTGGAAAGATGGATGAACTTATGAAATTATTTGCTAATAGGAGTGTTTCTTCTGATCCTAATGATATGCCTTTGTCCACGTTGATTATGAATAATAATGAATCTATGGATGTGAATTTTTTTGGTAGGAACAATTTTGGTAAGAATGCATATAGAGGAAAGTTTAATTCTAGGCCATTCCCTAGTAATTCCTCTAATAATTATGGTAATTCCTACAACAACTCTTATGGAAATTTTAATAAGATGCCCTTTGATTTTGAGACTAGTGTTAAAGAATTTATGAAATCGCAAAAGAATTTCAATGCTTTGATTGAAGATAAATTGCTTAAGATTGATGAGTTGGCTAGGAACGTGGATAGAATTTCTCTTGATGTTGATTCTTTGAAACTTAGATCTATTCCTCCTAAGCATGATATCAATGAGTCTCTCAAATCCATGATAATTTCCATTGATGAGTGCAAAGAAAGAACCGCTAGGATGCGTGCTAAAAAAGAGTGCTTTGTGAAAGCGTGTTCTTCTAGTTTTCATGATAATAAAGATGAAGATCTAAAAGTAATTGATGTGTCTCCTATTATATCTTTGTTTGCTAATATGAATCTTGATAAAGATGGGACTGGAGATGAGTCAACTTTAGTTAAAAGGCTTCCCAATGATTCGAAGTTTTTAGATCTTGATGCAAAAATTGTTAAAAGTGGGATTGAAGAGGTCAAAACTTTACATAGTAATGAACCCACTATTTTGGATTTCAAGGGATTTAATTATGATAATTGCTCTTTGATAGATTGTATTTCCTTGTTGCAATCCGTGCTAAATTCTCCTCACGCTTATAGTCAAAATAAGGCTTTTACCAAACACATCGTTGATGCTTTAATGCAATCTTATGAAAAAAAACTTGAATTAGAAGTTTCTATCATGTCAGGGATATTACTATCAGGTATAAACCAGCCAGGAGGGTCCGGTTTATGTTATTAAGATTATATTATCAGAAGCCCCGTAGAGTATGTATTAGAAGGTTATAGCCCATAAAGGCTCAGGGCCCATGTATGAGGCCCATGACTTGTAAACCGTCTACCGTATAACTTGGGATGTAAGATAGGGTAGAGACCGAGGCGGGCACGTTTATGAGCCGGCCTCGGGACTCTGTAAACCGGATCGGGCGTCGCTTCTTATATAAAGGGACGACCCGGTGACGGTTCAGGACATGAAACAACAGCTCGAGACACAGGCAAAGCGGATTTGCTCCCTGGTCATCGAAGCCCAAGCAATACCACACCAAACTAGACGTAGGCTTTTACCTTCATCGAAGGGGCTGAACTAGTTTTAAAATCCATGTGTCCTTCGTCCGCTTTAACCCCTTTAAGCTAACCCGGGCGATGGCCTCACGACTAAGTCCCCTTACCAGGACATCTGCCGTGCTAAATCCACGACAGTTGGCGCCCACCGTGGGGCTATCGCGCGATGGTTTCAAGTTCTTGAAGGGCAGCTTTGAAGGGCTCAATGGTTACATAGTGGGCCGGATGACCAAGAGTCGTCGCGGCTGGATCTACATCGACGATGCAGGCTGGGGTCCCGAGGTCAATTCAATCGAATACGGGTACCGGGTCCCCTTCGGTGGCATCCACGTCTTCATCGGCAAGATCGGCGAACCGGGCCCTGAGCCAGACATCTTCCCCAACATCATTGAGTCGGCTCAGCGTGCGAGTCCATCCCGGATTCAGCCCGCCGTGAAGCACGTCTTCGTCGGAGCTATGCATGGAGTACAAGCCGAGGACGGATCAGATTCTGGTGGAGAGATAGTTGTTTATTCCGGCGACGAGTCTTCGTCCGGAGAGACCAAATCTTTGTATTTGTTGCAGGACGGCCGATCTGAGGGTGTTTTCGATGGCGACAGTATTCCGGACCCCTTCGATCCGCCAAACAGGGCTGCTGTTTTCATGGCCCGATCACAACCAATGCATCAGCCCTCAATGACAGGGGCGTTAACCTCAGAGGCAGTAGGAGCTAGAGCTTGAGACCTTCCCCCGTCGCCCTCTGACGTCCTATCCACCTTAGTCGACACATTGACATCACTCGCAACAGTAGAAGTAGCCCAGGCCGATAAGGAGCAGTATGATGCAGAGAACGCTCAGGTGAAGAGCCTGATTGAGCAAGCTAAGTTAGATCTGGCTGCGGAGAAAGCTAGGATGGCTACAAGACAGGCAGAGCTGGATTCTCAAGCTTTCTGGCTCAGGTTAGATCAGAACGCCTCGCATGAGGTAATATACAGAAGACAACGATCTCGTCTACCGCCGGTTTATGAGGCAAGGAATCTTTTTAGCACACCAGGAGCAGGAACCAGTAACCATCTAGAGGTAAACCGGGGAGGAGCCCCGGGGATGGGTGCGTCGGTTCAGCCACCAGCCGTGGAGCCAAATCGCCAAGTTGTGCCGACCCAGCAAGGGGCCACCCCACTCGGTCATTATTCTAATCCTTTGGATAACATCGTCGCCGTCGCTTCACGGCTGGCCGCCCTTCCCATAGAGGGAACATCCCCCATAGCAGTGGAGGCACGATGGGCCAAGGAGTTGCTGGACACGGCGCTAACTCAGCAGCAAGCTTATTCCTATAGCCGGGAGAGGATTCATTCAACCCCCCGCCCGAGCCGGAGTTATACGAGGCACTTGGATGAACCGGCCGTATCTAGCAGCACACGGAGACGGCACCGGCAGAGGCAGGATAATCCGGCAGGAGCAGGAGCACATGCACAAGAGGTGGCGGATCAGGCCAGGCATACTGCTCACAACGACACCCGTCAGTCGAAGCCGGTTCACCCCACCACCACAGTTGAAACAGGAATCATATCCAGTTCCTTGGGAGTGCAGTGTCTCATCCCCGCTTTACGGAACGTGAAAATACCCAAAGACTTCAAAGGCTCGCGCAAGGTACCCAACTACACAGCGGATCTGGCTCCGGAGGCGTGGGTTGAAAGTTATGAGATGGCTATGGAGATGCTTGACGTGGACGAAGCTGCATGCGCTAAATACTTCACAATGATGCTTGAGGGCACGGCCCGGACATGGTTAAAGGGTTTGCCAACTAACTCCATCGGATCATGGGGTGAATTACATCGCCGGTTTATCAATAATTTCAAAGACACGTGCAAGCAACCGATGTCCGTTGTTGACTTAGCGGCATGTGTTCAAGGAGAGCAAGAGACCACCAGCAGTTGGGTGTGGCGGGTGTCCGAAATCTTGCACTCCTCCAATAGCATCAATCCAAGTACGGCGATAGTAACCTTGGAAGGCAATTGTCGGTTTGAGCCTTTGAGGCTGAAGCTGGGACGGCTCAAACGTGATTGCAACGACATGGGAATGCTCATGGGCGCTTTCGTAAAGTATGGAGACTCCGATAACACCATGTATCCAGATGCAGACAGAGACAAGTCCGGTAAGGCAAGCAAAAACGGTAAACCGGCGCAGGTCAATCCGGCGGGCACAGGGTACAATGGCAAGCGTAAAGCGGAGGGCGGCTGAGACTTTGTGGCCAATACCAACGCTCAGGACAACAGGCAGCGCCGCAAGGGTAAACCGCCCCCACGTAGCGGGAGGCCACCTATTAATCTAGATCGCCAGTTGAACATGCCTTGCCCGAGGCACGGTACAGTGGAAAACCCGGCTACGCATCTCTGGAAAGACTGTTTTATTATGCAAGAGCTTGTGAAACAGGCCAGATATGACCACGGGCCCCCCGGCGGGTCAGGTCCCGGTTTTCAAGGTCCGGGTTACCAGGGTGGTGGATCCGGTTCAGGATACCATGGCGGTAACAATAACCACAGTGGTAACAATCAACATCAACATAACCAGCAACATGGTCAGGGTGGATACAACAACCAAGGGAATCAACAGCGTCAGCAGCAGCAGCAATCCGGATATCAGAATAATCCGAAGGAGCTGAGAAGTGGGCAGTATCACGTCTTCACCACAAGTCTATGCAAACGGGATCAAAAAGTTTTGAAAAGGGCAGTACACTCCGTTGAACCGACGGTACCACGTTTTTTACGTTGGTCTGAGCAACCCATTGTGTGGAGCAGAGAAGAGCACCCACCACGGGTTGATATTCCAGGTCAATTAGCTCTGGTGGTGGCACCACAGGTGGGTGGTTATAAGTTCACCAAAGTACTTATGGATGGAGGCAGCAGCATCAATATCTTATACTATGAGACTTTTCGACGTATGGGGTTGACAGATAAGAAGCTCCGACAGTCCAACACAGTGTTCCATGGTGTAGTGCCCGGTAAATCGGCTTATCCAGTTGGAAAAATTGATCTGGAAGTTACCTTTGGGGATGAGCATGATTCTAGATCGGAAACTGTGACCTTTGAGGTTGTAAACATCAGGAGCCCATACCATGCTCTGTTTGGGAGACCGGTTTACGCCAAGTTCATGGCTAGACCATGTTATGTTTATCTGCAGCTCAAGATGCCAGGCCACAAAGGAACTATCATGGTTCATGGGAGCCGTAAGATTGCATTGGAGTGCGAAGAAGGAGATGCAGCTTATGCCGAGACGGTCTGCGCTACGGAAGAGCTAAAATTCTATAAGGACAACGTTGATCCGGCAGATATGTCCCTGCTGAAGAAGCAAACTACAGAGCATGATCCGGCGTTAAAGTTCAAAGTCGGCAGAGGAAACCAAGCAGGTTGGGTTTGTTCCGGGCGATTCATCCAAGCAGTTCACTATCAGCGCTAACCTAGACCCAAATAGGAAAGCGCGCTCATCGAGTTCATCCGTGAGAACCGGGATATCTTTGCATGGAAACCTTCTGACATGCCGGGTATACCGAGGGAACTCGTTGAGCACAGTCTTAATATTGATCCAAAGTTTAAACCGGTCAAGCAGTATCTGCGCCGCTTTAATGAGGAAAGACGCAAGGCTATTGGAGAAGAAGTGGCTAGGCTCTTGGTCGCAGGCTTCATAGTTGAGGTGTTTCATCCGGAGTGGTTGGCTAATCCGGTGTTAGTACTTAAGAAAAACGGAACTTGGAGGATGTGTGTTGATTACACATACTGTCGGTGTACTAAGATAGGGGTACCTTAGTACCCCAACTTGTGCACGGGCAGTAGCAGCTTCCCGCGGCAGGGCTCACCACGTGCTCGCCGGAGACCTTTCTGGTCCCTTTTAAGCCATTCAAAAACAAAGTATACAAGACAGAAGATCAAGACCCCGGCAAGTGGAGCTTGCCGGGAAGGCCGTACCAGGCTCAGGTTTATCACTTTAACACAAGACCCTGGCAAGGGGAGCTTGCCAGGAAGACCAGAAGATTGCATCTTGGAAGACATGCCTCGGCGCACTCTGCGCCCCGGCAAGACCCGGGGAGCGACAAGCTTCCCGTCCCGACAAGACCAAGACCCCGGCAAGGTGCTTGCCGGGGGAACCTGCGTTGTGCGCCCGCGCTCCAGCTCATCGGTCCACGCGTCGCCCTGGGGCCCTTCCAGGGACGCGTGGCGGATGGCTGTGCAGCCTGGGGGCACGGTGGCACTCCACGGTGACGAGGCTACCGCCGTGGCGAACGGAGATGCACGGGCGGGTGCTTTTGGGGTCGATGGCGACGTGCATTAAATGCTCTTGTCCCCCACTGTCAAAGTAGGTGATGACCACTGTTCATCCACTGTTCACGCACTGTTCATGCACTGTTCCCGCACTGTTACAACTACCACCAAAGTTACATTTTTGCCCTTCTTCTACGTTGGCACCTGTCGGTGACCCCTTGAGCTATAAAAGGAGTCCCATGCACAACGTAGAAAGGGTTCAGAACCTAGATAGCTCTCTTGCTCGGTGCAGCTAGTCCTTCAAGCTCCCGAGCTCACAAATTCAATACAACCAAGGCAGGAGTAGGGTTTTACGCGTCCGCGCGGCCCGAACCTGGGTAAACTGCCCGCGTGCTCTCGTCGATCTGCTCTTTGTGCTCCCTCCGCTCCCTCACCGCAACGTACAAAGGGGCTCCGGTCCCATAGGTACTCGTGGTGGACAGTTTCCCCCGACATCTTTGGCGCGCCAGGTAGGGGGCGTCGAGGTTGTGCGAACCTGATCCGGCGCTCACGCGGGCGCATTCTTCATCAACCTCTCCAACTTCGTCAGTTTCATCATCAGCAGCAACATGGCCCCGAAGAAGAAGGCTTCGGAGGTCGCAGGCCCGTCTGCGTCGATTCCCCTGCCACCAGAACCAACGGTGTGTGGAGGAGACGCCGGCGGAAGGGTGGTCGCCGGCGAGGAAACTCGCGGCACCGCCAAATCCAAGGACAAAACGGACGACCGAGCCTCGGTGTCCATAGACGCGCCACATCCATCTCAGCAGACGACAACCCAGCAGCGCCGTGGTACAGGAGGTACCATCCGCTTGCTGGGGCAAGGACAAACCGGAGGATCGCGGGATGCTCTAGGCCATCGTCCTGGCACGAGCAAGGCGCGGTCGCCGGGGCGAGACCCTGCTCCTTCTAACCCTGTTAGAAGTCCGAGCATATCTCGCTCCTCGCACCGCTCGCCACCGCTCCCCTCCTCTCCAGCAGAAGCACTCGCAAGAGCGCAGCAGCTCCTCGACTTCCCTCCAGCGGCAGACAAGGCCGAAGACTGGAGGGCAACAATCCAAAGCCTCATCGCCTTCGCCAACAACGACACGCCGCAGCAGCCGGCGACCTCGCGGCCACGGCAAGTCGAGAAGACGAAGGCCGATGGCGACAAGACCGCCGGGGGTGCAACCACCGTGCACTCTCCGCCGCGGAAGCAGAAGACGCCTCCCCGCCGGATCAACGTCGACGACGACTCCACGGCATCGTCGGATCCGCGGGCTCGTCGGGACCAGCGCCAAGTCCTTGACGACCGGCGACAAGAAGACGCTCGGACAACAATCGAGCGCCGCCGAGAAGCCCAGCGACAATCTGATCAGCGTGCTGGGACCGCTGTCGACACGCACGCGCCCGGTGAACCAGGCGACTTGCCGTACGCGGCAGGTTGCCCTGCGTTTACCCGTGAGCTGCGGCGCGTCCAGTGGCCCAGCATGAAAAACTTCAAGCCCGACGTACCCGAGAAGTACGACGGCAAGACGCACCCCTCGGAGTTCCTCAGCATTTACACCATCGCGGTGCAGGCTGCCGGGGGGCGCGACGAGAAGATACTGGCGAATTACTTCCCGCTGGTGCTTAAGCCGAACGTTCGTTCTTGGCTTATGCACTTGCCGGAAGGCTCCATTTCTTCATGGGCAGATCTGTGCCACCAATTTGTTGGCGCCTTCACGGGCGGCCACAAACCCCACGGCCAGGAGAGTGATCTCCACATCTTGGCCCAGAAGGAAGGAGAACCTCTGCGCAAGTACATCCAACGATTCAGCCGCGTACAGCACAACATTCCCGACGTCCACCCCGCCGCGGTTATCAGCGCGTTCCACCAGAACGTGCGTAACCGTCGCATGCGGGAAGAGATGGCCATGACGAAGATCCGGGACGTCAGCGAGCTCTATGCTCTGGCTGACAAGTGCGCACGCGCCAAAGAGGGGAGGAGACTCCCCGGGGAGGATGCTGGCGCAGGGGGAAGCGACAGCGAGGATGCCGCCCCGGCAAAGAAGAGCCGGCGGCGGAACAATAGGAAGAAGAAGAGCAAGGAGGTGCTGGTCGTCGAGAAGTCCGGCAAGGAGGCTCCCGCCAAGACAGCGCAGGCTGGCGGCTCCGGCAAGGAGCCTGCCCCTGTGGCGGCAGCCGACAAGCAGGACGGCTCCGACAAGCAATATTGCAAGATCCACCGCACCAAGGGTCATGACCTTTCGAACTGCAAGCGCGTCGAGTACCTCGTAGAGCAGCAGAAGGCTGAATACGAGCGGCGCGACAAGGATAAGGCCCAAGGTGGCGGAGGAGAGCCAAGCAAGAAGCGGCCATTCAATGGCCGGGGAGGACGCCGCGGCAAGGCCAAGCAGCGGCAAGGTGATCGACCTCCCCGGGGCCGCTACAAGGATGAGGAAGAAGACGACGACGACGACATGGAGGAAGGTGATAACAGCGAGCAGGATTTCCAGAAGGCCACAGAAGTGCTGTGCGTCGACGGGGGCGCCTCTCTACATACTTCCCATCGCCAACTCAAGCAGTGGGTGCGGGAAGTAAACGCAGCAGAGCCGCCCGTTGAGTCGCGCAGGCTCCTGAAGTGGTCCAGCACGCCCATCATTTTTGATCTTGAGGATCACCCTGACCGCACCACGGCGGTCGGGTGCTTGCCGATGTTGGTCTCACCAACCATCCGCAACCTCAAGGTCACCAAAATGTTGGTTGACGGCGGGGCCGGCCTGAACTTGATCTCCTCGGCTGTGATCAAGAAACTCCAGATCCCAGATGGCGAGCTCGAAGAGACCGGTTCGTTCCAAGGAATAAACCCGGGAAGGAGCAAGCCCAAGGGGAAGATCACTCTGCCAGTGACCTTTGGCGGGGAACTCAACTTCAGGACGGAGAGGATAACCTTTGACGTGGCCGATATCCCGTTGCCATACAATGGGATACTTGGACGTCCTGCCCTCGCCAAGTTCATGGCAGCTTCCCACTACGCCTACAACGTACTCAAGATGCCGGGGCCGATAAGCGTCATCTCTGTCCATGGCGACGAGAAGGACGCGCTTATCTGCACCGACAAGATATACTGGGATGCAGCAGCCGCGGCGGAGAGCAACACACTTGCCGCTGAAGCTCCCGGGGGGAAGAAAACCAAGACCACCAAGACCAAGTCCGGCAAGTGCTCTGGGGCCGACTCCGGCAAACGCACCTCTTCGGAGTGCTGCGCTGCCGTCGAGGACGTTCCATCGAGCTCCACCGGCAAGTGCAAGAAAGGGATGACTGCTCCACCGGCAACCAAGAAGGTGTCCGTCAAGGAGGACGACACTGGTGGTACTTTCACCATCAGTGCTACGCTTGATAGCAAATAGGAAAGCGCGCTCGTTGCCTTCCTGCGGGCGAATGTCGATGTGTTTGTGTGGCAACCATCTGACATCCCCGGCGTTCCCAGGAAGGTGATTGAGCACAAGCTTGTTGTTTGTCCTCATGCGCGGCCCGTCAAGCAGAAGGTCAGGAAGCAAGCCGTGGAGCGCCAAGAATTCATTGCCGAAGAGATCAAGAAGCTAGAAGCAGCAGGCCTGGTTAGAGGCGTGATCCATCCGACGTGGTTAGCAAATCCAGTTGTCGTGCGTAAGGCTAACGGGAAGTGGAGGTTGTGTATAGACTTCACTGATGTGAATAAAGCATGTCCCAAGGATCCATTTCCCTTGCCGCGCATTGACCAGATTGTTGACTCCACTGCCGGATGTGAGCTGCTCTCTTTTCTTGATGCATACTCAGGTTACCACCAGATTTTTATGGCCAAGCAAGATGAAGAGAAGACTGCATTCATTACTCCATGTGGCACATATTGCTTCATTCGCATGCCTTTCGGATTGAAGAATGCAGGCTCAACATTTTCAAGGGCGGTGCACACTGCTTTTGAGCCACAGATCCACAGAAATGTAGAAGCTTACATGGATGACATAGTAGTCAAGAGCAAGAGCAAAGATACCCTGATCCAAGATTTGGAAGAAACTTTTGCAAATCTACGCAAGATACAGCTCAAGTTGAACCCCGAGAAGTGCGTCTTCGGAGTCCCCTCCGGCAAGCTTCTCGGGTTCTTTGTGTCCCGGAGGGGGATTGAAGCCAATCCCGACAAGATAAAAGCCATCGAGCAGATCGAAGCCCCGAAGCGCGTCAAGGACGTAAGGAGGCTTGCAGGTTGTGTAGCTGCTCTCAGTAGGTTCATTTCAAAGTCTGCAGAACGCGCCCTACCTTTCTTCAAGATCTTGAAGAAGGCAGGTCCTATGAAATGGACTCCGGAAGCGGAGGCAGCGCTGCAAGACTTGAAAGGATACCTATCCTCCACTCCAATACTTGTCGCACCTAGACCACAAGAGAAGTTGCTGCTGTACTTAGCGGCAACCAATCAAGTGGTTAGTGCTGCGTTAGTAGCGGAGAGGGAGGCCGATGAGGAGTCTACACCACCGGCAAGCGAATCCCGCGACAAACAGGGGGCTGCTCCGACAAGCTCTGGCCCCGACAAGGACAACTCTGCGCAGGAGCAAGGAGAAGTGCGGAAGAAGATGGTGCAGCGCCCGGTGTATTTTGTGAGTTCCCTCTTGCAGGGGGCTAGATCAAGATACTCCGGAGTGCAGAAGTTGCTTTTCGGCCTCCTCATGGCCTCGAGAAAGCTGCGCCATTACTTCCAAGCACATGAGATAACAGTGGTCACTCGCTTTCCGTTGAAGAGGATACTGCAAAATCCAGAAGCAACGGGCAGGATCGTAGAGTGGGCACTGGAACTGTCGAGCTTTGGTCTCAAGTTTGAAAGTACTTCAACTATACAGAGCAGAGCTTTGGCAGAATTCATAGTTGAATGGACCCCAACGCCAGATGAAGAAGTTCCAGAGACAAGCGTCCCCGTACAAGAAGCGACAAGCGAATGGGCAATGTACTTTGACGGTGCTTTCTCGCTGCAAGGCGCCGGTGCCGGCGTGGTACTCATAGCGCCCACCGGAGAACACCTCAAGTATGTTATCCAGATGCACTTTCCCAGGGAACAAGCGACAAACAATACTGCAGAGTATGAAGGTCTGCTTGCCGGCCTCAGGATTGCAGCTGAACTTGGGATTAGGAAACTGATTGTCCGGGGAGATTCTCAGTTGGTGGTCCGACAAGTCAATAAGAGTTACCAGAGCCCTTTGATGGAAGCTTATGTAGATGAAGTGAGGAAGCTTGAAGAGCACTTTGAAGGTCTGCAAATGGAGCACGTCCCGAGAGCTCAGAACGATATAGCAGATGGCCTTTCAAAGTGTGCTGCAATGAAGTTACCTGTGGAACCAGGGACCTTCCTGCTCAAGCTGACTCAGCCATCCGTTACACCATCAATTGGGCAGCCCAAGAAGAGAAAGTTGGTCTCCGGCGACTACTTGCCGGCGGATCTTCCCGAAGCCGCCGCCAAGGTCCCCAAGATCAACAACCAGAACGCTGAGGAACAGTTTGCTCCTGCAGATCTAACGGTCTGTACAGTTGAAGCGAACGTTCCCGACAAGCCTCGCCCCGGCAGGCTTGCCGGGGGACCACCAGCTCCGGCAGAACCAGAGGTTCTTGCCGTAGAAGCTGGGGTTCCCGCAGCGGCCCTCATGCCTTTAGTCCTTGCCGTTGAGCCTCGGGCTCCGGCATGGGCACAGCAGATCGTCCGTTTTCTCCAAACTGGAGAACTTCCCGACGACCCAGCAGAAATAGAGAAAATAACCAGGCAGTCAAGTATGTACCAGTTCGTGGACAATGAACTGTACAGAAGAAGGCTCAATGGTGTCAGGTTGAAGTGCATTTCCAGAGAAGATGGACAGAAGTTGTTGGCAGAAATACATGGAGGCGTATGTGGCCACCACATTGGCGCAAGGGCACTTGCCGGGAAGGCATTCCGGCAAGGGTTCTTTTGGCAAGAAGCCCTCCAAGATGCAACTACACAAGTAACCAAGTGTGAAGCGTGCCAGTTCCATGCCAAGCAAATTCATCAGCCAGCTCAAGCTCTCCAGACGATCCCTTTGTCCTGGCCCTTCTCGGTCTGGGGGCTCAATATCCTTGGCCCCTTCCCCCGTGCTGTCGGGGGCTTTGAGTACTTGTTCGTTGCGATCGACAAGTTCACAAAGTGGCCAGAAGTGGAACCAGTGAGAAAGGTGACAGCACAGTCAGCGGTCAGGTTCTTCAGGTCAATTGTTTGTCGTTTCGGAATCCCCAACAGGATCATCACCGACAACGGTACACAATTCACTAGTCGCACCTTCATGCAGTACGTCCAAGACCTTGGCGCCAAGGTCTGCTTCGCTTCTGTTGCTCACCCGAGGAGCAATGGTCAAGCGGAGAGGGCCAATGCTGAAGTGCTGCGCGGACTCAAGACAAGAACCTTTGACAGGCTGCGCAAGTGCGGAAGAAACTGGATAGAGGAGTTGTCGGCGGCTCTTTGGTCAATCAGAACGACACCAAGTCGAGCCACCGGACAGACACCCTTTGCCCTTGTCTATGGGGCAGAGGCAGTTCTCCCCACGGAACTCGTATAGGGATCTCCTCGAGTGCTCGCTTATGATGAGCTCGAGCAAGAGCAACTGCGACAAGATGATGCATTGCTCCTCGAGGAGGAACGTCTCCAGGCTGCTGTACGAGCTGCTCGATACCAGCAAGCCTTGCGCCGCTACCATAGCCGCAAGGTTAAGGCCAGGAGTCTCGAGGAAGGCGACCTTGTTCTTCGGCGTGTTCAGTCCGCCAAGAATTCCAACAAGTTGACGCCGAAGTGGGAAGGCCCTTATCGGGTGAGACAAGTCACAAGGCCCGGCGCTGTCCGCCTTGAGACCGAAGAAGGCTTACCGGTGAGCAACTCCTGGAACATAGAGCATCTTCGCAAGTTTCACCCATAAGGCGCGGTTGCCGTGATCCGCTCCGGCAACCACCCTTTGTACGAGTCTTGCCGCTGTTGCATGTAAACCTTTGTACAAAGCCGGGCGCAGATCCCGTGCATCAGTAAAGCTTTTGTGTTTCGCGCTATTTGCCGTTTTCATGCTTTTCTTTGATATTTGCATGCATTGTTTGGCAACTTGTGCAACACACATAACCGGTAAGCATTACCATGTCGAGAAACCCTATACTTGTTCCCTCTTCTCCTTTTCTTTCCCTCTTAAGCAGAAGAAACGTTCCTCGCGCACAATTTTGCCGGGGGGGGAAGGAGGTGGAGGACGAACCAAGTGCTGTTCAAGAAAGAGAAGCTTACCGGAGAACGGACAGACTATGAAAGCTAAGTTACCAGAATTTGAGCAGTTCAGATTTTTAAATTTTAGTTATCTTCCTTGAACAACCACACTTTGTATGGAAAACCTGTGCGCGGAGGAACCTACCCGTGGCTAGCCGCACCCTTACCTTGTTTTCGAGTACGCTCAACGGTTTAAGTGAGCTGCGACAAGTGTCGCGCCCTTATTTCGTTTTCGAGTTCGCTCAGCAAGCTAAGTGCGTTGCGACTAGCTGCGGCAAGGTTGCTTGCCGGTAAGACCCTTTGCCAGCAGGCTGCTCAGAGTTCAGCACTCAGCGCTCGCGGCAAGGGTCCCTTGTCGGCAAGTTCCCTAAAAGCGTAGGGTAAAAAGCATACAAAGTAAAGGACCAAAGCAAGGGAGATAACAATGCATCGATTGCTCCGAAAAAGATAATATATTACAGAGATAACTTGTCGCAATGACTAATAGGTTCATGTTCATGGCACACTTTGCAGCAGCAAAGGAAATAAAGAGAAAGAGGCCTAATCTACGCGGTCGCCTTCACGCCTGGAGATCTTGTTCACCTTGGCGATGATGTGGGCGACCTGCGCCTTCAGCGCCTCCTGATCTGCGTCGGCCGGCAAGCTGCGGAGGACGTTGACAAGATTAATACCAGGATTGCGGTAGACAATCTTGGTCAAGACACGCTCCAAGGTACCCGCGCAGAGCTGGCGCGACTCCTCGGCCAGCTGCGCGGGGAGCTTCTCCTGCAGCCGTGCAAGCGCCGGCGCGACTCCCCTGAAGAAAACACTGAGCTTGGTGCTGTGGGGAAGATTTGGGTCCGGAGAGTACATAAGGTGCTCCACCCTCAGCGCCATTAGCTCCTTGTCGATGTTGGCGGCGGAAGTGACCAGCTCCTCCGTCCATTGCTCCACCGCCTGTTTGAAGATGTTCGTGGAGGTGGCGGCGCTCTCCACCAGCTCCCGCTCCTTGCGGACCTCCTCCTTCAGCTTGGTCTCGCGGTCCCGAGCGGCGTCAAGTGAATCCCTCAAAGTGGAAACCTTCAACTCCAGATCAGCAATCGAGTCCTTGGCGGCTTTGAGCTTGTCGCCCTGCTTGGAGAGGCGTACCTGGAGGTCCGAGTTGGTATGGGCATCTTTCTCGCGCTCTATGTTGAGCGCGGTGACCCTTTCCGTGCTCGCCTTCAGGTACTCCTCCAGCTGCGTCACCTTGGCTTCAAGGTCCTTCTTGGCGGTTTCCGCGGCGACAGCGGCTTCCTTTGCCTCCTTCAGGGCCCCGCCAAGAGCCTGCTCCCGGGCGGTGAGCTCGTCGTCATGGGCGTCGAGCTCAACCTTCCGCTGGTTGAGCGCTCCTTCTCGCCGGGACAGCTCTACACCAGCTAGTCGCTGCTGCTCCTCGGCCTCTGCCTTCTCCAGGAGGAACTCCTGCTGCTCTCCGGCAAGCCTCTCGCGCTCCTCCGCCAAGTCGCGGAGAGCTGCCTGGTTGGCGGCGCGAAGCTCTGCAGCGCGTTTCTCCAAGTCCGCTCCGGCCTTGGCGGTGAGGGCTTCTCGCGACTCCAGTTTCGCCTGCCTGGCCTGGTAAAGGGCCAGGAGCTGGCGGAGAAGTTTCTCCTCTTCGGGCTCATCACTCCCGCCAGGCGCTTCAACGATCTTCAACCCCGCGGAGGCGAGGACCTCTCCATCAAAGGTCTCTCCCTCCACGGGGGCTCGCGACGAAGACCCCCACGGCACTTGAATGAAGACGCCATTGGGGGCCTCAAGATATATGCCCGACTGCTCCTTGCCGGCGGAGGGGTCGGCGGCCGGCGCAGCGCTTGACGCTCCTGCCGCCTCCGGGCCGGCAGTGTGGCCGCCGTCCCCCTCCCCAGCCGCGGCGTCTGCAGTCGGGGCAGTCTCCCCAGCGGTAGGCTCGTCGGCTCCTGCCATGTCTTCGATGACAGGGGCATTGCCGGCGTTGCCTTGCGCGCCCTCCTCCTCGACGATGACCTCGGTCTCCATCCGCTCCGGGGGAGGAGGATCTAGCAGAAGAAGAAGAAAAGAAAAGAAGAAGTTCAAGCAAATATCCAAAAAGACAAGTCCAAGAAGACGAAGTTACAAGACTTACCTTCACGGACTTCCTCAACGACGGGCTCCCTCGTCGGGGAGTCCTCCCTTGGCGGGGTGGCCATCCTCGCCGGGCTGCTCGCCCTTGGCGGGGTACTCGCCCTTGGCAGAATACCCGTCCTTGGCGGAGCGCTCTCCCTCGCCGGGGAGTTCGCCCTTGGCGGGGATGGCGGGACCTGCGGCTCCTCGGGGGTGACCTCCGGTCGCTCCTGCAGCTGCGGCTCCACTTCTGCACAAGACAAATGAAGCGGCAAGATATCAGTACAAGTTAAAACCTCAAGCGCGCCCGAAGAACAAAAAAATCCAAAACCCAGACTTACGCTGGGGGCTGCGCTGGGGGCTGCTCCTCGAAGCAGCAGGTTGGTCCGACGAGCCTGTCGCCGGCTTGTCCCCTGTCGCCGCGACGGGCGAATCGTCCTCGACCTCAACTACGGGGATCTTGGCCCGCTTCGCCGTCCGCTGGGCCAGGGTCCTGGAAGCAAAACAAGAACAAGATCAGAATCACGAAGAAAGATCAAGTCAGAATTGAAGAAGTTATAAGTTACAGGTGCTTACTCCTCTTCCTCGTCGTCGTCGCTAAGGGCGGAGAAATCGAACTCCACCTGAGTTGCTCCGGCGCGAGGAGTGGGAGGAGAAGGCTCTCTCGGGCGCTTGGCGGTCCACGGGGCTGGGGGCTGCGACGACCCAGCCCCCGCCGACGCCGAGGCCCGAGGAGCAGGCGGAGCGGCCGCTCCGCTCTGAGAAGATCCCCCTCCGCTTGGCGCTGGTGCGCGGGGCGCCTCCGCCGCGGCTGGTGCGCGGGGCGCCTCCGTCGCAGCCTGGCTCGCTCTGGTGGCGCGTGTCGCCCGGTGAGCAGGCTGTTGTCGGGGCGCCTGCGTCCTTGTCGATGTAGGCGCCTTGCGGAGACGCTTCAGCGGTGTTCGCTGGGGACTTGCCCGAGGCGGGGAGTTCTCCGAGGACGATGAGGCGTCGTCGTCGAGCCCCAGAGATCCACCGGAGTCCTCATCGGTCTCGGTGTCCTCCTCCTCCCCGGCGGGCCCGCTGGGTCCAGCATCTTGTCCCGAGGCCCCGCTCTCTCCGGTGGCTCCGCTCCCTCCGGTGGCTCCGCTCCCTCCGGCACCTCTGTTCCCTCCGGCGACCTCGCTTGCCACGGCCTCGCTCACGACTCCAGGAATCCCGGCGTGCCTCAAGGAAGGGACCCCGGCGAGCTCGTCGGGCGGAAGCTTCAGCAGTCTGCGGCAACAGCGGTTCAATTCATCAAAAAGGTGATCTTCTGGTTTGGCTTTCCACACAGCATTATAACTGATAATGGCACCAACCTATCTAAAGGGGATATGGAGGAGTTCTGTCAAAGAGAACATATTCGCCTTGATGTATCATCAGTAGCTCACCCTCAGTCCAATGGCCAAGCTGAGAGAGCCAACCAAGAGATCTTGAGAGGCATCAAGCCCCGGCTTATGGTTCCTTTGCAAAGAACACCGGGTTGCTGGGTAGAGGAGTTGCCTTCTGTCTTATGGAGCATCAACACTACACCTAACAGATCTACAGGGTATACACCTTTCTTCATGGTGTACGGTGCTGAAGCGGTCCTCCCTAGTGATATCCGGCATGACTCACCACAGGTGGCGGCCTACGTTGAAGCGGATAATGAACAAGCAAGACACGACAGCTTGGACCGGCTGGACGAGGAACGGGACACGGCAGCAGCGCGATCAACAATTTATCAGCAAGACCTGCGCCGGTACCATAGCCGCCGGGTCAAGACCAGGACGTTTCAGGAAGGAGATCTGGTACTCTGGCTTATCCAGGACCAGACAGATATGCACAAGCTATCCCCACCCTGGGAAGGGCCCTTTGTGGTCAGCAAAAATCTGCACAACGGATCATACTACCTTGTCGATGTTCGAGAACATAAGGACCCACGTACGGTAGAGGAGGAGACCAAGCGGCCGTGGAACATCGCTCTTCTTCGACCTTACTATACTTGAGCCAGTGGCTCCGCTTTATGTACAATATATATATTATGATTAATAAAATAAACGGGTGCCCCCGGTACACCGGGGAATCAGCCATCTTTTTCAAAAAAGAGTATCACATTGGGGCTTCGAAAGAAACCTTCCATGGCCTCTTAAACTGGCACCCTTGATAGAATCAAGGAATCAGCCGTGTCTTTCACACAATGGAGTATCACATGGGGGCTTCGAAAGAAGCTTTCCATGGCCTCCTAAACCGGCGCCCTTGACAAATCAAGGAATCAGTCGTGTTCTTTACACAAAGGAGTATCACATGGGGGTTTCCAAAGAAGCTTTCCATGGCCTCCTAAACCGGTGCCCTTGACAAATCAAGGAATCAGCCATCTTATCTACACGAACAAGAGTCACATGGGGGCTTCCGCGGGCAAGGAAGTTTCCCATGGTCCCTTGAGCCAGCGGCGGTATGAAGCCCATCATAAGAGCACTGCTCTGGTTGCTTCGGCAATTTCCACATGATGATGAGGGGTAAAAGAGGGTTTGATGCCTAGCACAACTCAAACATATGCCCCGACGAGCAAACGGCTCACACACTACCTGGGGGCTCTCAGCGAGTTGAATACCCTTGTAGTGAACATGGCTTGGAAGCCCGGTGTATACACCTAAAACCCCGGATTAACCTGCCTGCATCAAGTAAATCACGCCATCCAGGTAAACCTGGTATGACCCGTCGAACCTGTCACAAGTCAATCCTTCGGGACCCTGAACTTGGTCACGTTAAATTGGCGATCATCGAGTTGATTACCCAAAGACAAAAATCTTTACGTGATTTTGAAACATGGGGTAGCTATGTACATCGATCATTTGGTTAAGGATTGCAGAGCATCTTGACAGGCTTTGCTAAAATGGTTAATGACAGTAGCCTGGCAGCTCATAAAAAGCCTCGAATTTGGAGCGTGGCAGCTCGTAAAAAGCCTCGACTACATGGTCCTATTTGCCCAAAAAACTTATTTTTATTTTTTATGTTTTCACAAATCTTTGTCTTCAAGGTCATTGGTTTTTTAACCAAGTCCATTGATGCGAGACTGGACAACTACAAGGTTGACCATACGTCAACAGAGTTAAAAGTCTGGGTCATGGACACCAGCGAGAGTTAAACCGGCATTTAGCGTAACCCGGATCGGCCATCATGTTAAGCCGACAAGAGAGCCAAGGGCTTCATCAGCACCCGCATTTTAAATTATTCCTACCGGGTTAAGGTCTACAAGCACACTTAATCACAAGTATGGTATATGTGTGTGTTTTATATGCAATTCAAGTTATTTATTTGGAATATGTATCAGGGCAGTATAATCCGTCCGGTGGTAAACCACCAGGACATCCTTTAGCATTGTTCATGCAGACATAGGTAATATAAAAATTGTTAAAGCATTGCAAACAGAAGATAAATTGGGGAGTGCCAATCAAAGTAATACCATAACAGTGGGACAAAGGCAGTATCTCAACTATTCTATTACAAGGCACTTGCAGGCCCAAATGAATCGAAGTTTCTTGCAAAGTATTCAGCATCTAAAAATTAAACCAGAGATGGTTTAGGATTCTTCTTCAACACGTTGTGAAGGCTGAGGGTCTGCTTGCTCCGGATCTTCGTCGACTTTTGGCAGCTGCTGGAAATCAGGAGTGCTCCAGTCAATCTTGGCGAGGGCACGGAAATATACTTCATCGTTTATAAGATCTGACGGGTCAATGTCAGGAGCGAAGGTATGCTTACGAACGGGTGGGATCAGATTTTCGGTTTCATAACGGCCGCTCCACCCGCGTATTCTCTAGATCGTAACCCGGATGATACCTTGTTAAATCCGCTTCGTCAGCAAGCTTACTGGCAAGAGGGCGCATGTCTTTGGTTAAAGAACGAAGATCTTCAGAAGAGAAGGCTGACCCGTTCTCTTTCATGCTGGGATAACCATTCATGGCCTCCGCCGGATCAAAGTCGGGGACCCATGCCTTGGCCCGGGTTAACGCCATGAGAGAGCCAGCTCTTGCAGCAGATTTCTTCACCTCAACAAGTCGAGCAGGTAAGACAGATAACTTTTCCAGAGTGCTTTGGATGGTGGTCGGCGCCGGTTTATTGTGCGACATAGCACTGATAGTCCTTTGAGCACCGGAGTAGAGTTGCTCCACCAGGGTATACGCAACCTTCAGTTTCTTCCGAACATCGTCTCCAAGATGAGTTATGTGCCTCCCTATATACAATTGGTGAGTTAAACCGGAGCAGGATAGGAGTGCAAGGATACGAACATACGAAGACAGATACTCATCGAAGATAGCAGATGTCATATCATCTATATGTTGTTTTAACCCGGATAGCTCCTGCGTCACCGGGTTGAAAGCAGCTTCAGCATCCTTTGCTCTCTTTTATAGAGCAGCCCTTTGCACCTCCCATGTGGACCGCTCCGCTTCAAAATCTTTCTTGAGTTTTTCAATACTAGTTAAAGCAAGGACAAGTTCTTCCTTAGCTTTAGTTGAAGCAGTTTCATGGAAGGCCAGGTTATTCCGGAGTTCAGTTGCCTCCGACGCTCTTCGGTTCAAGTCAGCCTACAGGGAAAGGAAAGTGTTAGAAGAACAGTTCAATCAAAGTCTCAAGCACATAACAAGTTATGCACTCGACACTTGGTGGATAATGTACAATTGAAGTAAAGGAAGGCAACATTTTCAGACAACTCCCAAGCACATAAACAAGTTATGTCCTTGGCACTTGGGGGCTAATGTACGTTCATTCTCGGACATAAGAGAAGTCCCAGTTCACCTACAGTGAAGTAAACCGGCACTTGGGGGCTACTATGGCCTAAAGGTATAATTGCAAAATACAAAGCAAAAATGGAAGGCAAAAGGAAAGAAAATTACCTCATATTTCTCCTTCATCATGTTGACTAAACCGGCCTCTTAGTCGCGGCTGGTGAAGAGCCGGTTCAGATACCCAGAGTGGAGCTCCTGGGCACTAAGTTGAGTATAACTTGACAAGTCTGTACTCCACTTGCCTTTATCTTGCTGAAGCTTTTCCTCCTTGGCAGTGTGTCTAGCCAAGACAACAGGCTCTGTGGGAGCAGAGAAGCCTATCCCAGTTATCTCAACATCTTCTGTCGAGGTAGCGGTCGGCTGGAGGGGATCAGCAGTGCGCACCGGACTAACAGGAGTCGGGCTTGCCCGAGGAGGACTAACCCGGACAGGGCTTGCCAGTTCAGCTGTGCTCTCCATAGCATCACCCCCCGGAGCAGCAAGATCTTCATGATCCATAGGGGAGGGATCATCGTGCTGAACTTCAACATTTTCCTCTGGAGGGTTGGCTGCTTCAAGGTCCTCAGCCGGTTCAGCGGTGGTGTGCTCGGTAGCCGATTTATTTAATTTCGCCTTTTTGCTAGGTTTGGGCATACTGATAAAGATTAAAAGAGCAATGAAAATCACAAAGTCAAAACGGAAAGGTAAACCGGACGTTTGGAAAGATGACTTACCCAGGAACGGTCTTAAGCACCGGGATTTGAGTAGCAGTCGACTCGTCGGAAGAAGACAGAGGAGCTTCCTGATAGTTGGGATCAGGCGGTTTAAGAGGTTTGCGAATAAGACCTGCTTTTGGATGAAGAAGGGTTGGAGTAAGCAAAACCTCTGAGCGGCGTCTGCGAGCTGGCGTGTGGGGCAATCTGGATGATTCAACCACATGGCCACTGTGGCGTGTGGTCCGGCGAGCCTCATGTTGCTGTTTGTTCAAAAGAAAGTCAGTATCCAGTTGAGCATAAGGGTGAGAAAAGGGATATTTCCGGGCTACCCGGCGAATCTTGGTTGGCAACGGTTCTGAATCAGATGAGAGAGAAATTACCTCAATTTCATCCGCTTTGCTTCCCTCTGCCGGATCCTGGTAAAAGACATTATAGACATAAATGTAGACAGAGGGAATTCAAAGGATATAAGAGTCGAGCAGTACCTCAGAAGCCGGATCATATTCTTCGTGGTTTGAAATGGAAGCGGCAGCAGTTTTCTTCTTCTTTATGGCTAAGGTCTTCTTGCGGGTTGGCTTCGCCGGTTTATCTTGAGCCTTCCTCTTCCAGAAGGGGTCATTGGCCTGTGTAAAGGAACAAGAATATATTGAAGACATGTTATATGGACGGATTAAAATGAATAGAAAGGAACAAAAGCCTTACCGATGGTGGTTGGTTGTTTGTGCAAAAAGGAGCTAAACCGGTCCGGCTGCACTCCTCCAGAGGGATGTTCAGCATCTTCTTTGCAAATTCAGTAACTTCGTTGTCAGGAAGCACTATTTTTGTGTGACGTTGAGGATCTTCCGGATTGCCAGTATATTCACACATTAAGCTTGAGTGCCGGCTTAAGGGAAGAATACTCCAAGAGAGCCAGCAGCGGATAAAGTCTACCCCAGTTAAACCGTTAGCTACGAAAGCCCTGAGCTTGGAAAGTTAAGGGCATATCGAGCCCGGTCTTGGGCGCTCAGACGCTGCGGGAAAGGATGACCCGGCGTCAGGCGGTAAGCACGATAAGCCGGCAGCGGATTTTCTCCCTGTGGCAAAGTATCCTTGCAGTAGAACCAGGTCTGGTTCCATTCTTTGGGGTGGCTGTGAAGAGCGGCGTGAGGAAAGCTTACATCTTTCCTCTTTTGGATGCTCACACCACCAAGTTCAGTATGAGGCCCGTCCGAAAACTCAGTTCGGCGGTTCAGATGGGAGAAATCCCGGAACAGCTCCACAGATGGCTCTTCTTGTAAGTATGCTTCCGAGAAGACTTGGAAGTTGCAGATGTTCGATATGGAGTTGGGACCCTCTTGCGGATGGAGTTGAAAATCAGCTAAAACGTCGCGAAAGAACTTTGAACCGGGAGGGCTAAAACCCCGGGTCAAGTGATCGAAAAAGACTATGGTCTCTCCCTCCTTAGGCTTGGGAGGACACTCCTTTCCAGGGGCCCGCCAGTGCAGAACCTCTTTAGGACCAAGAATGCCAATTGAGGTCGCCTTTGCTAAGTCGTCCTCGGTAATCCGGGAAGGGACCCAATTGCAAGCAACGAACTGTTTTGCCATCTTTTTTGATGAGGGAGTGCTGAAAAATACAATACAAGGCCCGTTTTTACAAATCTACTGGATGCAAACTGGCGTGTTCTATGAAAATATTGACCTAATTGACGGTTTAAGCAAGGGACTAATGGTACCCAGTAATCCGGAGAAAGCATGAACGAGACAGCTACCGGTTTATGACAATAGAAGGAGAAAGTTAAACCGCCAATTACAGGATGCAGACATAAATCTAAACCGTTAGTGCACGCATATGAAGCGCAGGTTATAGTTGAACCGGTGACATAAGCAGATAAAAGCTGCAGATCTAAAAGAGTGAGAAACAACTTTCACAGGAAACAGAGGTAAAATATGGATCTACGGCGCAGGAAAAAAGACAAAACAATTAGAGTCATATTCAGCGAAGGCAGCGGGAGTTTTCTACAGATCCAATCTAAACTAGCAGTATTGGAGAAACTAGAATTATAATGACGGAGCGGAGGTATATGCACGAGAGTCGACCTAAAAGTACTACCTCTACAGCTAGGGAATGGTCTATGGTGATGAACTACGAAGAACAGGTGTCTGCAGGCGGGCTATGAAGAAACCCTATAACTAAGATCTATGGGGAAAAGGAGATAACGTACCCAAAGAAGCAAAGGACAGCGGTGAGTTTTCTGGACGCGTTCAGGTCGATGCAGCGGCTGGGCTTGCTGACGACGGCGAGCTCGAAGGACGACGGCGGGAGCTTGAGCGCTGAAGACGAAGGAAGACGAATCAGAGGGGGTAAAAGAGACGGCCCTTGGCCTTATTTATAGGCCGAAGAGATAAAACGGCAGGCGCGGGAATCGAGGAGACCAAAAATCAGATATGGATTGAGTTGTCGCCTCGATTTTCGGAGCGGTAATAAAGAAAGGTAACAAACAGATGTGGGTGTTAAATGCGCAGATGATGTCATAACAGATTGAAGCGATTCCAGGGGATGATGTCATGGCCGGTTTAGGAAGTATACAAGAGCTGCAGAAAGGGAAATTCGTACAAGTCTTTGAAGACTGACATGAACAAGTTCAAATCAATCTGGGGCCTAATGTCAGGGATATTACTATCAGGTATAAACCGGCCAGGAGGGTCCGGTTTATGTTATTAAGATTATATTATCAGAAGCCCCGTAGAGTATGTATTAGAAGGTTATAGCCCATAAAGGCTCAGGGCCCATGTATGAGGCCCATGACTTGTAAACCATCATACCGTATAACTTGGGATGTAAGATAGAGTAGAGACCGAGGCGGACACGTTTATGAGCCGGCCTCGGGACTTTGTAAACCAGACCAGGCATCGCTTCTTATATAAAGGGACGACCCGGCGATGGTTCAGGACAAGAAACAACAGCTCGAGACACAGGCAAAGCGGATTCGCTCCCTGGTCATCGAAGCCCAAGCAATACCACACCAAACTAGACGTAGGCTTTTACCTTCATTGAAGGGGCTGAACTAGTATAAAAATCCATGTGTCCTTCGTCCGCTTTAACCCCTTTAATCTAACCCAGGCGATGGCCTCATGACTAAGTCCCCTTACCAGGACATCTGCCGTGCTAAATCCATGACATATCCCTAGAAAGCTTTATGATGAGTGGGAACCTACTATTAAAATTAAGATTAAAGATCATGAATGCTATGCTTTGTGTGATTTGGGTGCTAGTGTTTCCACAATTCCAAAAACTTTGTGTGATAGATTAGGTTTCCATGAACTTGATGATTGTTCTTTAAATTTGCATCTTGCGGATTCTACCATTAAGAAACCTATGGGAAGGATTAATGATGTCCTTATTGCTGCAAATAGGAATTATGTGCCTGTAGATTTCATCGTTCTTGACATAGATTGCAATCCCGCATGTCCTATTATTCTTGGTAGACCTTTCCTTAGAACGATTGGTGCAATTATTGATATGAAGGAAGGGAATATTAGATTCCAATTTATGTTAAGGAAAGGCATGGAACACTTTCCTAGAAAGAAAATCCAATTACCTTATGAATCTATTATGAGAGCCACTTATGGATTGCCTACCAAAGATGGCAATACCTAGATCTATTCTTGTATCATGCCTAGCTAGGGGCGTTAAACGATAGCGCTTGTTGGGAGGAAACCCAATTTTATTTTCTTTGCTTTTACTTATGTTTAGTAATAAATAATTTATCTACCTTCTGGTTAGGTGTGGTTTTGTGTTTTAATTAGTGTTTGTGCTAAGTAGAACCTTTGTGAAGACTTGGGTGAAGTCTTTGCGATCATGCTGTAAAAAACAGAAACTTTTGCGCTCACGAGATTAGCTGCCATTTTTTACTAGTGAGTGCTTTTAGGTTGATTCTTTTTGCAGATGATTAATAGACAAATTCATCACGTCCAAAAATTTATTTCAGAATTTTTAGAGTTACAGAAGTATTCGAACGTTACAGATTGCTACAGACTATTCTGTTTTTAACATATTCTGTTTTTCGTGTATTGTTTGCTTATTTTGATGAATCTGTGAGTAGTATTGGGGGGTATGAACCATAGAGAAGTTGGAATACAGTAGAATTAACACCAATATAAATAAAGAATGAGTTCAATACAGTACCTTAAAGTGGTGGTTTGTTTTCTTATACTAACGGAGCTCACGAGATTTTCTGCTAAGTTTTGTGTTGTGAAGTTTTCAAGTGTTTGGGTAAGGATTTGATGGACTATGGAACAAAGAGTGGCAATAGCCTAATCTTGGGGATGCACAAGGCACCCCAAGGTAAAATTCAAGGACAACCAAAAGCCTAAGCTCGGGGATGACCCGAGAAGGCATCCCCTCTTTCGTCTTCGTCTATCGGTAACTTTACTTGAGACTATATTTTTATTCACCACATGATATTTGTTTTGCTTGGAGCGTCATGTATTATTTGAGTCTTTTCTTTTTAGTTTACCACAATCATCCTTGTTGTACACACCTTTTGAGAGAGACACATATGAATCGGAATTTATTAGAATACTCTATGTGCTTCACTTATATCTTTTGAGCTAGATAGTTTTGCTCTAGTGCTTCACTTATATCTTTTTAGAGCACGACAATGGTTTTATTTTATAGAAATTATTGATCTCTCATGCTTAACTTAGATCATTTTGAGAGTCCTTTAGAACAGCATGGTAATTTGCTTTGGTTATAAATTTAGTCCTAATATGATAGGCATCCAAGATGGGTATAATAAAAACTTTCATATAAAGTGCATTGAATATTATGAGAAGTTTGATACTTGATGATTGTTTTGAGATATGAGGATGGTGATATTAAAGTCATGCTAGTAGAGTAATTGTGAATTTGAGAAATACTTGTGTTGAGGTTTGCAAGTCCCGTAGCATGCACGTATGGCGAACCATTATGTGATGAAGTTGGAGCATGATTTATTTATTGGTTGTCTTCCTTTGTGTGGAGGTCGGGATCGCGGATGGTTAACTCCTACCAACCCTTCCCCTAGGAGCATGCGTTTAGTGCTTTGTTTTGATAACTTGTAGATTTTTTTCAGTAAGTATATGAGTTCTTTATAACAAATGTTGAGTCCATGGATTATATGCACTCTGACCCTTCCGCCATTGCTAGCCTCTCTTGTACCGCACAACTTTCGCCGGTACCATACACCCACCATATACCTTCCTCAAAACAGCCACCATACCTACCTATCATGGCATTTCCATAGCCATTCCGAGATATATTGCCATGCAACTTTCCACCGTTCTGTTTATTATGACACGCTTTATCATTATCATATTGCCTTGCATGATCATGTAGTTGACATCGTATTTGTGGCAAAGCCACCATGCATAATAATAACAATGCACGTGCATTGGACTAAGCTGGAATCTACAAGCATTTAATACAAGGGAGAAGACAAGGCAATATGGCTCTTGGTTAAATCAACAATAATGCATATGAGAGCCACTCAACATTTTCATCGTGGTCTTCTCCTCTCGACCCCCAAAGAAAAGAAAAGAAATAAAACTATTTACACGGAAAAGCTCCCAACAAGCAAAAGAAGAACGAGAAATCTTTTTGGGTTTTCTTTTAATTACTACTACTACAGGCATGGAAAGTAAGCTAGCTAAAAGCTACAACTATTTTTTTTTTGTTTTTTCTTAAGGTTTTTTAGACACACAAGAAGAAGGCTTAGAAAAGAAAATAAACTAGCATGGATAGTACAATGAAAAAGTATGAGCACCGACAACTAGAATGAGTGTGTGAACATGAATGTAATGTCGGTGAGAAATACGTACTCCCCCAAGCTTAGCCTTTTGTCCTAAGTTGGTCTATGGCCACTGCTGGCCTGGCGGATATCCAAAGTCATAGTTGGGGTTGTATTGCGATGTAGCGGCTATTGCTTGATGAGCTGCAGCTTGGAGACGAGCCGCCTCCATCGTCTCCTCATACTCATTCACCTCCTCCCTGGTTATAAAATACTCCTTTTTGCCTGAAAGTAAAAGAAAGTAGGAGCAGGGAGAGCAATATGGACGGTGCGACGTCTGTCAAAGATTAGTCGGTACTGGAGGAATTGTTCATTCCTCTCACAAACTGATGGCGAACAATAGCATTATGATACGTCTCCAACGTATCTATAGTTTTTTATTGTTCCATGCTATTATTTGATGTTTTAGATGTTTAATGGGCTTTGTTATACACTTTTATATTATTTTTGGGACTAACCTTTTTTTGCCTATTTTAGGGTTTTACAGAAAAGGAATATCAAACGGAGTCCAAACGGAATGAAACTTTGGGAGAGATATTTTTGGAGGAAAATACGCACGGGAGGCTTGAGATCCACGGAGTAGGGCACACGTGGCGTCCACGAGGGTGGGGGCGCGCCCCCTGCCTCGTGGGCTCCACGTCTGGACCCTGGTGCCCTCCTTCTTCCTATATATACCTACGTACCCCGAAACCATCAAAACAACAGAGAAAACCCTAGTTCCACCGCCGCAACCTTCTGTTCCTATGAGATCCCATCTTGGGGCCTGTTCCGGAGCTCCGCCGGAGGGGGGATCTACCATGGAGTGCTTCTACATCATCATCATCATCGCCTCACCATGAGTTGTGAGTAGTTTACCACAGACCTTCGGGTCCATAGCTAGTATCTAGATGGCTTCTTCTCTCTCTTTGGATCTCAATACCAAGTTCTCCTTGGTCTTCGAGAAGATCTATTCGATGTAATCTCTTTTTGCGGTGTGTTTGTCGAGATCCGATGAATTGTGGGTTTATGATCAAGATTATCTATGAGAAATATTTGGTTCTTTTCTGAACTCTTTATGTATGATTATAATATCCTTGCAAGTCTCTTCGAATTATTGGTTTGGTTTGGCCTACTAGATCTATAGTTCTTGCAATGGGAGAAGTGCTTGGCTTTGGGTTCAATCTTTTGGTGTCTTTTCCCAGTGACAGTAGGGGCAGCAAGGCACGTATTGTATTGTTGCCATCGAGGATAAAAAGATGGAGTTTATATCACTATATTTGAGTTTATCCCTCTACATCATGTCATCTTGCTTAAGGCGTTACTCTGTTCTTATGAACTTAATACTCTAGATGCATGCTGGATAGCGGTCGGTGTGTGGAGTAATAGTAGTAGATGCAGAATCGTTTCGGTCTACTTGTTTCGGACGTGATGCCTATATATAATGATCATGCCTGGATAGTCTCATAATTATTCGCTTTTCTATCAATTGCTTGACAGTAATTTGTTTACCCGCCGTAGAATACCGCTATCATGAGAGAAGCAACTAGAGAAAACTATGGCCCCCGGGTCTATTCTCAACACATCAATCTACAATCTACTTTACTTTTTCGCTTTTACTTTCTGTTCTAATATCCAAAAATACCAAAAATATCAAACTATCATCTCTATCAGATCTCACTTTCGTAAGTGACCGTAAAGGGATTGACAACCCCTTATCGCGTTGGCTGTGAAGTTTTTATTTGTTTGTGCAGGTGCGAGGGACTCGCGCGTGGTCTCCTACTAGATTGATACCTTGGTTCTTAAAAACTGAGGGAAATACTTACGCTACTGTGCTGCATCACCCTTTCCTCTTCGAGGGAATACAACGCAAGCTCGAGAAGTAGCAAGAAGAATTTCTGGCGCCGTTGCCGAGGAGGCTTACGCAAAAGTCATATACCAAGTACCTATCACAAACCCTTATCCTTCGCATTACATTTATTTGCCTCTCGTTTTCCTCTCCCCCACTTCACCCTTGCCGTTTTATTTGCCCTTCTTTTTGTCGTGTGTTTACTGTTCGCTTGCTTCTTGTTTGCCCGTGTTGCCATGTGCCTTCTGTTAGCTTGCACCTTCGCTTGCTAAATTATGGATCCTCATCCACTTGCTAATATTTTTAAGAGATCCAATTATGATGAACCAATTGCTAGTGAGCTGCATGCACTAGATTATCTTTATGAGGTTTTGCTTGAAATTAGTGAATCTAAAAATTGTGATGAAGTGTTGAAAGAAACAAATTATGAAGTGATTCACAATAGCTCTTTTAAGGAAAAACATGATTGCAATGATACTATTGTAAATTCTATTAATGTCAATTGTGTTAATGATATGCAAAACCCTAAGCTTGGGGATGCTAGTTTTGCTATGTCCACTACTTGTTGCAATGATCATGATTTGGGTGATTCTTCTTATGATCTTGAAAAATTATTTAAGCCCCATGAGATATATGAGATTGATAATAATGTTTGCAATAATATTGAAAGTGGGTTTGGAAGAATGTCAACTTTAGATCCCACATATTTGGAGAATGTTCAATCTTATAATTTTTTGATAAAAGTAGGTTTGGAGAGGTCATGACTTTAGTTAATGTTGATCCCACTATTTTGGAAGAGTGTCAACTTCGTATGCATGGGGATCATGTTGAGAATATGTTTTTTGATAGCTATATTGTTGAATTTGCTTATGATCCTACATGCAATTATTATGAGAGAGGAAAATATGGTTGTAGAAATTGTCATGTTACAAATTTACCTCTCGTTATGTTGAGATTGATATCGTTTCTTTCTTCTTCCTTGCATATGCTAGATCTTGCTTGTCTTGCTAATTTGTTTCCCTATAAAATGCCTATGCATAGGAAGTATGTTAGACTTAGATGTGTTTGTCACATGCTATATGATGCTCTCTTTGTGCTTCAATTCTTATCTTTCATGTGAGCATCATTGAATTATCGTGCCTAGCTAGGGGCGTTAAACGATAGCGCTTTTTGGGAGGCAACCCAACTTTTTTTAGCTTCTGTTTAGGAATAAATATTGCATCTAGCTTCTATTTAGATGTGGTTTTGTGTTTTAATTAGTGTTTGTGCCAAGTAGAACCTTTGGGAAGACTTGTGTGAAGTTTATATGATCTTGCTGTGAAAAACAGAATCGTTAGCGCTCGCTAGAATGGTCACCAGATTTTGCTGGAGTGTGCTATTTAGTTGATTCTTTTTGCAGATGATTAATAGAAAAATTCCTCACGTTTACCAATTTATTTCAATATTTTTGGAGTTACAGAACTATGCGAAAGTTACATATTACTACAAACTGTTCTGTTTTTGACAGATTCTGTTTTTCGTGTGTTGTTTGCTTATTTCGATGCATCTATGAGTAGTATTGGGAAGTATGAATCATAGAGAAGTTGGAATACAGTAGGTTTAACACCAATATAAAAAAAGAATGAATTCATTACAGTACCTTTGAGTAGTGGTTTGTTTTCTTATACTAACGGAGCTCACGAGAATTTGTCTAAGTTTTGTGTTGTGAAGTTTTCAAGTTTTGAGTATTGCTTTGATGGACTATGGAACAAAGAGTGGCAAGAGCCTAAGCTTGGGGATGCCCAAGGCACCCCAAGGTAAAATTAAAGGACAACCAAAAGCCTAAGCTTGGGGATGCCCCGGGAAGGCATCCCCTCTTTCGTCTTCATATATCGGTAACTATACTCGAAGCTATATTTTTATTCACCACATGATATGTGTTTTTCTTGGAGCGTCATGTATAATTTGAGTCTTTGCTTGTTAGTTTGCCACAATTATCCTTGTTTTACACACCTATTTGAGAGAGTTAAATATGGCCTAGGAACTGATAGAACACTCTATGTGCTTCACTTGTATCTTTTGAGTTGAATAGTTTTTGCTCTAGTACTTCACTTACATCTTTTAGAGCACGGTGGTAATTATGTTTTGTAGAAATTGTTGATATCTAATGCTTCACTTATATCCTTTTGAGAGTCTATTAAAACAGCATGGTAATGTGCTTTGGCTATAAAACTAGCCTTCACATGATAGACATCCAAGATCAATGTAGTAAAAACTTTCATACTAAGTGCATTGAATATGATGATAAGTTGGATGCTTGATAATTGTTTTGAGATATGAGGATAGTGATATTAGAGTCATGCTAGTGGAGTTATTATGAAATTGAGAAATACTTTTGTTAAGGTTAGTGATTCCCGTGGCATGCACGTATGGTGAACCGCCATGTGACGAAGTTAGAGCATGGGGTATTTGTAGAGTGTCATCCTTTGTGTGGAGGTCGGGGGCGCGTGATGGTTAACTCCTACCAACTTCCCCCTAGGAGCATGTGTTGATTTCTTTGTTTTGATGACTCTTAAATTTTTGCAATAAGTATATGAGTTCTTATGACTAATGTTGAGTCCATGGATTATACGCACTCTCACCCTTCCACCATCGTTAGCCTCTCTTGTACCGCGCAACTTTCGCCGGTACCATACACCCACTATATATCCTTCCTCAAAACAGCCACCATACCTACCTATCATGGCATTTCCATAGCCATTCCGAGATATATTGCCATGCAACTTTCCACCGTTCTGTTCATATGACACGCTTCATATTGTCATATTGCCATGCATGATCATGTAGTTGACATCGTATTTGTGGCAAAGCCACCATGCATAATTTTTCATACATGTCACTCTTGATTCATTGCACATCCCGGTACACCGCCCGAGGCATTCACACAGAGTCATATTGTGTTCTAGCATCGGTAATCTTTGAGTTGTGAGTAAATAAAAGTGTGATGATCTTCATTATTAGAGCATTGTCCCAGTGACGAAAGGATGATGGAGACTATGACTCCCCCACAAGGCGGGATGAGACTCCGGACCGAAAAGGAAAAAAAGGGGAAAGAAAAAAAAAAGGCCATAAAAAAGAGGAAAAAGGAGAAAATGCCCACGAAAAACAAAAGAAATGAGAGAAAAAGAGAGAAGGGGCAATGCTACTATCCTTTTTCCACACTTGTGCTTCAAAGTAGCACCATGATCTTCATGATAGAGAGTCTCTTGTTTTGTCACTTTCATATACTAGTGAGAATTTTCATTATAGAACTTGGCTTGTATATTCCAATGATGGGCTTCCTCAAATGCCCTAGGTCTTCGTGAGCAAGCAAGTTGGATTGCACACCCACTTGGTTTCTTTAGTTGAGCTTTCATACACCTATAGCTCTAGTGCATCCGTTGCATGGAAATCCCTACTCACTCACATCGATATCTATTGATAGGCATCTCCATAGCCCATTGATACGCCTAGTTGATGTGAGACTATCTTCCTCCTTTTGTCTTCTCCACAACCACCACTCTATTCCACCTATAGTGCTATGTCTATGGCTCACGCTCATGTATTGCGTGAAAGTTGAAAGTTTGAAAAAATTGAAGTATGAAACAATTGCTTGGCTGAAACCAGGGTTGTGCATGATTTAAATAATTTGTGTGATGAAGATAGAGCATAGCCAGACTATATGATTTTGTAGGGATGAACTTTCTTTGCCATGTTATTTTGAGAAGACATAATTGCTTTGTTAGTATGTTTGAAATATTATTATTCCTATGTCAATATTAAACTTTTGTCTTGAATCTTTCAGATCTGAACATTCATGCCACAATAAAGAAAATTACACTGAGAATTATGTTGGGTAGCATTCTACATCAAAAATTATGTTCTTATCATTTACCTACTCGAGGAGGAGCAGGAATTAAGCTTGGGGATGCTTGATACGTCTCCAACGTATCTATAATTTTTTATTGTTCCATGCTATTATATTATCTGTTTTGGATGATGTTTAATGGGCTTTATTATACACTTTTATGTGATTTTTGGGACTAACCTACTAACCCAAGGCCTAGTGCAAATTGATGTTTTTTTTCCTATTTCAGTGTTTCGCATAAAAGGAATATCAAACGGAGTCCAAATGGAATGAAACCTTTGCGAGGATCGATTTTGGAACAAACGCAACCCAGAAGACTTGGAGTACACGCCAGGGAAGCCACGAGGTGGCCACGAGGCGGGAGGGCGCGCCCAGGGGGGTAGGCACGCCCCCACCCTCGTGGGCCCCTCGTAGCTCCACCGACATACTTCTTCGTCCTATATATACTCGTATACCCTGGAAACATCTGAGAGCACCACAAAACCCTATTTCCACCGCCGCAACCTTCTGTACCCGTGAGATCCCATCTTGGGGCCTGTTCCGGAGCTCCACCGGCGGGGGAATCGATCACGGAGGGCTTCTAGATCAACACCATAGCCTCTTCGATGAGTTGTGAGTAGTTTACCACAGACCTTCGGGTCCATAGTTATTAGCTAGATGGCTTCTTCTCTCTCTTTGGATCTCAATACAAAGTTCTCCTTGATCTTAGTGGAGATCTATTCGATGTAATACTTTTTGCGGTGTGTTTGTCGAGATCCGATGAATTGTGGGTTTATGATCAAGATTATCTATGAACAATATTTGGTTCTTCTCTGAATTCTTATATGCATGATTAAAATATCTTTGCAAGTCTCTTCGAATTATCAGTTTGGTTTGGCCTACTAGATTGACCTTTCTTGCAATGGGAAAAGTTCTTAGCTTTGGGTTCAATATTGCGGTGTCCTTTCCCAATGACAGCAGGGGCAGCAAGGCACATATTGTATTGTTGCCATGGAGTATAAAAAGATGGGGTTTATATCATATTTCATGAGTTTATCCCTCTATATCTTGCTTAAGGCGTTACTCTGTTCTTATGAACTTAATACTCTAGATGCATGTTGGATAGCGGTCGATGTGTGGAGTAATAGTAGTAGATGCAGAATTGTTTCGGTCTACTTGTCATGGACGTGATGCCTATATACATGATCATGCCTAGATATTCTCATAACTATGCGCTTTTCTATCAATTGCTCGACAGTAATTTGTTCACCCACCGTAGAATATGCAATCTTGAGAGAAGCCACTAGTGAAACCTATGGCCCCTAGGTCTATCTCCTATCATATTAATCTTCCATCAACTATTTATCTTTACTGTTCTTTTATTTTCAATCTTTACTTATCAATCTATACAACAAAAATACCAAAAATATTTATCTTATTATCTCTATCATTTCTCACTTTTGCAAGTGGCCGAGAAGGGATTGACAACCCCTTTATCGTGTTGGTTGCAAGGTTCTTATTTGTTTGTGTAGGTATGAGGGCCTTGCGTGTAGTCTCCTACTCGATTGATACCTTGGTTCCCAAAAACTGAGGGAAATACTTACGCTGCTTTGCTGCATCACCCTTTCCTCTTCAAGGGAAAAACAATGCAAGCTCAAGAGGTAGCAGGCACAACCCACCAAGGCGCGCTTGGGCTCCCTGAGCGCCATGGTGGGTTGTTCCCACCTGGTGGGGCCCCTCTGGTAGTTATTTGCTCCAATAATTCTTATGTAATCCATAAAAAATCCCCGTGAAGTTTCAGCTCAGTAACCTAACATTGCTTTTTCAGGTCCAGATTTCCAGCTGCCGGTATTCTCCCTCTTGATATAAACCTTGCATATTATGAGAGAGAAGGCATTAGAATTACTCCAAAAGGCATTATTATGCATAAAAACATCATAAATAAATATATGGGAACATTATGCAAAATGGACGTATCAATGGACTATCTAGCGGCGGCGGGGGGGGAGTGGGAGGTGGTCGGCGCCGGGATCGGCAAGCTGGCGGGAGGGCGTGCGTGTGGGGGGCGAATTTGGACATAGAAGATGCGTTGTCGCCTCACAGAAGTGGCCCAGTCGCGTTTTTTTCCTTCTGCCGGAGCCCCCAGGCGCCCCAGTGCGTTGGGTTCGGCCTGGGATCGCTGGGCTAAAAAATGGGTCGAGCCGGCGGATTTTGGCATCCCGAGGGTGTGGCTAGGCGATTTTTTTGGCGCCCACGCTAAAATAGTCGCCCTGTGGGGCATGTTGGGGGCATGAGTGGAGATGCTCCAAGGCCAACTCCAGCGCATGACCCCAAACGGACGTCCATTTTTCCCTGCTTTTGTCCGTTTAGGGCGACAATGGGGTCACCCATGTCCATTTGGGGTCGTCGTCGTGTCAGTGCGCCCAACGCGCGGCCGCGGCCCATATCATGTCCGGGGTGGACGTGATATAAAAAAGCGCAAAAATCAAAGAAATGCCAAAAAAATCAAATAAACGCAAACATTAAAACATTAAAACGTAATTAAAAAGTCTTTACGGCCCTAGAATGGCCTCCTTCCATAGTTCTTAACATAGACATAATTAACATAAAATAAAACAAAAGAAAAGTGCCGCCCCCGCACTACTGCTGTGCCCGTCGTCGTCTTCTCACGCGTCGCCATTGTCATCCTCGTCGCTGACGAGGTCGATGTAGGGCGGCGGCGTCCGGAGGTGGGACGGTGGTGCCTAGAAGATGGGAGCTGCCTGGAAGGTGGGAGATGCATGCACCACCTCCCCCCATGGCGATGTCTCGCGCTTCGATGACCACGTTGGCGTGGGGCACCAGTTCATGGCCCCCAAGGCCTCGGCCATGTTTGTGGTCATGCGTGACCAGATCCACCGCTGGCCAACCAGGTGCGGGTGGAACGCGGCGACCGGCTGCTCTTCCAGCACCTCCTCCTTCACGTCCATCTCCGGTACGGCCACGTCACACGTCGTAGATAGGGCCATCATGGTCTCCAGGCCCTCCCATTGGCGCTCATCGTGTGTGTTCGTGGAGTCTTCCATGACACGTTCAATGAGATGAGCCTCCTCCTCCTCTGTCATGCGAGGAGGTGGTGGTGGGGACGGAGAGGGCGAAGGCGACGATGTTGGCGTGATGTCGCACACCTGGGGAGGGCTCGGAGCACGCGCTCGGCGCTCTGCGTGTGGCTGCCGCGGGACCGTCGAGCCACCGACGAAGTACGACATGAGCCTGGTGTCGTGATTGTCCCGAAACCATGTGTCCCAGAGAGGGGAGTCGACAGCGTACCTGGGGTCGTCGTAAAGGTCGTCTGGCAGGAGGCGGTGGCGGCGTTCGATCTTGTCGCGGCGGGCACGGTCGCTCGTTAGGACCGGCGGGATCGACACCCGATCGGCGGACAGATGTCGGTTATTGAGCGTCGCTCCAAGGGAGCGGCGTCCGGCTCTAGCAATAACGACGGCAAACATCCGCGCCGATGTAGTGATGGTCACGCACGCCGGCGGCCGTAGGGGCGATGTAGAATGGGGGAGGCATGGGGGCCCTCCATGGGGGTGATGCGGGCTCTGCTTTGACGCCGCGGCGGCGGCGGCCCGAGGATGAACCAGCCTCGTGGTCGTTTGCCCCCTTGCTGTCGGTGCTCCACCACACCATGGCTGTCGGTGGCCGGCGAGCTCGAGGAAGGGAAAGAACTAGGGTTTGGGTGTCGGGTTTCGAGGAGGCAACACGGACTGGGGTGGAGAGCGTGGACTCCGACCGGTCCATGGCTTCCAGTTTAAGAAGAATGCCTACCGCATTCCTGGGCGGATGACGGGTGGGGCTGACCACACATGTGCATTTATGTTGGGCGGTGGGAGGTAGGTGGCCGCCTGCCACATGGCCTCGATGCGGACGAGTGGCGCGTCTGTTTGACGTCCGCCTAGACCTAAACCGGGCGCATTTTTGCCCTCGAAATGGGTTGGGTCGGACACAAAGCGGACAAGATGGGTCCAATCCGTCGTGCGTTGGGCTGTGGGGTCTGTCTGTTTTTCCCCGAATAGATGGGGCCAGACGAGATGGGGTCGCGCCTAAGAGTATCTCCAGCCGCGCCGCCAACAGGCCCCCCAAATCGACTTTTTCGCGCCGGCTCCAGAAAAAGGCCATAGTTGCGCCCCCAAGATACCGAAAACCGTCGGCTCTGCCCGTTTTTGGGCCCAGCGATCCGAGGCCAAAGCTAGCACGCTGGGGGGCTCTTGGGGGCTCCAGCGGAAGGAAAAGCCATGTCTGGGCCACACTGTCAGGCGAAAAGTCGACAGATTCGCCCCCTCCCCACGCCCCCGCCATCTTGCCAATCCCGACGCCACCCATTGCCCACCACCGCTAGGTAGGCCACTCCCCGCCAGAAAAGAGAGAGGGTTTCGCCGCGGCAACCTCTCCACCACCTTCCTGGGCGTGTTTTTGGCGCTCCGGCCGCACAGGGCGGGATACCGGCGGCTGTGCGCCCACCACGCGCGCCAGGTGTTCGATGATTTGTCTGCTCGGCCATGGACTTAGACGACGAGGAGGTGCTCCCAGCGCTACTGGAGGAGGAAGTCCATGCCGACGTCCGGGACGAATAGCATCTCATGGTACTCGCCGCCCTGGCCGGCTTGCCCGCGAGCAATGCAAAGCCGCGACGAGGTGGCTCGGCGCCGAGTGATACGTCCATTTTTCATCAAGTTTTCTTACTGTTATTTACAACGTTTTTATCCATAATAATGTTTTTTGGAGTAATTCTAATGCCTTTTCTATCATAATTTGCAAGGTACATACTAAGAGGGAGAATTCTAGCATGCTCGAAATCTGGACCTGAAAAAGCTAGGTCAGGCCACCTATTCTGCACAACTTCAAATGAGTTGAAACTCCACGAGGATTATTTATGGAATATTTAAGAAATATTGCAGTCAATAAACACCAGAGGGGGGGCCACCAGGTGGGCACAACCCACCTGGGCACGCCAGGGGCCTCCTCGGCCCACCTCCGGTGCCCATCTTCTGGTATATAAGTGACTTTGACCTAGAAAAAAAATAAGAAAATACTTTTGGGATGTAGCACCGCCGTATCGAGGTGGAACTTGGGCAGGAGCACTTTTGCCCTCCGGCGAAGCGATTCCGCCGGGGGAACTTCCCTCCCGGAGGCGGAAATCATCGTCATCATCATCACCAACTACTCTCCCATCTTAGGGAGGGCAATCTCCATCCACCATCTCATCACAAAACCTAGTTCATCTCTCGTGTTCAATCTTGTTATCGGAACTATAGATTGTTGCTAGGGGGTGAATAGTAGTGTTGATTACATCTTGTAGTTGATTACTATATGGTTTATTTGGTGGAAGATTATATGTTCAGATCTATTATGCATATTAATACCCCTCTGATCTTGAGCATGTTCATCACTTGTGAGTAGTTACATTTGTTCTTAAGGTCACGGGAGAAATCATGTTGCAAGTAATCATGTGAATTTGATATGTGTTCAATATTTTGATAGTATGTATGTTGTGATTCCCTTAGTGGTGTCATGTGAACATCGAGCACATAACACTTTACCATATTTGGGCCTAAGGGAATGTATTGTGAGGTAGTAAATAGATGGTGGGTTGTGAGAGTGACAGAAACTTAAACCCCGGTTTATGCACTATTCCGTAAGGGACCGATTGGATACTAGAGTTAATGCTATGGTTAGAATTTATTCTTAATACTTTTCTCGTAGTTGCGGATGCTTGCTGGAGGGTTAATCATAAGTAGGAGGTTTGTTCAAGTAAGAACATCACCTAAGCACCGGTCCACCCACATATCAAATTATCAAAGTAGCGAACACAAATCAAACCAACATGATGAAAGTGACTAGATGAAATTCCCGTGTACCCTCAAGAACGCTTTGCTTATTATAAGAGACCATTTTGGCATCTCCTTTACCCCAAAAGGATTGTACTACCTTGCTGCATACTTGTTACAATTATTGTTACTTGCTCGTTACAAATTACCTTGCTATCAAACCACTCGCTACTTACAATTTCAGGACTTGCAGACGCTACCTTACTGAAAACTACTTGTCATTTCCATCTGCTCCTCATTGAGTTCGACACTCTTACTTATCGAAAAGAGCTACAATTGATCCCCTATACTTGTGGGTCATCAAGGCTATTTTCTGGTGCCGTTTCCGGGGAGTGAAGCGCTTCTGGTAAGTGGAATTTGGTGAGGAAACATTTATATAGTGTGCTGAAATTTATTGTCACTAGTTACCATGGAAAACAATCCTTTGAGGGTTTTGTTTGGGGTATCTTCACCTCGTCCGGAACCACAATTATCTACCCCTCAACCCGCTGCACCTACTGAAAATATTGAATATGAAATCCCTTCGGGTATGATAGAACAACTGCTAGCTAATCCTTATGCAGGAAATGGAACCGAACATCCTGATATGCACTTGATATATGTGGAACAAATTTGTGGATTGTTTAAGCTTGCAGGTCTACCTAGGGATAAAGTTATGAAAAGGGTTTTTCCTTTATCCTTGAGGGAAAAAGCATTAGCATGGTATAGGCTATGTGATGATATTGGATCTTGGAACTGGAATCGATTGAAAATGGAGTTCCACCAAAAAAAATATCGTATGCTTGGAATTATATATATAATTTTTGGCCTCGTGAAGGAGAAAGTATCACTCTAGCTTGGGGGAGGCTTAAGTCAATGTTATATTCATGCCCCAATCATGAGCTCTCAAGAGAAATTATTATCCAGAATTTTTATGCTCGACTTTCTCATAATGATCGATCCATGCTTGATACTCCTTGTGCTGGTTCTTTTATGAAGAAGACAATTGAATTCCGGTGGGACCTTTTGGAAAGAATTAAATGCAACTCTGAAGATTGGGAACTCGACGAAGTTAAATAGTCAGGTATAAAACTTAAGTATGATTGTGTTAAATCTTTTATGGATACTGATGCTTTTCAAAAGTTTAGCACTAAATATGGACTTGACTCTGAGATAGTAGCCTCCTTTTGTGAATCTTTCGCTGCTCATGTTGATCTTCCTATGGAGATGTGGTTTAAATATCACCACCTATTAAATAAGAAAATAAGGAACCGGCACCCGTTAAAGAAGAAACTATACTTTATCATGTTGATCCAATTATTCCTTCTGCTTATATTGAAAAACCACGTTTCCCTGTTAGGATTAAGGTACATGCTAAAGTTTCAACTGTGGTTAACAAAAGCTATGTTATAACACCTAAACCTAATGAACAAATTAAAGCAGTGCCTAATATTGCTATGGTAAAGGATCTCGTGGAAGAAAATGTAGATGGGCATGTTATTTGCTTTAATGAAGAGTCTGCTAGAATTGCCAAACCTGATGAAAGGGACAAACATAGACCCGTTGTGGGCATGCCTGTTATTTCAGTTAAAATAGGAGATCATTGCCATCATGGTTTATGTGACATAGGTGCTAGTGTGAGTGCTATTCCCTACTCTTTATACCAAGAAATTATGAATGACATAGCACCTACAGAAATAGAAAACATTGATGTCACTATTAAACTTACTAATAGAGATACTATATCACCAATTGGGGTTGTTGGAGATGTTGAAGTCTTGTGTGGGAAAATAAAATACCCTACTGATTTTCTTGTTCTTGGCTCCCCACAAGATGACTTCTGTCGCATTATCTTTGGTAGACCTTTCTTGAACATTGTTAATGCCCAAATATATTGTCAGAAGCAAACTGTTGGTGTTAGTTTTGGTGATGAGTTTCATGAGTTTAATTTTTCCAAGTTTAGTAGGAAACTTCATGAAAAAGAATTGCCTAGTAAGGATGAAATTATTGGTCTTGCTTCTATTATTGTGCCTCCTACTGATCCTTTAGAGCAATATTTACTAGACCATGAAAATGTTCACATATGCATGAAAGAAATGTAATAGATAAATTTTCTTTGAACAACGTCCTCTGCTTAAACACAATCTACCTATTGAAACTCTTGGAGGTCCTCCTCCACCTAAAGGTGATCCTGTGTTTGAATTAAAACAATTGCTAGACACTTTGAAATATGCTTATCTTGATGAAAATAAAATATACCATGTTATTATCAGTGCTAACCTTTCAGAACGTGAAGAAGAAAGATTATTGAAAGTTCTAAGGAAGCACAGAGCTGCTATTGGATATACTCTTGATGATTTAAAGGGCATTAGTCCCACTCTATGTCAGCACAAAATTAATATGGAACGTGATGCTAAACCAGTTGTTGATCACCAACGTCGGTTAAATCCGAAGATGAAAGAAGTGGTGACAACTGAAATATTAAAACTTCTAGAAGTAGGTATAATCTATCCCATAGCTGATAGTAGATGGGTAAGTCCTGTTCATTGTGTCCCTAAGAAAGGAGGTATAACTGTCGTTCCTAATGATAAGAATGAACTTATTCCACAAGGAATTGTTACAGGCTATAGAATGGTAATTGATTTCAGAAAATTAAATAAAGCTACTAGAAAAGATCATTACCCTTTGCCTTTTATTGATCAAATGCTTCAAAGATTATCTAAGCACACACACTTTTGCTTCCTTTATGGATATTATGGCTTTTCACAAATACATGTTTCTCAACATGATCAAGAAAAGACCACTTTTACTTGTCCTTTTGGAACTTATGCTTATAGACGTATGCCTTTTGGTTTATGTAATGCACCTGCTACCTTCCAAAGATGCATGATGGCTATATTCTCTAACTTCCGTAAAAAGATTGTTGAGGTTTTCATGGATGAATTTTATGTTTATGTCTTTTGATGATTATTTAAGCAATCTTGAGCGAGTTTTGCAGAGATGTGAACAAACAAATCTCGTATTGAATTGGGAGAAGTGCCACTTTATGGTTAATGAAGGCATTGTTTCGGGTCATAAAATTTCTGAAAGAGGTATTGAAGTGGAACAAGCTAAGGTTGATGCAATTGAGAAAATGACATGCCCTAAGGACATCATAGGTATTCGTAGTTTCCTATGTCATTGTAATGCCCCGGAAACACCCGCCGGTGGTCGTTACTCCTGGCGGGATCTAGACTGGCCTCACATATCAATACTAGTCTTTTCTGCGCACTTTGTCCTCACCCGTGCGCACCCAGGAGCAACTTCTCAGTCGGTCACCCATCCTAAAACTACTCCAAGCTGAGCTAAGGTTGATGCAATTGAGAAAATGACATGCCCTAAGGACATCATAGGTATTCGTAGTTTCCTATGTCATTGTGACGCCCCGAAAACACCCGTCGGTGGTCGTTACTCCTGGCGGGATCTAGACTGGCCTCACATATCAATACTAGTCTTTTCTGCGCACTTTGTCCTCACCCGTGCGCACCCAGGAGCAACTTCCCAGTCGGTCACCCATCCTGAAACTACTCCAAGCTGAGCACGCTTAACTTTGGAGTTCTATCCGAATGGGCTCCCGGAAAAGAAGGAATTCCTTATTGATATGAGTGGTTTATCATCCCTAATAAGCTAGGCTATCACATACACCCCCACTCAGAGGAACCGACGTCCTCGTCGGGCCACAGGAACGTTCCCTCTTAGCACAAACGTCTGTGCATCCAGTCTGATACATGTGCCATGCCGTGTGCCACGACGGGTCACAAACGTCATGAATAACATGATCGAGAAGCTATCCGCAAACATCCGTGTAACCGCGAGGGTCGGCTCTGATACCAATTTGTAATGCCCAATATGCGACTATGTCTCCCACGTGTCGAGGCACGACTTAAAGACATAAGCGCATACTAGAATGATCTCAAGTATGGTATCTTTGCACATCTCATGTAAAATTCAGGGATGAAATAGAAAAGATAGTCGGCTTACACTCGCCACATCACACAATGAATACAATAACATACATCATCCCAAATAACACAGGGTCCAACTACGGACGAAATCCAAAACGAGAAAGATACCACAACCACAAGGCCTGATCGCCCCTAGTAGGAACCACTACTGATCGTCGATAACGTCACAAGCATACGGCCACGCTCTTCATCGAACTCCCGGTGAAGTTCTGATCCATCTCCTGCATCATTCTTAGCTGAACCTGCATCTGGTGTGTGTAGTATTCTGTGAGCCACAAGGACTCAGCAATCCCGTTCCCGGGTATCAAAACTACCAATGCCTTAGGTGAGGAAAGGCTATAAAAGTGTCTGCAGCAAGCACTAGGCATACTAGCTTACGAAGTCAGAGCGAGAAGAGAATATGTGCCAATGGTCGCCAAGTTGATCAAGAAGTGATCCTAGCTACTCACGGTCAAACATGACCCCACCGTGTTCACTTCCCGAAGCCCTTCGGAAAGATACCATCACAGTTACTCACGCAGGTAGTGTATTCTTATGAATAGGGTGTCAAGTTACCTACAACCGGATATTAACAAATTCCCATCTGCCACATAACCGCGGGCACGGCTTTCGAAAGTTCAAAACCCTGTAGGGGTGTCCCAACTCAGCCCATCACAAGCTCTCACGATCAACAGAGATAATAATGATATTACCCCTTATCTTAGGGACAATCCGATCAGGCTCGGAATCCCGGTGCACAAGACATTTCGACAATGGTAAAACAAGTCCAGCAAGACCTCCCGGCATGCCGACACCCTGATAGTAGTCGCGCGTATCTCGTCTCAGGCCACGTCCGGATGAGCAATACGTACAGCAACCGAAGACCCCAGATAACTGGGTGGCACCGCAAGTGGCTCTAGTTTGGGACCAACACCATCAGCACTACCCCCCTGCTATGTAGAAGAATCCTCGGGGACATGACCCCCTATGCAAATTAATTAATTAATTAAGTTGTTATTATGAGGCAAATTAAAACCAATGTTGGGCCTTGCTGGAGGAGTTTTATTCAAAGACGAACTGTCAAGGGGTCCCTATATACCCAACCGCGTTAGGAACGCAAAATCAAGGAACATAAAGCCGGTTTATCGGCTCCTAAGGTGGCATGAGTTGAACAAAACACCGACAAAAAGGCCAAGCCTTCCACCCATGCCCAGTATATAGGTGTGTTAATAATAATAATAATAGATATTGTGATATTCCCAAAGCATCAAGTTCCAACATGGAACATCTTCGTCTTTGCCTGTAACTAACAATGCTATAAGAGGGGCTGAGCAAGCGGTTAACATAGCCAAACAACGGTTTGCTAGGAAGGTGTCAAAGGTTAGAGGTGCATGTTAACTTGCTGTTTAACAACTTTAACTTAAGGTTTGTTCAGATCTGGACCAAATTCAAAATGTGCATATGAGGACTTACCGGAATGGTTATATGTTGATTCTGGCCTCATTTAAACTTGTTGGGTGATGTGTTCTTGTATGCATCATCCCTTGCCATGTTTTGCATCATATAGACTTGTCGTGCATCATACTTGGTTGAGCATCTTGTCATGTTCTTGTGTAGTGTGTTTACCTTGTTGTGTGCTTTCTTCTCGCTAGTTCTTTTCCGTTGCGATCGTGAGGATTCGTCCGTCTACACGTGGTTCGTCTCCGAGGCTTCTTCTTCGTCTTCTTCATGGACCCGTTCTTCTTCCTTGCGGGATCTCAGGCAAGATGACCATCACCTTGGATACCTTTACTATCATTGACATGCTAGATGTCTCGATGCTATCGTTGCATGTCGCGCTACCCATTATTTATTGTCAGCCCCTCTCCTTGTTGCCATGAAACCTCTAACCTTTGACACCTTCCTAGCAAACCGTTGTTTGGCTATGTTAACCGCTTGCTCAGCCCCTCTTATAGCGTTGTTAGTTGCAGGTGAAGACGAAGATGTTCCATGTTGGAACTTGATGCTTTGGGAATAACACAATATCTATTATTATTATTAACACACCTATATACTTGGCATGGGTGGAAGGCTTGGCCTTTTGCTCGGTGTTTTGTTCCACTCATGCCACCTTAGGAGCCGATAAACCGGCGTTATGTTCCTTGATTTTGCGTTCCTAACGGGGTTGGGTATATGGGGACCCCTTGACAGTTCGTCTTTGAATAAAACTCCTCCAGCAAGGCCCAACATTGGTTTTAATTTGCCTCATAATAACAACTTAATTAATTAATTAATTTGCATAGGGGGTCATGTCCCCGAGGATTCTTCTACATAACAGGGGGGCCAGTGCTGATGGTGTTGGTCCCAAACTAGACCCACTTGCGGTGCCACCCAGTTATCTGGGGTCTTCGGTTGCTGTACGTATTGCTCATCCGGACGTGGCCTGAGACGAGATACGCGCGGCTACTATCAGGGTGTCGGCATGCCGGGAGGTCTTGCTGGACTTGTTTTACCATTGTCGAAATGTCTTGTGCACCGTGATTCCGAGCCTGATCGGATTGTCCGTAAGATAAGGGGTAATATCATTGTTATCTCTGCTGATCGTGAGAGCTTGTGATGGGCTAAGTTGGGACACCCCTGCAGGGTTTTGAACTTTCGAAAGCCGTGCCCGCGGTTATGTGGCAGATGGGAATTTGTTAATACCCGGTTGTAGATAACTTGACCCCCTATTCATAAGAATACACTACCTGCCTGAGTAACCGTGATGGTCTCTTTCCGAAGGGCTTCGGGAAGTGAACACGGTGGGGTTATGTTTGACCGTGAGTAGCTAGGATCACTTCTTGATCAACTTGGCGACCGTTGGCACATATTCTCTTCTCACTCTGACTTCGTAAGCTAGTATGCTTAGTGCTTGCTGCACACACTTTTATAGCCTTTCCTCACCTAAGGTATTAGTAGTTTTGCTACCCGGGAACAGGATTGCTGAGTCCTTGTGGCTCACAGATTACTACACACACCAGATGCAGGTTCAGCCGAGAATGATGCAGGAGATGGATCAGAACTTCACCGGGAGTTCGATAAAGAGCGTGGCCGTATGCTTGTGACGTTTTCGACGATCAGTAGTGGTTCCTACTAGGGGCGATCAGGCCTTGTGGTTGTGGTATCTTTCGTTTTGGATTTCGTCCGTGGTCGGACCCTGTGTTATTTGGGATGATGTATGTTATTGTATTCATTGTGTGATGTGGAGAGTGTAAGCCAACTATATTTTCTATTTCATCCCTGAATTTTACATGAGATGTGCAAAGATACCATACTTGAGATCATTCTAGTATGCGCTTATGTCTTTAAGTCGTGCCTCGACACGTGGGAGACATAGTCGCATACTGGGCATTACAGTCATGCTGGTTTCTATAGGAGATTTATCAACGACTTTTATAAAATTTCTAGGCCTCTTACTAGTCTCTTGGAAAAGGATATTCCTTTTGTTTTTTTATGCTGATTGTCTCGAAGCCTTTGAAACACTTAAGAAAGCCTTAATATATGCGCCTATTGTTCAATCACCTGATTGGAACTTGCCTTTTGAAATTATGCGTGATGCTAGTGATTATGTTGTTGGTGTTGTTCTAGGACAAAGAGTTGATAAGAATTTGAATGTTATTCATTATGCTAGTAAAACTCTAGACAATGCTCAAAGAAATTATGCTACTACTGAAAAGGAATTCTTGGCAGTGGTGTTTGCTTGTGATAAATTTAGACCTTATATTGTTGACTCAAAACTAACTATTCACACAAACCATGCTGCTATTAAATATCTTATGGAAAAGAAAAATGCTAAGCCTAGACTTATTCATTGGGTTCTCTTGTTGCAAGAATTTGATCTACATATCATTGATAGAAAAGGAGCTGAGAACCCCGTAGCCGATAACTTGTCTAGGCTTGAAAATGTGCTTGATGACCCATTACCTATTAATGACAGTTTTCCTCATGAGCAGTTAGCTGCAATAAATATTTCTCATAGTACTCCTTGGTATGCTGACTATGCTAATTACATTGTTGCTAAATATTCGCCACCTAACTTTACTTACCAACAAAAGAAAAAAATCTTCTACGATTTAAGACATTACTTTTGGGAAGACCCACATCTTTATAAAGAAGGAGTAGATGGTATTATTACGCGTTGTGTACCTGAGCATGAATAGGGACAAATCCTGCGGAAATGTCACTCCGAGGCTTATGGAGGGCATCATGCTGGAGATAGGACTGCTCACAAGGTATTGCAATCAGGATTTTATTGGCCTACTCTCTTCAAGGATGTCCGTAAGTTTGTCTCATCTTGTGATGAATGCCAAAGAATAGGTAATATCGGTAAGCGTCAAGAAATGCCTATGAATTACTCACTTGTTGTTGAACCATTTGATGTTTGGGGATTTGATTACATGGGACCTTTTCCTTCCTCTAATGGGTATACACATATTTTGGTTGTTGTCGATTATGTTACTAAATGGGTAGAAGTTATTCCAACTAGTAGTGCAAATCACAACACCTCTATTAAAATGGTTAATGAAGTTATTTTCCCAAGGTTTGGAGTCCCTAGATATTGAATGAGTGATGGTGGTTCACAATTTATTCATGGTGCTTTCCATAAAATGTTTGCTAAGTATGATGTTAACCATAGAATTGCATCACCCTATCATCCTCTGTCTAGTGGTCAAGTTGAACTTAGCAACAGAGAAATAAAATTAATTTTGCAAAAGACTATTAATAGGTCCAGAAAGAATTGGTCTAAGAATTTAGATGATGCACTTTGGGCTTATAGAACAGCATATAAAAATCCTATGGGTATGTCTCCTTATAAAATGGTCTATGGAAAGGCTTGTCATTTGCCTCTTGAGTTAGAACATAAAGCATATTGGGTGGTTAAAGAACTCAACTATGATTTCAAACTTGCTGGTGAAAAGAGGTTATTTGATATTAGCTCATTAGATGAATGGAGAACCCAAGCTTATGAAAATACAAAGTTATTCAAAGAAAAAGTTAAAAGATGGCATGACAAAAGAATTAAAAAACGTGAGCTTAAAGTCGGAGAATATGTTCTTTTGTACAACTCTCGTTTCAGATTTTTTGCAGGGAAGCTCCTCTCGAAATGGGAAGGCCCATATGTCATCGAGGAGGTTTATCGGTTTGGTGCCATCAAAATAAATAATTCCGAAGGTACTAACCCGAAGGTTGTCAATGGGCAACGAATAAAGCACTATATCCCAGGTACGCCCATTAATGTTGAAAGTAATATTATCCAAACTTTGACACCCGAAGAGTACATAAAAGAGTCCTTCCGGAACACTCCAAAATCGTGAAAATAAGGAGGTACGTGATATGGTAAGTAAACAGACTCCGAAAAATCTACAAAATTCCGCACTAAGGGAAGGGAAGATTCACATATAAATATACTATCCTAGAAATCTTTTGTGATTGTGTGCCCTCATCAAAATATTATATGCCAAAAAAATTGACGTTGGACAAGGAATACAACGTAATGGTTTATGTATGTTTATATTCACATAGAAGTCATATTGTCATAGATCCTTTAACATGTGATGCTTGCCCCCTATCTTTGCTAGCAAAAAATTCCGCACTAAGTAGAGATACTACTTGTGCATCCAAAAACCCTTAAACCTAAATAGTTTTCAAGTGTCCACCATACCTACCTAGGATTTGAACAAGATCCCTCAAGTAAGTTGCCATCGGTGCAAAAAGGCAATAAAAATTGCTTCTAAATATGTGAGATCTTTTAGTGTAAGAGAAAATTGAGTGTTGCACGAACTTGGATGACAAAGAATAAAAGCGATGGACTGCATAATAAAGGTTGACATCTTAAGGGGCAATGTAATGTGACATTCTCTTGCACTAAGGGATTGAGCATGCAAACAAATAAGCGCATGGCAACCTCTGCTTCCCTCTTCAAAGGGCCTATCTTTTACTTTTATGTATTTACTTTTATGTAAGGAGTCAAAGTTTTCTTACAATTCCTTTTTTATTTTTCTCCCTTGGCAAGCATCATGTGGTGAGGAAAGATCTAGGCACATATGTCCAATTGAATATAGATAGCATGAGTTATTATTGTTGACATCACCCTTGAGGTGAGTGTGTTGGGGACGAAACTATAAGCCCCTATCTTTCTATGTGTCCGGTTGAAACATTTTGCTCATGTGTACTTGGTGAGTGTTAGCAATCATAGAATAGTATATGATGGTTGAGTATGTGGACTTGCCTAAAGGCTCCGACACGTGACCCTTCCTGAAAAGATGATGAATTATAGTTGCAAAGTTGACTGAGAGCATAGTTTGTTGGTTTCTAATAGAGTTTTTGCTTTATACTTTGATTATGTGATGAGCTATTACCTACTCATGAGAAGTGTATGATAAAAGTTCTATGATGAAAGTTTTATGTTTAAATTTGTTGTTGTTATAATAATCAACATGATGCTTCTATGTCTGTATTTTGTTTTTATCGACACCTTCCTCTCAAAGCATGTGGACATGTTTTTCGTTTTCGGTTTTCGCTTGAGGACAAGCGAGGTCTAAGCTTGGGGGAGTTGATACGTCCATTTTGCATCATGTTTTCTTACTGTTATTTACAATGTTTTATCCATAATAATGCTTTTTGGAGTAATGCTAATGCCTTTTCTATCATAATTTGCAAGGTACACACCAAGAGGGAGAATTCTGGCAGCTGGAAATATGGACCTGAAAAAGCTAGGCCAGGCCACCTATTCTGCACAACTTCAAATGAGCTGAACCTCCACGAGGATTTTTTATGGAATATTTAAGAAATATTGGAGTCAATAAACACCAAAGGGGGGCCACCAGGTGGGCACAACCCACCTGGGCGCGCCAGGGGCCTCCTCGGCCCACCTCCGGTGCCCATCTTCTGGTATATAAGTGACTTTGACCTAGAAAAAAAATAAGAAAATACTTTCGGGATGCAGCGCCGCTGTCTCGAGGCGGAACTTGGGTAGGAGCATTTTTGCCCTCCGGCGGAGCGATTCCGCCGGGGGAACTTCCCTCCCGGAGGTGGAAATCATCGTCATCATCACCACCAACTACTCTCCCATCTTGGGGAGGGCAATCTCCATCAACATCTTCACCAGCACCATCTCATCTCAAACCCTAGTTCATCTCTCGTGTTCAATCTTGTTACCGGAACTATAGATTGTTGCTAGGGGGTGACTAGTAGTGTTGATTACATCTTGTAGTTGATTACTATATGGTTTATTTGGTGGAAGATTATATGTTCAGATCTATTATGCATATTAATACCCCTCTGATCTTGAGCATGTTCATCACTTGTGAGTAGTTACCTTTGTTCTTGAGGTCACGGGAGAAATCATGTTGCAAGTAATCATGTGAATTTGATATGTGTTCGATATTTTGATAGTATGTATGTTGTGATTCCCTTAGTGGTGTCATGTGAACGTCGACTACATGACACTTCACCATATTTGGGCCTAAGGGAATGCATTGTGGAGTAGTAAATAGATGGTGGGTTGCGAGAGTGACAGAAACTTAAACCCCAATTTATGCATTATTCCGTAAGGGGCCGATTGGATCCTAGAGTTTAATGCTATGGTTAGAATTTATTCTTAATACTTTTCTCGTAGTTGTGGATGCTTGTGGGAGGGTTAATCATAACTAGGAGGTTTTTTCAAGTAAGAACATCACCTAAGCACCGGTCCACCCACATATCAAATTATCAAAGTAGCGAACACAAATCAAACCAACATGATGAAAGTGACTGGATGAAATTCCCGTGTACCCTCAAGAACGCTTTGATTAATATAAGAGACCGTTTTGGCATGTCCTTTTCCTCAAAAGGATTGGTCTACCTTGCTTCATACTTGTTACAATTATCGTTACTTGCTCGTTACAAGTTACCTTGCTATCAAACTACTCGCTACTTACAATTTTAGCACTTGGAGACGCTACCTTACTGAAAACTACTTGTCATTTCCTTCTGCTCCTCATTGGGTTCGACACTCTTACTTATCAAAAAGAGATACAATTGATCCCCTATACTTGCGGGTCATCACCGGGGTGGCTGAAAGCAAAGAACCGGCATCGACTAGAAGGCTATTGCATGCTCTACTCCGACTACTTCGCCGACGCTCCACTGCAAGGCAACAAAGTAGTTTGGCGCCTTTATCGGATGAGCCGAAAGCTTTTCCTCAGGATTGTGATTTCCATCTGGGAGTTCGGCAACTAATTCAAGTGCAAGAAGGATTGCACCGGCACACTTGGATTCACCTCAATCCATAAGTGCACGACAGCTATGAGGATGCTTGCATACGGAGCTCCTGGTAATTCACTCGACGACTATGGGCGCATGGCCGAGTCCACACCCATTGAGTGTTTCTATAAGTTCTGCAGGGCGATGGTGGTAGTGTTTGGACCGTAATACTTGCGATCACCCAATGCCGAAAACATTGCTCGGATCCTAGTACAGAATGCAGCAAGAGGATTTCTTGGGATGCTTGGAAGCATCGACTGCATGCATTGGAAATGGAAAAACTGTCCATTTGCTTGGCAGGAGATGTACAAAGGCATCAAAGGCAGTTGCAGTGTGGTACTTGAGGCAGTGGCCAAACATGACCTCTGGATTTGCCACTCCTTCTTTGGTATGCCAGGAACTCACAACGACATCAACATACTGCAGTGCCCTCCTGTCTTTGCCAAGCTAGTTGAAGGTCATTCTCCTTCGGTGAACTTCGAGGTCAATGGGCGGCACTACAACAAGGGATATACCTAGCAGATGGCATCTATCTGAGATGGTCTACATTTGTAAAGACTATCTCAAACCCTGTGCCGGGAGGCAAGAACTCCCACTTTGCGAAGGTTCATGAAGCTTGCAGGAAGGATGTTGAGCGTGCATTTGGTGTGCTCCAATCTCGATTTGTTGTTGTCTTGTACCCCGCTCAGACCTGGTCTAAAGATCAAATGTGGGAATTCATGACTTGTTGTGTCATCTTGCATAACATGATCATTGAAAGCGAGCAGGAAGAGCTAGTGTTTGACACTGAACCATATTATAGGCAAGGTTCTCTTGCCCAAGTCAATCACCAGCTACAGGCAACCTGGACAGCCTTCCTCAACATGCGTCAGGAGATCTAAGACCCATAGGTGCATCAACAAATGCAGCAGGATCTGGTGGAGCACTTGTGGAGGCTCAAGGGCAATGCCTAGCTCGACATGTGATGAAATATGAGTTTTTATTTGTTGAACTATATGTTAAACTATTTGTTGTTGAACTATTTATTAAACTATTTGGTTTGATAGATTTTTTGTGATGAACTGTGTGATAAAAAATATCTCATAGCGCTGAAACACGGCAAATATGGGCCGACTTGCGCCGATGGTGAGCCATTTTACGCCGAAAGTGGGCTGAAAAGCGCGCAAAATTACACGAAAGATGGGCCGATATCGGTGGCTGGGAGCGACCTGGGGTGGCGGCTCGGAACTCGTTCACCCATAAGCCGATTTTAACGCATGTTCGCTCCTAGACGGCAATTTTTCGTGTCCCTGGGGGCAACGGCTAAAATCAGCGTGGGGGCTTTCGGGTTCCCAGCCGCCGGCCCCAGGGTCGCCCCCAGAAGGCGTTTTGAACTATTTTTTCTAGAAGGAATTCAGCTAAGATTCAGCAAATTCGGCTAAAATTCAGCGAACATGACATTTTACTTAGGCGGCCTAAATAGTTTTTTACATAGCAAAGCGAAATACTTAAAAAACCGCAACTACACACCGAAGAACGCACTGAGCGTGGTGAAGTCGTCACCGTCGCCGCCATCGCCGTTTTCCTCGTCGTTCTTCTCTTCCTTCAAATGGCCGCCCCTGCTGGACCCCTGCCCGGGGTCGCCCTGGCGGACCAACGGCGGCGCGTCGTCGTCGTTGTCATCGTCGAGAACGACGACACCCCCCTCGTCACGGCCATGACGCCGAGCAACGATCTGCTCAAGGGCGCGGTGCTGGCGCTCTAGCTCCGTCCGCGCTTAGTCTTCGCGTGCCCACTTCAGGGTCGCCTCGTCGGAGAGCTCGAGCTCTGTCTTCACGACGGCGAGCCCCGACTCTGTCTTCACGGAGGCGAGCCCCGGCTCCGGCTTCACGGCAGCGACGAGCCATGGCGCTGACTTCACGGAGGCGACAAGCCATGGCTCTGTCTTCGGCTTGACGAAGCGGGGAGGAGACGAGGAGGAGGCGCGCCCACCCTCGATGATGACGATGCCCGCGCTGCGGGTGCGCCGGCCGAGCGGCGTCTCCGTGGGCTTGGCCTTGACGCTGAATAGCGCCGGCGACCCGGAGGAGGAGGAGTGTGAGGAGGAAGAAGAAGAGGACGCCGTCCTCCTCGGCGTCCATTGGCTGCCGCTCCCGAAAGGGGCGGCAGGGTGTGTCAAGGACGGGTCGTTGCCACCCTCGAGGTGCCAGAGAACGGCGTGGAGCGTACGGTCTGGGGCGCCCCACCAGAGGCGGCGCCCATCGCTGTTCTTGGTGCCCCACACCATCGGCGCCCCGTTGGTGGAGGCCAGTCGATGCGCTTGCCGGTGCTGGAAGTACGCTGCCCACGCCTCGTGGTTGCCGGCGGCGTACTACGGGAGGGCCCGCTCCTCCTCTGTCAGCGACGCCCGCACGCGGTCGACCTCGTCGGTGAAGTAGTCGGCGTGGGCATTGGTGTCGTGCTGTGGGGGGATGGGACGCCACCGGCGCTTGGCCTCCACCGCCCCGGCGCGCGCATGTCGGGAGGCGCCAGAATGTTGGCCTCGAACAGCAAGGGATCCCACTCGTGTAGTGAGCGGCGGCCGAAGCCATTGGTCGCCGCCCCATCGTCGGGGAATCGCTCGCCCATCGTCGCGACACGTGGAGAGAGGGGAGGAACGCCGGAGGTGGCTGTGCACAGGGAGATAGGGAGAGCTCGGCGTGGTGGGCGGGGTGTGGACACAAGCGAGGGGGGGCGTTGCTTTATAGCGGCCGAGGTTCGGCGCCGTGTGTACGCATGGAGGGAGGGGGACATCGTCGCGCCGCCCGTGGGAATAAATGGAAGGCTGACCGACGACAGCCTTGGCATTGATTCCCGCGGGAACCGAGGCGATGAGGACAACAAGGCGGCGTCTCGCTGACTCGCCGAGCCCATCCCTGTACGCGTCAAAACCGCGTCCCATGCGCTCTAGGCGCCCAGCGCGCCGGGTTCTGCCTAGGTCTGCCGGCGCCAGTTTCTGCGCAAACCGGCGAAAAATAAACTCGTAGAGACGCGACTGGCCGATTTTTGGGCGCTGGTACTCAAAAATCACTAAGGGTCCGGTTGGAGGCGCGAGTGAAGATGCTCTAAGAGCATCTCCAGCCGCGCCCCCAACAGGCCCTCCCCAGGCGTTTTTGCCGCACCGGCGCCGAAAAAACGGCCCAGTCGCGCCCCCAGAAGCCCGTTTTTCGCCGGCTCGGGCCAAAACTGGTGCCAGCGGACTCAGGCCAAACCCGGCGCCCTGGGGGAGCCGGCACAAGCGAAAAAGGCGCGTGGGTCCGCCCTGTCGGCGACCCGAGGCCTTTTCCCGCCGTTTCTTGACGCTTTTCCCTCGCATCCCTCCCGCTCGCTCGCCTTCCTCCCGCCATTCCCTCCCTTCCTCCCGCCAAACCCCCTCCCGATCGCCTTTCCTGTCGCCGCCATGCCGCCGAAAAAGTACGCCATGCCGTGCGCGACGGCAACCGCGACCGGCACCGTGGCCCAGCCGAAGCAGAGGAAGCCAAGGGCGCCGCCATCGAAGCCACCGGGCATGTCGAACGCCGAGCGGAGGGTGGAAGTTCAGCGACGCGACGCAGTCACCGCCGACCGGCGGAACACGGCCATCACCAAGAAGGCCAGCGACAACGCGGCGCGCGCGGCGGCGGCCTCCTCATCGGTCGACCACGCGGGGATGATGAATCCACCCATCGTCAGCCACGCCAGTACGCGCCCTGGGGACAGCAAGGCGTCGGATCTCCATGGGGATCGTCGTCGCCCGGCTACGCCAACGGCGACGCGCACGGGGGGTTCAACCCAAACGTGACCTTCCCCCATGGCCGCCCCGCGACGCGCACACCCTCGCCCGCCTTCGTCGGCGTGCAGTACCCTCCATACAACTACTCGCCGCCCGCCTACGCGTCCACACCGACGCCCCATCTCCGCCGTGGACCGCTGCCCTTCTCGCACCTCGGCGACACCGACGACGCAGGAGCCGACATGGACGACATCATCGCGACAGGTTCGACCGCGGCCGCCGCGTCTCCCGGGTTCGCCATCCAGGACGAGGTAGTGGATCTCAGCGGCGGCATGGAGGCCGAGCTCGGCTACGTCTACAGCGAGGACGCGCAGGAAGCGCGGGAACCCGAGGAGGAGGAGGAGGACGAGAAGGTGGAGAAGGAGGAGGAGTCGGCTCCTGATCCGACGAAGGGGCGCCAGAAGAAGAAGCGGGCAGCTATGCCAGGCGAACCGCGCATCAAGTGGACGTCCAAGGAGGAGGAATGCCTCGCCGAAGCATGGAAAGTCGTCTGCCTCGACCCGACCACCGGCACGAACCAGAGCTTTGGGACGTACTGGGACCGCATCAAGGCCGAGTTCGACGAACGGAAGCTCGTCGACCCCTACTTCAAAGGCGTCTACATGCAGCGCGGCTCCAAGGCGATGGCGAACCATTGGGGGCGTATCCAGGTGGCGTGCAACAAATGGCATGGTATCGTCGAGGAGCTCGCGGCTCGCCCGGAGAGCGGCGCCAGCGTTGAGGATCAGGTACGCACGCCGTTCGCCCGCTTCTCTTCGTCATCCGGAGAGCGGCGCCAACTGTTTGTTCCTCCGCGCAGTTGCTGCGCATGTTCGCCATGTATCGGCGTGACAACCTCGACGCCGACTTCAAGTACCTCCACGTCTACAAGCGCATTGACAAGTGCGAGAAGTGGGCGGAAATCCGACGTACCCTCGACAAGGCCAAGGAGACATACAAACCGGACGCGACGACTCCGGGCGCGTCAGAGGGGCGGTCGGACGGCCACAAAGTGACAAAGAAGGGGAAACATGCCGACGCGACAACCGCGCGAGTGCAGGAGTCCATCGAGCATTGCCTCGCCGACGCCCAGGCCCGGGCCATCCTGCATGAAGAGAAGGCCGAGGCGCGGTTGTCGTCGTTGATGACGAACAGCGCCATCAAGCTCGACCTGCTCCGGACCAACGTCGACCTGCTCCGGACGAACGTCGCCGTGAAGAAGAGGAACACCGACATGGCTTTTTTGATGGGCGAGGCGGACATGCTCCAGAGCAGCGACGAGCAGCTCAGGGCGTGGTACATGGCGGAGCGCAGCCTCATCCTGAACTAGCTGCAGACGACGCCGACGACGCCAGCTCCCGCGCCCACGGCCACACCGACGCCAAGCTCGAACGACGCCTCTACATCGCCGCCCAGCAGTACCGAAGCCGCGCCGACACAGCCCAGCACCGAAGCAGCTCCGACACCGCCGAGCCCGCGCACGCCGACTCCGCCAACGCCTGGAGCCGACCCCGCCGAGTGATTCGTTGCGCACGCGAACTTGCGGCGCTCTATTTTTTGTAACGCCAGACTACGTCCGATCGCCGGATTTGTGGCGTCTTTTGTAAGCGGGAAGGACCGGCACTTGAAGGCGTGACTGGGAGGTAGGTCGCCCCAAAGACCGAACTAGCGCCGGTACGCCCCAAGGCCGCTCTATTTAGACGTCCTCGGCGGAACGGCTAGAGATGCCCGTGATGGCTCGCTAGGTGGCGGCGGACCGCCGGCTAGCAGCCCCCTTAGTTTGACCAGCTGACCAGCTGACTGTACAGGGAGTAGTCCAAGGAGGGGTGCCTGTACTGTGTCAGTAGGCAGTACCTTTCTTCGGATCGTAAGTATGGCAGCTTGCTCAGCTCTCTCTGCGGCGACCCTTCCCTCGGCCGCGGCGCCGGTCAGCAGACGGCGAGCGACAGCGTTGCTGCGGCTTCCCGGCAAGCGCGTATCCGGCGCTGTGCGGTGTAGCGCTGCTCCAGGCGGACTCGGGATCTCGGGGAAGAGTGAGTTCTCTTGTTCTCTGTTTTCGAGTTTTAGCGAGGATCAGATCCTCGTCTCAGACTTCCTTCGTAGCCTGATGTATTTTTTTCGCCCTCCGATTGGCGGGTGGCAGTGGCCGAGCTGTGGCAGGCAGCCAGGAGTGCGCCTCCGGGGACCGTGCTCGCCGCCGTGGCTGCCGCGGCGGTGGTCTACAAGGTGGCGTCCGGTCTCCTCGCCCCGCCGCCTCCGCCGCCGCGACGATTGCAGGAGGTGGCTGATGAGGCGCTGCCACCAGCTCCGGAGCCAGTGCAGGTAGGGGAGATCACGGCGGACGAGCTGCAGCAGTACGACGGGTCTGACCCCGAGAAGCCTCTTCTCATGGCCATCAAGGGGCAGATCTACGACATCTCCCAGAGCAGGTCTGCTTTCCTTAAAGCCCTGTCTCATAATAAAGTTTCGGGCTCTGTTCCTTTGAATTCAGACTCTGTCAACTGTGACCACTAAATTAATCCCGAGCTCGGTTGTGATTAACTGATCAGTGGTATCACTTTACAAGCGAACTTCTCTAGAAAATACTCTCTGAAGTGAAAACATTCTTCGTAGCAATAATAGTTATAGGAAATTGGAAGCAACTCTTCGCTAAAGAGTTAATAGCCTAAACCTGAAGCAAATGAACAGTTCTTCTATGCCAGTGACATGTTTGTCTAGTACTATGTTCATGAATGCAGTACTAAGATGAAATTAAGCAATAATAATCGTAGGGAATTGTGCAAAATAATTCAAAGAAGATATTTTGAAGAATCGTTAGCAGTTGTGCAATAAGAGGATGCACACACATTGAGTTGAGTACATCTTTTGTTCTGGACTACGGGAACTGCAGTGACTTTTTTGACAAAGGAAGGTGTAAATGATTTCGGTATTAGAAGCAATTAGACTAGTAGTTCATGAGATATTTGACGAACATTCAGATACGCATATAAAATGTGCATGCTGCATAATTAGACTACTGGAGCTTCTCAATTCTGATGCCTGGCATAGAGCATTTCTGCTGTTGGTATGTTTGGAGTTGATGTGGGTTCAGTTGTTCAGTGCTAATCTACATGGTGTATTTAGAGGTTGTATTTTCAAGTTCACTTATACATCATTATTCCATATATATTATTATCTTTATACTTGCCTGTAAAATCTGATCACAATTAACAAACTTTAAAATGTACTATCATTTGAGTTGATGGCTTGAGGCTCGTGAGAACTATGATAAACTGATACTCCCTCCGTCCGGAAATACTTGTCATCAAAATGGATAAAAGGGGATGTATCTAGATGTATTTTAGTTATAGATACATCTCTTTTTGTTCATTTTGATGACAAGTATTTTCGGACGGAGGGAGTACCAAATAGGGAATTGCACGCCTAATTACCTGTACTATATTTTTGTAATGCATCAACAAGGTTAGTAGAATTTCGTTACATATAGTGTAAACCTTGCTGGTTTGTTTTTTGTGGACTGTTAACTTTCGGAAACTCCCCCCAATTCAAATCGCATGAAAACATCATTTGTTTTTCTCTTTTGGTGCACAGTGAGATAACACATCCCTTCTCCAAGACATTCGTGTTACTTTTCTCTTGGTCCAAAGTTTTCCACTCAACCTTTTGCCATCAAAGATGAAATTGTTAATTTGGTATATGTACTACCACATAGCGTTTGACATTGATCTACATCACTTTTGGCTGTTGCTGATTTGATTTGTTGCTTTGCAGAATGTTCTATGGGCCTGGTGGACCTTACGCATTGTTTGCTGGTAAAGATGCCAGTAGGGCATTGGCGAAGATGTCCTTTGAGCCACAAGATCTGACAGGTGATGTATCTGGCCTTGGTCCATTTGAGCTTAGCGCCTTGCAGGACTGGGAGTACAAGTTCACCAGCAAGTATGTGAAGGTGGGAAGCATCAAAGGAACAGGACCCATAGAAGAGGGTAATGTTAGCACTACCTCTGAAATACAGGAGGAAGCTGCTGCGGTGAAACTGAATGGAGAGAAAGCACCATGAGGCACTACCGTATATAATTGACCCTGAATTTCGAAGAGATATACTGTATAGGTTTGGATCCAAAGAAAGTCAGTAACTGGATGCCTCCTAGCTGCTACAGTGCTGTTACCTACATGCATCTGGAATGTAATTCACAGATATACTGTATAGCTTTGTCTGACTAGAACCTGTATCAAATGACTGAATTAGAAATTAGAAGTGTATGATGCCTCGTTGAGTCGTTGTTGCACTCCACAAGATAATGCTGTTGATTTTCCTTTGTCAAGTACACGCTTCCATGTTATTAGTTGGATCCCTTCATAGTCAATCAAAACAAGTATATATCCCACTTGGTCTATACCTCATGGTTGGCAAAAGCTATGTCATTTATATTAAACAAAAGTCAGAGAAAATTCTAAGTAAATTATCTGTTCACCTAACCTAACTGACATGAAAGAAAAACAGTTGAATGATAATGTACTCCCTCCGTAAACTAATATAAGAGCGTTTAGATCACTACTTAGTTTACAGAGGGAGTACATGTTTTGTTACATTACCACCTAGGTATGAAATCTAGAAGCTCAGGTATTCGATGCGCTTCGATGAGCTTCCAGGATACATAGATGATTGGTCAACGAAGAATCGGTCAGGAGCTGGTTTCTGTTATGCTATCTGTCAAGTGCCGAATTTCAGTTAGACAACGCGTGGCCGACTAACCTAAATGGACCTTTTGTTAATCCCAGCCTCATGGCTTATGTCACGCACGATTCCATGTACTACTAGTCAACTGCGTTTAGCGCAGCTTGTTCCGTTGCATAGGAGGTTGATGCCCATGACAGCAAATCGGAATGGAGGGAGTACCTTTCTTCGCTGCCTTCTTTGCTGAGGTGAGGCATGACAACTGACATACAAGAGTATATTCTTTCTGGGGTTCAGTTTATGATACCTCCAAGCGATAACCATTTTGTTCTTGAGAGAACATGAAGATACAAATTAACATGAAGGCAGTAAGTTTGCAGAAACGTTGAGGCTGTTTAGTTTGAAGTGGTAAACACCAACGCAGTAGTACTATGGAAAAGATGTCTGAACCAGTGGAAGTCAAAGGACAGTAGTAGAATTTAAGCATGAGCAGCAGTACCAGTAAAAGGGACTGGGATCAGGTGACTTGCCCACAGGCAGTCACCACGTAACATGCGACCACCAATCCAGCATTCATTCTACATCCAATTGACAGCATTGATTCAAAGGAAAATCAGCCAACACTTGGCAGTTTTTAGCATGGAGACGCTCACATTTGTAGTTTTAATTTGTACATGCGACAAGCTATGCACTAAGTGCTCTGTACATTGCTAATACACTTAGAATTATTACTTGTTATAATTAGGAATATATTTTAATATTAACAACTAGACTGAACGTACACATGCTCTATTTTTCACAAGTTCCATCTATTACATTTAAACCGGACGATTTTAACAAGTTTAACTATTTTTAATAAAATTAAACAAAAACTAAGCGAGGCACCGAATAATAACCTCGTTCGAATGCCCGCCCTTTTCGGCAGCACATTCGTCGTGTTCGCGCCGCCGTTGTTGCCGTCCGAAGGCGACATCAACACTACGTGGACGTCTCCGCGATGGTCCCAGACCCTTACTTAGCCCGACCAACACGAGGTTGGGGTCCGACAGCACCCAGTCCGGCACGATGTGTGACGTCACACCGGACGTGGGCCGGTACTGCACGCTGCGCAGTCCCACCGCGCTTGCTCCGCTACCACCTCGCCGACCACCACGCTACACGACAAGGAGTTGATGTCGTCTGAATTTGTGCGGAGACCCCCGTACGGTACCTCACTCTAGTTTTTGTTTATTTTTTTTTAAATAGTTGAGCATGTTTAAAGTCGTCCTATTTGAATGTAATAGATAGAACTTGTTAAAAATAGTCGCCCTCCCCACAACGTAGCACACGCACAAGCGCCTCCTCCCCTACCTCGGCGACGATGCAACAACTCGTCGCATAGCACGGCGGTCGACGAGGTGGCAGCAGAGCAAGTGCGGCGGGAGTAGCGCAACGTGCAGTGTCGGACCGCATTATAAATCGTCTGGTTTAAACATAATATATGGAATCGCGTCGCCTATGTGGTGTCATGAGATGGCTGATCTGGATACACGCATTGTTATATTTTGCTTGCCCATAATCGGCTTTGGATTTTTTTTCTTTTTGTTGCCTGCCTACATATTGGGTAGTGTCGGACCCCGATCTCACGCTAGCCTGGCTAAGGACCGGTCCATGACCACCACGAAGACGTCCACGTGGTGTCGCCGCCACCTTTCCGACGACGACAACAATGGCGCAGACACGACGAATGTGCTGCCGACAAGGGGAACGAGGTCATCGTCCGATACCTCGCTTAGTTTTTTGTTTACTTTTTTTTTATAGTTGAACTTGTTAAAATCATCTGGTTTAGATGTAACATATGAAACTCATCAAGAATAGAGTATGTGTACGTTCAGTCTAGTTGTTGCTATTAAAATATATTCTTAATTACTACAAGTAATTATTCTAAATGTATTAGCAATGTGCAGAGCACTTAGTGCATAGCTTGTTGCATGTACATAATAAAACTACAAATGTGAACGTCTCCATGCTAATAACTGCCAAGTGTTGGCTGATTTTTCTTTGGATCAATGCTGTCCATTGGATGTAGAATGAATGCTGGATTGGTGGCCGCATGTTACGTGGTGACTGCCTGTGGGCAAGTCACCTGATCCCAGTCCCAGTAAAAGATAAGCCTCGCCCACTGGAAAATGCTGTTTGACGAGGAAGGATCTCTTGACTTTTTTGCGTGCGGTGCGTGATCTCTTGACCTATTTGTTTTTCCACACCGTCTCTACTTTCACAAATTAAGCTTTGGTCTAACACCACCCTAACACGCTACCTTAAACGCACAGAAACACAGCTATTTCTGCATAAAGAAGACGTCAAAGTCAAATGTGTGGAAGGATTGAAGTACATTTTTCTTCATATTTTTCTGAGGCTCTGACTGCAGCGCGAGAAATTTCACACTAAGTTTGTAACTTTGAACATGTCAATGCAAAATTTTGGGAATTTTCAGCACACATGGCAACCACGGAGAAAACATCATAGAATTCAAAAGGTTCAAATTTTAAGAAACAACAAGACAAGTGAAAAAACAGAGGAAGATCGCAAACATTTTTTTAGTAACACAACAATGAAGGAAAACTAGAAAATAGTAAAAACATTATTATTATTATTTGTTTTTGAAAATCGAAACGGATAAAAGAAGTATCCCGAAAATTGTGATACAAAAGCAACACTGAACTACTTTATTCAAGGAACCGGGAAGAGCGTTGCCTTTCCTTCTAGACCAAAAAGAGACCATATGTACATGCATGATGCGCTTTTAAGGGAACTCTTCAAAACCGTATAAACAATCCAAAACCCAACAAAATATTAGCCAATACCCTCACTCGGTTGGGCATGGCCACAAGCCATGTCCCTCTGCTTGTTGCACTCGAAGGCCAATGTCACCACCTCAAAATGCGTGAGACGGTACCACTAAAGATGCATCAGTTTCACTTGTTTCAAAGATTTCAAATCATGTAGAGCACCCTATCACTCCGATGTCAATTTATCTCTTTCGAGGTTGTAGAAATCATCAAATCCTAGCACCCCGAAACTCCACTAGAGGGGACATAGAAGGGATATCCACATGGTTGACCATAATAGTGTGTCTCCGGTCATGTGCACGACGATTTTCGGATCCCCTGTGCAAAGTTGGAATCTGAGATCATGTGTCCGACCACAAATGGAAAGCATATCAATAGTCAGGATTTAACCATAGAGCACTATAACTAAGAAATGAGCTTGTATCGGGATTTAACCATAGAGCACTATAACTGAGAAAAGAGCTTGTATCGGGATTAACTTGCGCAGATCAAATCTTCGACGGGGAGAACTAGGGGTGGAAACCATGGAATAGACATTTGCAAGCTGAATCCGATGATTCGATTCTGTTTCTATCAATCCAAGAGATGCAGTCTCCTAGTTCGCAATAAGGTAGGTTTGGGAGAGCAGCGTCCAAAGCTTGAAAAAGTCGCACAACCGAGCCAGATATTGTAGACGAGCCTCCACACAGGTTTTGTTCACACCCCACATCTCCTTATAACTATCCCACTCTTTTCGTGTGGCAATCTTGAAAAACTTTGGGGCATAGGACTTGAGCGGTCCTTTTTCCGCTCTAGTTGTCATGCTTGAATAGTGAATTTTCCCATTTCCAATAAGAATGGTGATGGTGGTTGATGCACAACCAACTCCATATATGCATTGTCAACGGAGGGTAGACCCGGGCAATGCTACACTTACATAAATGAGCTACTTAACTTTACGTACCAGCCAACGTGGAAGAATAGGATTGGCGTTTAGGGGAGTGAGGGGCCCACCCCCTGAAAATCAGGGGGGTATGTTTATATTAGTTTGGAATGTTTCGTAACCTTATGTATAGTCATTCGTAGGTTTAGAATTTTTGGGGTAGACCCTACCCATAGTCTCTTTAGGTTGGTCAATTGGAACCACGTGTGGGGTAACACAGCAGAAAACAAAAGCATTCCATCCTACGCACTAGCTTAGGACAACTATGAAGATGCATTCAAGGTTTGACCTGATTGTTACCAACTCATAGCGCAATGGAAGAAGAGTTGGTGCAGATCACTGGGGTAGATTCTCGCGGCTAGGATTTACAGCCTCCCAATCGCGAGAATTTTCTCCCTCGAATAGCCCTCGGACAATCCCTCGAACAGAAGATCAAATGTACGCACTCTCTACTAGGTTGCACACGTACGGTGTCACATATGCAACAGCGCTTCACCGTCCAGAACTAATTGCTACCGGAGAGTGGGCAACCTTTTGGCGCTATGAAACTATTTCGTTTAGTGGCTAGAGAGAGAGAGAGAGAGAGAGAGAGAGAGAGAGAGAGAGGACAGATCATTACATGGCATTTTGTGAGAGCTCAAAGGCTCAAGTTCCAGTGTGTATGGTGGCTGGCCTCCTCTTCTATTTATAGGAGGAGAAGTGGTGGAGGAGGCATGAAGGGGGTGATGGGAACGTAGCATGCAATTTCAAAAAATTCCTACGCTCACGCAAGATCTATCTAGGAGATGCATAGCCACGAGACGGGAAGAGTATGTCTATGTACCCTCGTAGACCGAAAGCGGACGCATTATATTAACGCGGTTGATGTAGTCGAACGTCTTCACGATCCAACCGATCCAAGTACCGACATACGACACCTCTGTGTTCAGCACACGTTCAGCTCGATGACGTCCCTCGAGCTCTTGATCGAGTAGAGGGTCGGGGGAGAGTTCCATCTGCATGACGGCTTGGCGACGGTGTTGGTGATGTGATCCGCGCAGGGCTTCGCCCAAGAACTGCGATGCTATGACCGGAGGAGCAAATTGTGGAGAGGGGCACCGCACACGGCTAAGAGAACAATTGATGTGCCTTTGGGGTGCCCCCTGGCCACGTATATAAAGGAGGGAGGAGGAGGAGTCCGGCCTAGGAGGGGCGCGCCATGAGGGGGAGTCAAACTAGGATTCCACTCCTAGTTGAATTCGCCCCCCCCTTTCCTTCTCATGGAGGGGGAAAGGAGGAAGGAGCGGAGGAGAAGAAGGAAAGGGGGGTGGCGCCCCCTTCCCTACTCCAATTCGGCCTCCTTCAATGGAGGAGGTGCGCCACCCCTATGTGGGCTGGTGTGCCTCCCTCTTATGACCCATAAGGCTCATAACCTTCCCCGAGGGTTCCGGTAGCCCCCCC